>JAYESA010000014.1:174894022-175249022 GCA_036927795.1 Iris macrosiphon | reverse complement strand
TATCCCTAGAGATTTGAGGCCAACGTGCACCTGTTTTGCCCAGACAAAAATACGTTAATTTTCTACACTGAGTATACTACATTTAGTGTATTGACACCGTAAAAAAATTATGACCCTATCTGCCTCTAAATAATTAGAGAACACCATGCGCAGTATTTATTAATTAATAAATACGGTGACCCGTATCACCCAGAAACCAGGTCCAACCCCTGCCCAGACTCACCCCTATTTCTCCCAGAACCTTCACACCGCTTTACCCTTCAAATTCTGTGAATTTTAGCATTTTCAGGAATCAGGTGTTTTCCCAGACAATTTCGTAATTGCGCAATTTCCCAAACATAGGACAATTCCGCAATTTATGAAATTACAGGAACTTTCCTGCAAATTGCAGTGCGAGGTGTCACCCCCTCATTGGCCGGTGAACCTGTACCGTCCATTTTGGACACGGGACCCACCCGAAAAGATCCCGAAAATATCCCGAAAATATCCTAAAAATATCCTAAAATATCCTAAAATATCTATAGATATTTTCATTTATTTATTAATAAAAACTTTTATAAAAGAAAAAGAAAAGAAAAAGAAAATAAAACAAAAACCAAAATACCCCCCCCCCCCGACCCTGCAGCCGACCCCCTGGCCGGCGGCTCCGCCGCCCCTGGCCGGAGCTTCCCCGCCGCTGCCCCTCGCCGGCCTCCCTCCCCGCTCCCTATCTTCCCGAGCCTCTCCCCTCCCCCTCTCCTCGCTCGACCTCCCCAGCTGCTCCCCCCTTCAGCCGTGCGTCCCCCGCGAGCCCGGCCGGAGCTCCCTTCCGCCGCGGCGAGCCTCTTCCCCCCCTCGCCGGCCTCCCCCGACTTCCTCAGTTCCTCCTTCCCTCCTCCTCCTTCCTCCTCGAGCGGCCCGAGCCAGTGCCGCCGTTCCCCATCGTGGCAGCGCCGCCGCCTCCGCCCAGCTCCGGCCGACGACGCCGCAGCCCCGCTGCCCGACTCCCCAGCTCCCCTCTCCTCCTCCCCCAGCCGTGGCCAGCTCCTCTCCGGCGAACCCGAACCGGTGCCCTAGCTCAGACACGTGTCGGACACGTGTCGGACACGAGAAAATGCCGTTTCTCGAGCCCTGTTCAGGTATATCTTTCTCTCACCTCGTAGCTCTGTTTTCGATTCTATCAGTTGCGTCGTGTAGACTATGTAACCACCTCGGTGCCCGTGCAACCCGCTCGGAGCATCGCGTCCTGTGGCGATCGCGGCACGCGATCCAAAAACAGAAAAAATAACGACACGAATCACCCCGGAACTGGGTACGCCCCGCCAAACGGGACGACTTGGTCGCACGCGGTCTTTACCAAAACGTGCGCGACGTTGATACGGACGTGTAGGAATTTGGAGAAGTTTATTTGGATGTGCGTGCACACCGGAATCAACGCGTATCCGCCGACACCGCCCCGTATCCGTCAGTTCTGAAACATGATGCAACTTTATGTATACACGTCGGATCGAAACGAAACTTGCGTCATCGGACTCGTAGCAATACGCTGGTCCTGTGAGCCAAGTTTGGTTCGATTCTGAGAACGTTGACAGAATCCCGTATCGTGGGCCCCACAGGCTCCACTTGACGGGCAATTTTGTGACCGGCTCATCGGAATCCAATTCTGGAAGTTCTGTTGGGTTCGTATCATCGTTCCTGACTTGTTGACACTAAGTTTGGCGAATTTGGAGACCTTTGAACCTGACACGTTTTTCGGTGCAAAGCGGCCCACATGTGGACCCCGCTTTGACCAGAAACTGTCATTTTTGCCCCTGTGTCTAAATTGGACTTAAGGACAGGCGTTTCTAGCTATTTGATATTTTTTGAGACTGTTAGTGATGTTTATTTCAGTATCCGGAGACATTCATTCTGAGATCAGAGTTTCTGACACTTGGTACTTGACATCGGGACGTTACATATTTGCAGCTCTCTTGCCAGGCAAGTATACCTTGCCTTGTTGTACTATTTAAATTCAGTTATTGTTAGTTACATATTTATTTATTATATAAATGTGCGCGTCCGAGCAGACTCGGGTGCAGTCAACGAAGGCGTTGACGTTAGGACTTGTGTCTGACCTAGTGTCTAGTAGACCCACCTAAAGTTGTGAAGTTATTGATATAACTTCTCAGGCCTTGACACGCATCATTACACGTCACAGAGTGAGTACATGTAGGAACGCGTTCCTCATGCGCGACTGGCCATCAGTGTGAGCAACACGTGTAGCGGTATTTTAGCTCAGTTGTTTATTGTATTGAGACTTGCATCATAATAGGAGGTGTCCACGTCGTTTTCACGATTTGTACATCTATATTGGACGGGAAAGATACTAGTAGACGTATGGGACACCCCCTCCTTGTATGTTTTATACCTTCGCACCATGCTTCTTGGAGATGGTCGATTGCAGAGTTCCCTTGAACGGGGGCATATGTGGCATATACTAGTCAGTCACTCCGGATTGGTGAATTACGTCAGCATATGTCTAGCCACACATTCCCATGCGTACTACAAGGTCTTTAAATTGTATTCACTTAGATGGTTAGCACACCCCTTTATTTATTCAGTATTTATATTATGGCATGTCATTTTTATGTATCTTGCTATGTCCCTCTGAGGACCTGGTTCCCTGCCAGGTGTATATTTTCTTGAGTACTCGCAGGAGCACAGATCCGGACATGCTACTTATTTTCCGAGGAGGTCTTCTCTTCGAGCCTCATGATTGTCAGATGTTGTTCTTTATGGTGTGTATTCTGGTTCCTTTTATATTCTTTTTCGGCAGTAGATTTGATTTCATCTGACTGTCATTCTTAGATATATGTATTGAGATCTAGTTACATGGTTATTGTTTATTCATATTTGACTTCTGTGGATGAGATTTAGATATTACCCTGTGACTTGTGATTAGTTATACCACTGGTGAACTATTGTTCATTATACAGCGTACGCACGTATATATGGTTTCCATATATTGGAGTTGCCATATATACGGGCGACTGGCATGGTTACGTATCCTAGTCCTACGTATTTTAGGACTGGGGCATGACATGTTTTTAGTGGTGGCCCATGCAGGTCAGAGCATATTGTCTCGGTTACGTTACTGTACCAAGCAAGCCTGCACCTAGGATTAGAATATAGAATCTCATCCATATTTGACTATGACTTATCTTCCTTCCAGTATGTCCTACTTACATAATTGCATCCTGCTTGATTCATGTGCTTTCCTGATAATTCCTTAAGTATAACCCCTGCTAGAATATAGGAATCCCTGTTAATAGGATGATACTTAGGGTAATATTCCTACTTAGAATACAACTAGGGCATTGACATATCATTAAGTTCAGATTACTTAATGAACCCTAGTCTCCCCTATTACTTAATGAACCCTAGTCTCCCCTATTATCTAATGAACCCTAGTCTCCCCTATTACCTAATGAACCCAAGCATCACTACCTATAGATTAACTTACCATCATCCCTTGACGCATTTATGTATGACTTGAGAGTAGTACAACCACTACTAGGATTAGTTAGAGAATTGACCATAGTGTTGACCCTAGTCTTGAGGAACCCATAGAACCCTAAGGTTAAAAACTAGGACTGAAACCTCCCCCTATGTTTGGATAAACCCAGTGTTACGCCAGAAACCCTTTATCCTTGTTGGCGTAAAAGCCAATTGACTCTTGGTTGCGTAGAAGCCAAACAAACTGCCTAGTTGGCGTAAAAGCCAAATGACCTTCTTGTTAGCGTAAAAGCTAAATTATACAGAAGATTATCCCCTTTACGCTGCAGTTATAATAACTGCTATCCACTTTCCCTTAGTATTCCTTATCCTGCGTAGGACACGTCCTAAAAGCCACATAGGTAACTGTCCTGCATAAACATGATGATTCTAGAATAATAAATAACCAGCGTAGAGTAACCTGATTAGGCGTAGAATATAAGGATAGGATGTAAGCATATTTGTTACAGCCTTAGCTTCCCCAGCCATGACCCAATCTTGTGTATTAAATACAGAGATACGCCTCGAGCCCTGTGCAAAAAGAAACAGCTTTCTGACAGGACATCTGATTTTGTCTCACCTCAAGCGTTTGACTTGTGTCCAATCAGTCACTAAACGGCAACCTGGGTCCCCGTGCAAATTCACCATCGCAACCGACCACTCGATCGTTGTACAAGTACTTTTGTCAGATATCAGGATTCACTAATTCGACTGACAAACTCATGAGTTTCACGTACAACTTTATGCTGCGACGAATGTTAGATTTTACGCAGGAGATATTTTTGCGCAGATTTTAGCGCAAAACTTTTACGCTCAGACTTTCACCCAGACTTTTACGCGCAGATTGTTACGCACAGACTTTTTACGCGGACAGCTCTGAAGCTCTACCTTATGTTTCTCTGTTTTACGCGGATAGTTCTGAAGCCATGCGTTACGACAAATTATTTTATCTCTGCCTTACGCAGACAACCTCGAACCCCTACTTTACGCGGACTACCTTAAATCTTTATTTTATACGGACAACCTATAGTGTTTATTAAGATTGTAGAACTTAGAAGACCATACCTCTTTTAGGTCAACTAGCGACTTAGACGAGAAGTTAGAATAATAATTGTAGAGATTGTAGAGTCTTATCTTTTTGTGATTGTGAATTGTTTGTAATTTCTCATATCATAATCTAGCGTACTTATATTTACTGTACTACCTTGACTTAAACTGCTATTATAGCCTAGTTTTGCAAGCTTATTCTTTATCGAGCTTGTTCATGACACATGTGTTATTGGGGCTTGATCCACCCCCACTAATACAATTGTCTATTCAGAATCAGTGTATTACGGTCTGATCAACCTTAGTGCATTTTGATTCGCCCTTCGCATAACTACTTTACGTGGATTGAGATATATAGTGATTAGTAGACAGATGTACTTGCCCTCTAGATATATCTGAGCATATCGTATCAGTTACGTAACTGTACTGATACGAGCATGTGAATAGGAATTACCAAGATAGGATTTCAATCCACAACTGTTTTGACAATTCCCATTTGAATCCTTTAAACGCCTTGATTCCCACACTTCTAATCTATTACCTCCCCCTTGAACTCTTGATTACTGTTTTTACCGTCTTCCCTTATTTCGAAAAGACGAAACCTCGTGCTTAGTATAAAGGTACGATAAGTGTATGGTTTCTGTAGCCATTTCTGTTTTGTTTCTTGGGTAATTACCAAACCCTATTATTAGATTAGATTGCAATTTAAACCCGTGCTACCCTTAGAATAACCTTCGCTACCTACCTACTTTCCTGGTACGTGCATCCCTATGACAGCATGAAATTTTTATCGTAACTAACGAGTGTCAAGCCGCTTTCGAGAAGTTGAAGAAGCGACTGACCACAACACCCGTATTGACTATTCATCCAGATCAGGCGGTTATGTGATCTACAGACGCATCAGGAAAAAGTTGGGATGCGTATTAATACAGGATGACAAGGTAATGGCATATGCATCTAGACAATTATGAGTACATGAGAAGAAGTTGGAACTTGCAACCGTCGTAATTACTCTGAAGATATGAAGACATTACTTATATGAGGCAAATTCTAAGATTGCACGGCATACCAGTCAGCATTTTACCAGACAAGGATTCACGTGACCAGAGTTGGTAGTCAACGCAGTAAAGACAGTTAAGTAAATGCAAGGACACTGGCGAGCAGTGCAAGACAGGCAGAAGCAGTAGGCAAACCGTCATCATCGTCCCATGGAATTCAAAGTGGACGATCATGTCATCTTGAGGATATCACCTACTTGAGACACCATTTGATACGGAAGACGCATCAAATTGAGTCCAAGGTATATTGAACCTTTGACGTGCTAGAAAGAGTAGGAGTAGTGGCATATCAATTTGCGCTACCACCTTCACTTGAGGAAGTACTTGCTGTAGTCCACGTGTCACAACTCAGGCGATATGTGACAGACAGCAGCCATGTTCTCAACCATTCGGAGATCACCATTAGACCGAGACCTGTCGTATCAAGAGCAACCCGTAGGAACCCTTGACCATCGAGAAAAAGTATTGAGGAACCAGTCTATTCCCTTGATCCACGTGGCATGGAAGTATGGCGCGCCAAGAGGATCTACTTGGAAGCGTGTGGACGACATGCGTAACGTTTTTCGAACCTATTCGTAAGCCAAGATATAAATTACTTTGTAAAATTATATCTTATGCCGTCTTTGACTTCTACCCCGGCTTAGTTTTAATTTCGAGGACGAATTTTTTATAAGTTGGGTAGATTGTAAACCCCCTCGACCAGATTTCAGTATTTCTAGGATTATTTTAACAATTTAGGATTTATGGCAATATTTTAATTAATATTCCTACATAACCTGTTGACTTGTGCACCTGTCCATCTCCTAATTATTTGGAGCTTTAGCTTGACTGTTATCCCCGAACAAAGTTCACATACCTGTCCTAGACATACCAGACTATTTTCCTGAATTTTGTGCAACTCACAGATGTGCTAAAATGAGCCTCGTTTGAGACGCACAAATATCGTTACCCAACGTACGTATTTAAATCCCCAGACCTGTACCCATCTCTATATCCCTAGAGATTTGAGGCCAACGTGCACCTGTTTTGCCCAGACAAAAATACGTTAATTTTTTACACTGAGTATACTACATTTAGTGTATTGACACCGTAGAAAAATTATGACCCTATCTGCCTCTAAATAATTAGAGAACACCGTGCGCAGTATTTATTAATTAATAAATACGGTGACCCGTATCACCCAGAAACCAGGTCCAACCCCTGCCCAGACTCACCCCCATTTCTCCCAGAACCTTCACACCGCTTTACCCTTCAAATTCTGTGAATTTTAGCATTTTCAGGAATCGGATGTTTTCTCAGACAATTTCGTAATTGCGCAATTTCCCAAACATAGGACAATTCCGCAATTTATGAAATTACAGGAACTTTCCTGCAAATTGCAGTGCGAGGTGTCACCCCCTCATTGGCCGGTGAACCTGCACCGTCCATTTTGGACACGGGACCCACCCGAAAATATCCCGAAAATATCCCGAAAATATCCTAAAAATATCCTAAAATATCCTAAAATATCTATAGATATTTTCATTTATTTATTAATAAAAACTTTTATAAAAGAAAAAGAAAATAAAAAGAAAATAAAACAAAAACCAAAACACCCCCCCCCCGACCCTGCAGCCGACCCCCTGGCCGGCGGCTCCGCCGCCCCTGGCCGGAGCTTCCCCGCCGCTGCCCCTCGCCGGCCTCCCTCCCCGCTCCCTCTCTTCCCGAGCCTCTCCCCTCCCCCTCTCCTCGCTCGACCTCCCCAGCTGCTCCCCCCTTCAGCCGTGCGTCCCCCGCGAGCCCCGCCGGAGCTCCCCTCCGCCGCGGCGAGCCTCTTCCCCCCCTCGCCGGCCTCCCCCGACTTCCTCAGTTCCTCCTTCCCTCCTCCTCCTTCCTCCTCGAGCGGCCCGAGCCAGTGCCGCCGTTCCCCGCCGTGGCAGCGCCGCCGCCTCCGCCCAGCTCCGGCCGGCGACGCCGCAGCCCCGCTGCCTGACTCCCCAGCTCCCCTCTCCTTCTCCCCCAGCCGTAGCCAGCTCCTCTCCGGCGAACCCGAACCGGTGCCCTAGCTCAGACACGTGTCGGACACGAGAAAACGCCGTTTCTTGAGCCATGTTCAGGTATATCTTTCTCTCACCTCGTAGCTCTGTTTCTGATTCTATCAGTTGCGTCATGTAGACTATGTAACCACCTCGGTGCCCGTGCAACCCGCTCGGAGCATCGCGTCCTGTGGCGATCGCGGCACGCGATCCAAAAACAGGAAAAACAATGACCCGAATCACCCCGGAACTGGGTACGCCCCGCCAAACGGGACGACTTGGTCGCACGCGGTCTTTACCAAAACGTGCGCGACGTTGATACGGACATGTAGGAATTCGGAGAAGTTGATTTGGATGTGCGTGCACACCGGAATCAACTCGTATCCGCCGACACCGCCCCATATCCGTCAGTTCTGAAACATGATGCAACTTTGTGTATACACGTCGGATCGAAACGAAACTTATGCCATCGGACTCGTAGCAATACGCTGGTCCTGTGAGCCAAGTTTGGTTCGATTCTGAGAACGTTGACAGAATCCCGTATCGTGGGCCCCACAGGCTCCACTTGACGGGCGATTTTGTGACCGGCTCATCGAAATCCAATTCTGAAAGTTCCGTTGGGTTCGTATCATCGTTCCTGACTTGTTGACACTAAGTTTGGCGAATTTGGAGACCTTTGACCTTGACACATTTTTCGGTGCAAAGCGGCCCACATGTGGACCCCGCTTTGACCGAAAACTGTCATTTTTGCCCCTGTGTCCAAATTGGACTTAAGGACAGGCGTTTCTAGCTATTTGATATTTTCTGAGACTGTTAGTGATGTTTATTTCAGTATCCGGAGACATTCATTCTGAGATCAGAGTTTCTGACACTTGGTACTTGACATCGGGACGTTACATATTTGCAGCTCTCTTGCCAGGCAAGTATACCTTGCCTTGTTGTACTGTTTAAATTCAGTTATTGTTAGTTACATATTTATTTATTATATAAATATGCGCGTCCGAGCAGACTCGGGTGCAGTCAACGAAGGCGTTGACGTTAGGACTTGTGTCTGACCTAGTGTCTAGTAGACCCACCTAAAGTTGTGAAGTTATTGATATAACTTCCCAGGCCTTGACACGCATCATTACACGTCACAGAGTGAGTACATGTAGGAACGCGTGCCTCATGCGCGACTGGCCATCAGTGTGAGCAACACGTGTAGCGGTATTTTAGCTCAGTTGTTTATTGTATTGAGACTTGCATCATAATAGGAGGTGTCCACGTCGTTTTCACGATTTGTACATCTATATTGGGCGGGAAAGATACTAGTAGACGTATGGGACACCCCCTCCTTGTATGTTTTATACCTTCGTACCATGCTCCTTGGAGATGGTCGATTGCAGAGTTCCCTTGAACGGGGACATATGTGGCATATACTAGTCAGTCACTTCGGATTGGTGAATTACGTCAGCATATGTCTAGCCACACATTCCCATACGTACTACAAGGTCTTTAAATTGCATTCACTTAGATGGTTAGCACACCCCTTTATTTATTCAGTATTTACATTATGGCATGTCATTTTTATGTATCTTGCTATGTCCCTCTGAGGACCTGGTTCCCTGCCAGGTGTATATTTTCTTGAGTACTCGCAGGAGCACAGATCCGGACATGCTACTTATTTTCCGAGGAGGTCTTCTCTTCGAGCCTCGTGATTGTCAGATGTTGTTCTTTATGGTGTGTATTCTGGTTCCTTTTATATTCTTTTTTGGCAGTAGATTTGATTTCATCTGACTGTCATTCTTAGATATCTGTATTGAGATCTAGTTACATGGTTATTGTTTATTCATATTTGACTTCTGTGGATGAGATTTAGATATTACCCTGTGACTTGTGATTAGTTATACCACTGGTGAACTATTGTTCATTATACAGCGTACGCACGTATATATGGTTTCCATATATTGGAGTTGCCATATATACGGGCGGCTGGCATGGTTACGTATCCTAGTCCTACGTATTTTGGGACTGGGGCATGACAACTAGAGATACATGTCAAGAATCATCTAACTAAGTGTGTGAAACATCAGCATATCATGTGATCGGCTTGGGACTGATAAGACTCATTACATTGATTAGCGATCATCCCTGTAAAGTCAGGCTAACCACATGTAACAGCGATGAGGCATGTAATGGTAAGGCTGCACCGACGTGAGGTATGGGTGAGCTATGATGCATGTAAAGTTTGGGTATGATCACATAAGCTACTAATATTTCCCCGTTTTCCCCCAGCTAGCACGATGGATTCCAATCATGACTCCTCGTGACAGGTCTCGATGATGCCAACTCGTGTAAACAACAATGTCAGAGTCATGTACGCTATACAACAAGAGTTATAGAGATAATCAACATAATGGAAACTGTCAGAGAATGTACTCGCCTGGGGGTCCTGCTGCTGGCAATAACAATGTCCGATTTCCGAGGTCTCGTCTGAAAATCCAACAGTCATATAGACATCATACAATATTGCATCAGACATTACACTAATCACACAATCATAAATACTCTGAACTCGGGGCCACGCTAGGTATGACTCTGGTCAACTAAGGTCAAGTATGCATCAAATTGCACGGGTGTCGTGTCTGTAATTGTTGTGCAATCAGACAGTCGATGATACGGGTCTTGCCAGTACGTCAGTGTACATATGGCAGTCTGCTATTATACTACATGGTCACAGGTCAAGATAGCTACGGGGTATTCGTAATTACATTAGGGTCATCTAGTACGTGGGCATATAATACCTATTATTATTATCATAACATCAATACTAACTAATTACAATTATAATAGATATATGCATTTAGATATACTTTAAATAGAATTTATATTATATATATATTTATATACGTATACATACCCATACTAATCAATTTATAATATGTACATATATACATATATTAAACAGGTACTAGGGATGCACGTACAATATGTATATATATACTAGTTGAGAAATACATTATATATATATATATATATATATATATATATATATATATATATATATATACCAATATATACTTGAATATATACCAATACGTATGCTAATACGTACAAACATATATCTATACAAATACGTATACGCAATCACATGAAATGACGGGAACAAGGGCAGGAACGAACCTGCGCACGGGCACGCACGGGATCGACGATGTCCACGATATTGATGACGACGATGAGGCGATGGTGATGATTGGTGGGATGATGGTGGTGATGGTAATTATTGAGATGATGATGGTTATGATCGTGATGGTGAGAGGATGATGAAGGCAACGACGATGACGATGGTATGGTGATTCCAGCAAGGTTGTGGCGACGAGGACATGGAGGAGATGACGAGGCGGGGTAGTCGACGAGGGACTGTGGGCTGGGTTCACCGGAGGGAGGTGGCAGCGTGGGGTCATGGCTGCTCCGGGGTGCAACAGGGGATGTCAATGCTGTCGAGGTTGATGGGGCTGGTGGTGGTGATAATAGAGAGGAGGAGCCAGGGAAGAAGGGAGTCGAGGTCCGGCTGCTTGGGTCAAGCGGGGATGTGACGGCGAGGTGGTCGGTGTTCAGTACAGTCGATGGCGAAGGTGGAGATCCGGCAGAGAAGGATCGGTCGAGTGAGGGAGACGTCGCTGCTCGTCGTCCGGCGGGCTCGGGTGATCCGGCGAGACTGCAGAGGGAGGTTGGAGAGGAGATGGGGACGATAATGGAGGAGGAAGGGGAGGCGGACTGGAAGAGGGGGTGGTCGAGCTTCCGGCTCGAGCGCGGCGAGACTCGACGTGGAGGCGGGGACGAGCGGGTCAGGCGGAGGACGGTGAGGGCAGTGGGTCTCCGGCGAGGGGTTCATCGAGGAGAAGGAGGTCAGCTTCAGGGTCGGGGTGGCTACTCCGGGCTTCTCCGGTGAGGATGCCGGCTGAGGGTGGCGGCGGGAGGTTGATGGTGAATAGGGGTGGATGAAGATGAAGTCGGTTGGGAGAAGGTTTGGAATAAAAGAAAAAATAAAGGAAAAATAAGGAAATAGGGGGAGGAGATTATTTATATAAGTAGGGTGTGGGTGACCTAGAATTGGTTTGACTGGTCAACCCATCTTGGAATTGGGCTTCTCATGTAGGATTTCAAGGGGCCATGATTCAAATGGATTCAAACGGATGGCTAGGATTACATCGGTTCACGGTTTGGAGGGCCAGGGTCTTAAGGAGCTTGGTGTTGAATTACACACTCCTAAAAATCATGGAAAAATACTAATAAAGGGGAAATAGGTTTATTCACGTATTATGCCCAATGGGTGGACACCTTAATGCACTTTTGCACAAAAGTGCCCAACAATTGGAAAATTGCACAAAGTTGAATTTGCGGTTCAATTAAATTAAATAATGTAATTGGTGTTCTAAAATAAATTAGAAGTACAAGGGACTAAAATTAAGTGGGACACAAGTGTCATGAATGAAGTAGACTCAGAATAGAATATTACCCTAATTTAGGTTGCTCATAATGGGTCGAGATTGTGTCTCCAATTTCGATTGGAACGCACAAACATACAAAATTGGATTTATATCGAATTAAATATAAACGTCCGCGACAAAAAATGTGCGGCTAAAATGAAGCACAAGAGAACATAATTGTAAGTTACACAAGGGTCAGAAAAGAAGGCACGCATGTCTAGGACAAGGTTATGGAATTTGTTGGAAGGCAAAGGCTAGGGTAGCGCTCCAAATATCGAAGCAACGGTAAGACACAAAAATGAAATAAAATTACGGCAATTTAAATATAATTAAATATTATGCAATCATTTGTACATTAATTATGAAAAGACGAAAATACCCCTAATCTGAAATATGGGGGTAACAAGTCTACCCTTCTTAAAAGAATTTCGTCCTCGAAATTTGAGATTCTCATAGATGTATTTATTCATTTATTTATTTTGTACCATCTAAATTAAATTCATCAAACCATATAATCCTGAAGTAAATCCATATTGTTATTTCACCAACTTTCATAATTCTATAGATATCATATTTCTGAAAAATCCTCAAATTTAAAAATTGAATTCCGGTCGTATTATAATCTCCTCAAAAATTTGATGTTAATAATTAAATATTCAAAAATTTAATATCCAATCCTCTAATTTTAAATCCAATCAACGCACATTTATAAAATTTAAAATCTCATCCAAAAAGTTTGTATTCAAACACTAACCCATTAATCATCTTACTCCTCAAATTTTGAGTAAATCACTAAATACAAAATTTACTATCCAGTCCTTTAATTGAAATCCAGTCAATGCATATTTATAAATTTTAGAAAATCTCATCCGAAAATACTATTCCATTAATCATCTTACTACTCTACTTTAAGTCCAATCGATTCATATTTATAAAAATTAAATCCTCATCCCAAAAATTTGAATTCCAACACTGATCTATTAGTGATCTTATTCCTCGATTATTTTTCCACACAACAATCAGATAATGTAATAGTTATGAAATCTTCAAATACCACATTCAATATAAGTTTATAACTTGCAGGCCAATGAATATAATGATAATCTCCTTAATTTTCTCAAATGTTAGTGACATTCAATCATACCATAATCTTCATAAAATTTATGATTTAACAAATCGTCAATTCTGTCATATTAAATTCTCAACTCTCTTCATTTAAATAAATATTTATCCTCGAAATTTAAGGCACATTGTCTCTCTTTGTCAAATCGTAACCTCTTCATTAATTCTTAACTATGGTCAAACCCTCAACAATCAAAGTCTAAGAGAATCCTACCTATAGTCATACAATACGCAATACAACATACAATCTAGATAAAATATGCAATCTAGATGAAACATGCATGGTCATAGTCTCTTTCGTCATGGTATTATGGTCTCTGTCAGGGTATACTACTAACTACACCCTAGCAAGAAGATCTTTGATACAAGCTATGGTACTAAGAAATCAATCAATCAAAAGACGGAAAAAGGAACAGGAGGAAAGAACATAACATAGTCTTCTAATCCATCACTGGGACATCTTCAACCTCTATCATACACTTAACTCTGGCACATTTATTCATAAATTCCTGTCCCTATACACTGATACCCATCTCATCTAATCACTAGTCCATAAGATATCCATGGATACATCCATATTACACATATCTGTCTATTAATACCAAAATTTGATACCAAGGACCTCTTAACATAATCATCGGCCGAATGATGCATCCAAAGTTTGATACCTCTATCCCTTTAGGTACTACTGTTCTACTACAAGCATACTCACTGCTAGCTCTCTTACCTACTATAATTGTTTATACTAGTTGTTCTTATCACTCAAGTGCACACCAAGTGCAACACACCATACTAAGTACTGCTCTCTCTAATACAACTCTAGATGGACACCCAAGTCAGTTTGCAGTGCCATCTCAAGCCAATAGATCCTTACACATGCACATTAACCACTCATATACTAATATGTATTTCTTATCCATCATAAAATTTTATTCTCAAAATACAATCATCAAAATTTTACTTTCCGAACGATTTAAAATAAAATGCATATACTTTCCTCAAAAGTCAAATGCTCAAATATCGAAATAAAATTTTAATCACTTTCAAAAAATCTTTATAGCTTGACTATGTTTATTGAATTGAATTCGAATTCTCAAAATTTAATGACATAAATCTCAACTCCTCAATCATTCTTAAAAATTGAAATTTATTTCCACTCTTCAAATTATAAATTTAAATCCACAAGTATACATATAAATACTCACAGTCTCTAATACTCAAGGTGCACACAATACACCAATTGTCTACAACTCTCAACTGTGTACTAAAATTTGTACTGCCTGAATTACTTGCACTATTATTTCTAACAATCAAAGTTATCATCACACATATTTTCTCCAATGATTTTTTATCTATATTAATTGATACACCAATCTAATTATCATCACACGAAGTACTTAATATTATTAGCACCATTCTCAATAAATCCTTGATATAGAATCACTAGCACTATTGGTATGGTAACACTAGTTCCATCATTAGATCACCTCGTCACATTGACTAGAACTTATGATCACTTGCACTTTCTATAATTTATATGTTTTACTTCACTCTCAGGCAGGCATATGGTTCCATATCTTGATTTATGTATACGTATCTTCTCTTAAATCTTTTACTGACTGTTACACTAGTCTGTGATACACTTCATACCTTACATAATCTATCTTGATATTTCTCAGCCCATGACACACCATTGGAATTTTCTAATACTCATGCTTCCACTTTCATGAACTTTCATTTTATGATACTTATCACCCACTGTGCATCCTGCACATACCTTCTAGGCACTCTTTCACCTATTGCTTCCAATACATCACTTGTCTCAATATCAGGTGGTACATTCATTATTAGTCATATATCGGTACACTCAGATCAAATCATATATCAAGGTCCTTCTTTTATCTGTAATACAAGTCTTACTACTTAGCATCATGCATTCTTATTCTCTCACACTTTCTTATACACTTATGGGTATCCTCCTACTATGGCATACTCATTAATTTTCTTTATGCATATGCACTTCTTTTACTCTTGATACACCCAAGTAATCAATCATCAAATTGAATATTATGCTCCATTAATCTTCAACACAATTCCTTGATACTTAATGTTTACATATAACCACCAACTACATGAATTCATGACTATCCAGGACTGGCATGCTGACTCTGATACTAACTCTTGGAACCATCACTGATACTATTTTCTCCTCCTTCTACTAATAGTACCAATACTAAACATAATAACACATATTATAGAACTATTGCTACGAGGTACTATGCTATGGGTTAACTCTAGATTGATTCCTACTGCTCACATGTCTAACTAAGAAACACTTACAACTAACAAGTCACACTCAGTCAACACTAATACAAGACACAGACAAAATTGCAAGTCACTAATTATCATACTAACAAGGAATCCTCAAGGAAAAGAAGCTCAAAAAGGAACTGGATTGAGGACTGAAGGTATCTTTACTGCTAGTAAAGAAAAAGAATCGATAGAATAAAGTCTTGGAATAAAAGAAATAGATAAGTCTTGAGATGATACTTTAAGAACCAATTTAAGATACAACCTGATAATCATACACGTCTGTCAGAAATCATGACACTCAGAATCCTCGCCACGCCAGTAAGCATAGATGCGATAAACGACAGGTCCCGTAACTAAGGTATGCAACTCTATAATCATGTCATCTAGAATCTTCGTCACGCCAACCGGTATGGCTGCGAGAGACTCTAAGTTTCATAATTAAAGTATGTACATCCAAGTCAGGTTCCTACGTTCTCGTCACGACAGCTAATGGCTGCGATAAACTCTAGGTTCTATAACCAAAGTAGACGTTTTACCTTTCTCACTGTCCTCATCAACACAGCTGAGCTTCCAAGGAAACATTGGATGACTGCCGTCCAGATGCAGTTGACGGACAATGCACATCACTGGTGGCTATCTGAGGAGACACGGCTCAGACCAGACCGAGTCACTTGGGAAGAGTTCTCCAGACTCTTTCAGGAGATGTACATTATATCTATTGCTCGATCGAAACTCCGGGATAAGTTAAATCGCCTCACTCAAGACAATATGACAGTGAAAGAGTACAATGCAGAGTTTATTCGTCTGAGTCGCTTCGCCCCAACCCTGATCCCGACAGAAGAAGAGAAGGCTGAGAAGTTCTTCGACGGACTAAACTTTGAGCTACAGAGACTGATCGGATCCGTTGCACCTACTTCTTACTCTGACGTCCTTGCTGCAGCCCGACGCATGGAGCCGTCACCAGGAGAGAGACCAGCCTGAAGCGGCTTTTCACATCAGCACTAGACAGAGCACCATAGGAAGAAGCTGCAAAGAGACCTCGCATGCACCAGCCACCCGGAGCATCTTCGCATGAACTGCCTATCTGTCAATATTGTGGCAAGCGAGGCCATATTGAGAACGAGTTCAGATGCAAAATGGGATTATGTTTAGCTTGTGGATCCAGTCAGCATTTAGTGAGGGAATGCCCTGAGCGTCGAGAAGGAGCACCAATGGTAAACCAACAAGATCTACCAGCACCAGGAGGATATCATCCGAGGCCACCCTTGGCACCCCAGGCAGTACTCTTCCAGCAGGCCCAGCAGCAGCAGAGGAATCCACCACAAGGACGCGGACAAGCTTTTGCGATGACCTTGGAGGACGCGCAGACTCGTGGAGTAGCAAATGCGCGTAAGCTATTCATAGATGTCTATTCCTAGTATTGCTTTAGCACATGCCCGTTAGTTCATTTCCTTAGCCTTAACCTAGTATTTTGAACTTATTAATAATTGATAACCTAGTTTTTCTAAGCTGTAGTTTTTTTGCTCTAACCAGATTTCCTTCACTCTTGAATTACCTAAAATTTTATTGTCTAGGGAAATACTTTATTCCTTCCCTAGGTGTTTTGCTTAACACTCATCATTCGATTTCTTCTTAATCATGATTCTTTGGTTGTGTCGTGCTTCGAACATATTTTGCAACTGTGTCATCTCTTTTGACTAGTTATTCTTTGATTATGAGGACGCAATCCTCTTAAGGGGGGTAGATCAGAATTTTTCAGAATTTAAAAATAAATTTTCAGAATTTTTCTGAAATTTTAACTAATTAAAATCAATGTTTTCTGGTATTAAATAATTTTTGTGATTTTATTAAATATTAAAATATTATAAAAATAATATTTTTGGGTGTAAAATAAAATATTATACTTATTGTAATTTTTCTAGATTTTATTGGACCCCAGAACTATTTTAAAGACCCAAAAACATAGTTTTAAATAAAATCAGAATAAACCGATTTAAACCAAGCCATAAATGAACCGAACCAACCCAAACCGGCCCAAATCCTGAACCGAACCCAAATCCTATTGGATCGGGTCGGATCTGAACCCGACCCGACCCACTACTTGACCTGACTCGAATGCTACAAGAATTCCTAAATTCTCAGATCCCGACCGTTCGATTCCGATCCTCCGCCGCCGTGAACCACCAGCGACTTCTCAGTTCGACTCCCCGACCGTTACCGCCCGACCGCCGCGACCCCTCCGGTCCACCTTCCCCTAACGGCCGACCGCCCTCGCCCTATTTAAACACCCCCATGCCAATCACCACCACCGCCATCACCATCACAACCACCTCTCCAACTTTATCTCACCGGCCACCGGCCCCCACACCGTCCTCCGCCGAGCTCCCCAGCGCGGACGACGCCTCTGCTCCAGCGACCCGTCGACGATCCGACAGCCACAGCAACGACCCGCAGCCGCACAGTGCCGCCGCCCGTTCATGCCGCGCCGCCTCGCATACGCCAAATACAGTCGATACCTACCCCTGTTCAGGTGAGTGTTTCTCTCTCCTCGCCGTCTCGTTTTCTGTTTTGTCGAATCGTGCGTATACCCTGCGTGACCCTCTCGAACCCTGTATAATTCGTTCGGGGTATCGCGTCCTGTGTCGGTCGCAATCTGTGACACAAAATCAGGAAAATAAACCCCCAATTTCTGAAAATCAGAAATTATCCCGAACTCTCCAGTTCGTGACCGTTTTGCGAATAACCTGTTAAATGTTTTCAAAATTGGCTTGAACAGTAATTTAGACCATATGACCAATTTTTTAATCCTATTTTTAGTTTATTTTATTGAGCTGTAGTTTGTAATATTTTCGAAGGTAAAAATGACCAAAATAATGGTTATTTTAAAACCCTGATTTTCTCGGAAGTAGGTGCACCCCGCTAAATGAGGCAACTTGGTCGTGTGCAAACTACACCAAAAGGTGCACACTGTCAATACGGACATATGGGAATTCGCGGAAGTTGATTTGGATGTGCGTGCACACCGGAATCAACGCGTATCCGTCGACAACACCCCGTATCGGTCATGTTCTGAAACTCGTTGTAACTTTGTGTACGCTCGTCGTTTTGAAACGAAACTTGTGCCATCGGAATCATAGCAATAAGCTAGTCCTGTGACCAAGTTTGGTTCGATTCTGAGAACGTTGACAAAATCCCGTATCGTGGGCCCCACGGCTCCACCTGACCGGCGATTTTGTGATCGGCTCATCGGAATCCAGTTTTGGATATTCCATTGCGTTTGTATCATCGTTCTGGACTTGTAGACACTAAGTTTGACGAATTTGGAGATCATTATTTCTGGCACATTTTTCGGTGCAAAGTGGGCTACATGTGGACCCCACTTTGACCAGAAATGGTCAATTTTGCCCCTGTGTCCAAATTGAACTTATGGACAGGCTATTCTAGCTATTTGATATCTTCTGAGCATGATGGTAATGTCTATTTCAGCAACCGGAGGAATACCTGCAGATCTCGCTGATACCAGAGCAGCAGTTGGAAATCAAACCCCAGGCAAGTGTACCTTGCCAATCTTGCAGAAATTGCTACATGTTATTCTCTTGATTTAATTATATGATGTATTTGTTCAACCTAGGACCGTGTGACATTACTTAACGTCCGAACAAGATTCGGGTGTCAACGTCGTACGCAAAGTTGTGTAACGTCACCTAGAGATTGATATCGTGACCCTACATATTTTCGTGCTTGCATCATCAAGTACGTCATACCACAGGACACCTGACACTGTTCATGAGACAGAATCTTCCTGAGATATTCATGGTGATTCTGTATAGGTTATAGAATTCGTGACATAGATATTGCATATACTTAGCTATCATTATGACTTGCTGCATTAGATATGATCTTGCGTGATATGGACATGAGACGTGTGATTACATTGGGTGGGAAGAGACACACAGGCTACAGGTTGATTATATTATTGCGGTGTCGTAGCCTCTCCGAGCTAGGCTCCGACATGATATAACTGCTACCGGCTCTCCGACACAGAGCTTGTAGTAGTCTCAACCTGAGTTCTAGTAATGCTCTCATATTGCATATCACTTAGCTGGTTATATAGTTTACCCTATTCATTTATTATTGTACTGCATTTATTTGGCTTGAGTTATTCTTGTACCTTGCTATGTCCCCTGAGGACCTGGAATCCGGATTATGTCCCCAGGTTTAGCAGAGGAGATCT
The DNA here is from genome assembly GCA_036927795.1 of Iris macrosiphon. Classification (NCBI taxonomy): domain Eukaryota; kingdom Viridiplantae; phylum Streptophyta; class Magnoliopsida; order Asparagales; family Iridaceae; genus Iris; species Iris macrosiphon. Next base: position 175,229,251 of record JAYESA010000014.1, on the reverse strand, counting down.
ACCCCGAGGTGTACGGGACATGAGCAGTCATTGGAGCAGTACCAGAACCATAGGACGAGGTGATCGTTGAAGATTTCTCTTGAGTATCTGCTTATCTATACTCAGTTATTTCTGTTGTTTCCTGTTTATTGAACTATTGTATCAAACTCATTTATCGGGTTGTTCCCCGAGACTTTTTATTGAGATTTGTTGGATATATTTGATCTTAATTATTCTGACATTTATTTTGTGATTATCTGCTGTGGATGAGATTAGTATCATAGACCCTTACTATTGTTTTACAGCTTAAGTACACCCTGATGGGCCCATTAAATTGGGTTTGCCCATCGGTGTGTGCTGCTGGCCATTGCCACGTGTCTAGTCCCTCGATATTTTGGGACTGGGACGTGACAGTACAAGTCAAGTGTCGGAAGTTCTCAGTTAAACTGTGCCATTATATTCCATGTTCCGGGTATTCCATATTCTGGTCGGTATAGCATCCAAGTTATAAGCAATTTAGAAATAACATGCATCATGTGAATTTAACTAATTGGGCCAAGCACAAGAAGTAAATAATCCATAATATTATATAACAAAGGAAAATATTGCTACTATAAGTGCTAGAAGTGTAGAAGATGAGCTGATCGCAGGCAAGAAACTGGTCGCATGCATTAAACTGGCCGTATGCAGGAAGCTGGTCGCATGGATCAAAACTGGCTGCATGAATCAAACTGGCCGCATAGATCGTCGCAAGGTCCACTCCTCGGGACAAGGGTTGAGTGACATGGAATAAATACAAGGACAAGAAGTGACTGAAGTGACTAGCCAATAAAGCGTGTCAGATAAGTGACCGATGTGACTGGCCAATAAAGCGTATTAGAGAAGAAAAGACAAATTCAGGGGGAATCTTGTCAAGGCGGTGCTGAGTCATGCATTGGAAAAGAGGAAAACATAGTTCGGACCGCATGGATAATTTTGGCCGCATGAACAATTTTGGCCGCATGCTCCTCTGGGCCGCAGATTCAACCATGCGTCCAACAAGATGGCCGCATGTTGAGTTTTTTTTGGAGCGATGAGTCCAGATCGCATGCAAACATGCCGTATGGAGCTCCTTCGTCCCAGAACAACAAGTTTCAGTCATAAAAAAGCTCAAGTCCTGAAAATGTGTTTCTCCATGAAATCATCATTTTCAGCTCAAATCCAGAGAAGTAAAGTTCTAAAGCACTTAAAATCAGATCCTCTCTCACATAGAACAATTAGTTTTGGAAAATAACAAGTTTTAAGAGATCAAAACCATGAAAATGTCAAGAACACATTAAACTAAAAATATAGATCTAGTCTAACCGAGCTATCAAAATCGAAAATACCAAGAAGTAAACATGCATAGGAGTTCATAGAGCACAATATAGACTAATAAGATGCAAGAAATTCACAATAATATAAAAGTACAAGTTATCCATCATTGACAATATGTACTTGCCTAAAACCACCACTAATTACTACCACTACGAAGGGAAAAGGGAGGGGACCAGTCCAGGGCTGCTCTCGGCTAGGGAGGAAGGGAAAGAAAAGGAGAAAAAAATGAAAAGAGAAAAAAGTGAAAGAATAGGGAAGAGAGAGAAAGAGAGGGGTTATATATCAAGGGTGGTTAACACTATTCACAAATCTAGAAATTACATGAGAGCAACTAGAAAAATATACGAAAAATAATATACAACAATGACACACATATACAATATATGAACATGAAAAATATGCAATAGTGAGACGAGTCTCACATTATTAATTGATGTTGAGCCATTCATTAAGCAAGATATGACTTACTTGGGTGGAGAGGCTATTCGGATCCGGCGTGCACTTGCAGAGAAGCTCGGGACCATGACTTGGGAATTTCGCATGGAGTCGGGGTATTGGTTCTTTGTGTCAGTGGACTAGAACATGTACGCAAAGGTGGCAGCACATCCGCTCTTGACTAGGGCTTGGCGGGTTCAGGGGTCGGGATCGCTCTCGTGCATGCGAGGGGTGCCGAGGTGGATCCGGACTCGAGTTAAGGGTAATCAACTACGTGAAGGAATCACCGGTAATGTACGGGACGAACCGGAACGCGGCAACGTCGGTTCCGAGGGAGCTTAGTCGTCAGGGAATTCGACATGCATGCAGTGTGGGTCTTCCGGACACAGACGAGTCGGCTTGTCGGCACGGTTCGGCGTCCCCGGTGCAGGGATAAGCGGTCGATGGTCAGGATCCACTGAGGTCGCGGGAGGTCAGCACCACGGTGGCCGTGATCCTGGGTTGAGGGAGGCATCTGCACCATCATGGAAGGTTTCTAGCGGTGTCAAACATCTTATGTACATATGTTTTCTCTTTTAGAGAGAGATGGGATGTCGTTTATATATGGCAGGACATATATTAGGATATGAAGGAAGTCTATTATAGATGAGAGAGAGCTATGAATGGTTGCTTTTGGGATTATTTGTTTACAATGAATTTGGATAGTTTTTTGGGTTAGCTTAGATTGAGCTTTAGGATTTTCTTATATTTTAGTTTGAATTCGATTATGATGACTTAATTTAGGATTATATAACTAGGCTTTAAGATATGTTACTTAAATTTGAGGATGTGGTTATTATACTCTATCTACTTATTTACCTTATGACTATTATATTATATTATATTATTTATTAATAACTAATGTGCCTCTCTTGTTCCTTTTTCTAGTAATGTGGCCAATTTATTTATTTAACTTAGCAAAAATAATTTTTTTTATAATTTTTTATTTAAATAGGATAATCTTGATATTAATTTAAAAACTTATCTACTTGTTTTATACATGATTTAGATATTTCCATGAACACATATATAAAATAAATTATATATATATAGTCAAGAGGGAGTATCCTTAATATTTACTAAAATTTCAAAAAATTTAAAAATCTACAAAATAGGTAAATCCGGGACAAGGGGTTTACACGTTTCTTTCTCACACACTTGTTTTTTTTTCTTCACAGTCCCTGGCGATGGGGGAGATGCTCATGGAGAGCGACCACGTTCCTCCCGAGCTGGCAGAGGGAGACGCTGCTGTAGTTGAGCACCGACCCTCCATGTTGGCACCTGTTTGCGAATGAGTGGATTCTAATTTAATGCTTTTTTTTCACAAACGAACTTTTCTCTTTCTTCCGGACTTCATTCTCTTTCCTCCGACACTTCAGATAGGAGTTCCTCTGAAGTTCCGCTAGTTTTTTGTGGCTCTTGATAAAGACACTAAAAAAAGGACTCGGTGCTAGCCAAGAATTGGTGCTAGCTCAGTTAGGAAGAAGTTTTACTCAGGCTAGTCCAAATTTTACTAGGGCTGCCCACCCTCTTCACCTCCCTCCTCCTGCTCCTCCCCCACCCCTCCGGTCTCTCCTCCTCCCTCCTCTCACGATTGTCTGCCTCTCCGCATAGTTGACCTCGCCATCGACCGCGTCGCCGCCGCCGAGCCGCACCTTCCCGTCGGCTCCGTCACGAAGGCGAAGAAGAAGAAGAAGTAGTGTGCGGGGGGCTGCGCGCGACTGAGGCATGCGTTCGCCGGGGGCTACGGCTATGTCTTGCGCCGACGACGGTGACGGCAACAGCAGCAGAAGCGGCAGCAACAACAGCAGCAGCGGAGGCGAGTGCGTGCGCCTACGCCTCGCTGCTGCCCCCGTGCGCGCGCCTTCGCCTCCTCCCTCGCCGCCGCTTCCTACTCCTGCTCCTCCCGCTCCTCAGTCTCGTACCCCCCCTTCCGGCCTCCACGTAGTCCCGCCCTCGTGTCACCTCGCGTAGCCTTTTCCTCCGGACTGTCAAAATTTTAGATTATAAAAAAATCAATAGGAAGTGGACAGCCTGTTGAGTAATTTTAGGAAGTGACAAACTTGTAATTATCAATAGTGAAATTTTGGACTGTCCTGAATAATTTTTTTTTTATTGTCGTTATTAAGAGTCTTTTTTGAGAATGTGAAAATAGACAAAAATTGGGGGGACAGAAACTGCGAGATGTCACTTCATCAACAAATTTGGAGTTTCAACTAAAAAGACCCCAACCACCAACCATTCTTTCTCCTTTTTTTTCTTTTCTTCTTCTTCTTCTTCTTCTTCTTCTTCTTTCTCTCTCTCTCTCTCTCTCTCTCTCACAGACACACACACAACCGCCGGTCATGTCCTTGGCCTAGAGTTGACCGGTAGCTTGCCTTTGGATTCGCTTGGTAAGAGTTCCTTTCCCCCATCATCCATGTCATTCTTATACTTATTATCCATCCCTCTCCCTCCCTACCACATACACACATATCAATGGAAGTGTCGGATTATAGGTTCCATCCTTCCTCCTCCTCCTCCTCTCTCACCAATCCTCAAGTTCCATCCTCTACTTCCTCCTCTCTTCCTCTTCTTCTACCTCCTCCTCTTCCGCCGCAGCAAGAACAAGAAGAGCAGCAGCAGCAGCAGCAGCAGCAGCAGCAACAGCGGGCGAGGGTCTCCTACCGGATCAACATTTCCATAATCAATAATGCCCTCACTTCAGAAATGGGAGATTCTATCTGCTCTTGCCTCGTTATACTCCTCACCTTCTGCTGCTTCGGTCTCTTATATCTCTTTCCAAACCCCACCCTCCCTCCTCCATTCCATTTCATGATGCATAATAAATATGTTTTGTTTATCAAAACTTCATGGCAGCAGCATCCTTGACTCTTATTCTTGGATTCTACGGTTCAGTTGACCTCCGATTGGGCGGCCCCAATTGCTCCAGGCTTATACACGCTAATTCCTTCTTCGTGCAGGAACTCAAGGTTCGTTCGTTCGTTACCTACCTATCTTGCTACTCATCCATTCATCTCTCTCAACTAGCAAAGACAACAAAAATATTAACTTTCATGAGAGCATGATGAAATTAGAGTATTATTTTACGACCTAGGCCCAAAAAAAAATTATATGAGCCTCTAAATCAGGTTCAAATCAGCTCAAATCGAAATCAACTTAGAGATCCACTCGATTTCTCACTACACCCAATTTCGCTTGATTTGAAAATTGTCATGTTTTACTACACCAAATTTGAAAGTTTTTGGTTGGATTCCGGTGATTCGCTATCTGTGAATCAAGAATTCAATTTGATTACACCAGATTTTCGTCGATTTCAGAGTCACAAAATTTGACTACACCCGATTATAAGTGATTTCACAATCGAGCGAAATCAGGATGAAATCAAGCTACGACTTTACCCATATAGTATATCAATTAGTTAAGCCAGGGAGAGTAGGGATGATAAAGAGTAGATTTTAATATTGCAAGCAAATGGGTTCAGGATTAATAGTTGTGAAGTAGATGGATCTGGTCCGGCATAGACCCCTTTTGTACTCTTCAAATTAGTACTCTCTCTCGACAGCCTTAGCCAATGGATGCAACCCATCAGGTCTCCCACAATTCCTGTATGCATTTTCGCATGCCTAGAATGTATTTATGGCGATAAACTAATCCAATTTATGGAAATATGACATCACTAAAAACTAGTACGGAGTCAAGCTTTGGGTTTTGGATCACTATCAGATTGCCAGGAAAGTTTCTAATGCGAAGCTTGATGTAGACAAGTTTCAAGGGGGGGAAAGTAACTCCGGTTTGTGGTAAGTGATTCACTCCTGAGCTAACAAGGATTGCATACAACTTTAAATGGGAAGTCAAAGAAACTGACAGCCAAGTTGGATGACGACTTTGATTACATTTATTTAAGAGCAATAGCTTTTATTTGCTTGTCCATTGGCGATTGAGAAGATTATGATAAGGTTGTTACTCAAGCTTACCTCAATATGATTGTCTTTAGTGAAACCCTATACTTAAAGCAACAAATTGTACTGGTTTTCCATTAAGTAAGGTACTTAAATACTTGATTGCTTCAATTACTTTAAGAACACTATTGTCATAATTGACTAATATCTGTGACCGGGCAAAGCAGAGAACTACAATCCCACTCACTAGCCAACTTGCCAAATAGTTTTTGTGTTTCACTTAATATATATGGGCAACATAATACATGAAAGGAAAAAAAAAACCAGTTCGGCGCCTAAGCGCTAGGCGGCCCTCCGGCGCACCGATTCCGCCTAGCGAAATTTAGAACATTGGTGATGCAAATGAATTCTCTTTAATATTCAGAATAGTTCTTCTGAATGATGAGGCTAGCAATTCGTGTTGCTAACATTTTGGCATTGTTGTACTCGTCATTTTTAGGTGAAAGCAGCTTCGGAGGCAAAACATGGAACTGCCATGCTTTATGGGTTTCGTAGACTCCCATCCCTTGACGTACAAACTGAATGGTCAGAAAGCCACAGAGTTTCAATTCCATCTGATTTTCATAAGGCAAGAACTAAATCTCTTACAGAACAACTTTTTTCCTGTGAACTTTTGTAGTTTCCCTGCTTCCTTGCTTGCTTCCAGGAAATAATGACAATACATCTGCTAACTAACTATGCCAGGAATGGATGTACTATCTCAACGAACATGCTCATGTACATATTTCTTACAGCTTGAAACCACAAGCATCCCAACCATTGATCCTCATTATTGCCCAAGGTAAGAAATTATTACTTGGTCAATTGTTTGTGATTTAGCACTTAAAAATTGTATATATTTGTAGAGGAAAAAGGAAAAAAATCAGCAGAGATAAATTTATGGTTGGTATGTACTACAAACTTTATCTCCATATAACCCAAAAGGTCTGACCTAACTTCTAAACCATATAACTGTATAGTTTAAAGTTTTTGTTTGGATTTTTCTTATGATGCTTTTATATGTGCAAATTTATACTTGTATGGGTAATGGAGAAATAAAAATAAGCTCATGAGTTGAATATCAGTTAGTCAGCTCACTGAATCACGTATTCAGGTAGTTGACAGTTGTATGCATAATACACATGTTTGTTTTCATCACATTAACCTATTATTGTATGACATAAATCACCGTAGTTTTGTTTGAATTATGCCAACAGAATTCTTCTGCTAGCCTATCCATGTTTGGATGCCAAATACAAGTACTAAAAGAAAACGTAGGGTTGAAGCTGCACACAACCCTTCCATAGATATTATGCAAATAAGATGTCACCGAAAACTACCTGGCATGTGACCTAAAATCTAAGAGAACTATAATTTCATTTATTCACTTTAATGAAAACTGGAAACTTGCACATCAGAAGAATAGGTTAGCAAGAAACTTGAGTGATTAGTAAATGTTGATTTTATGATACATATAGCACTTTATATTTGAGGAGTTCTTATTATTTTGTATTCTTTCATAAATGAGAATTTGTTAGTCTAGTCCTGAAATTTGGGATAGAAGGCCTTGTTTGCTTAGAAAACATTTTGAGATTAGAAGTAACAAATTATGATGGACCTTTTAGAAGTGTCTAATCTGTTAGCACAATTATTCAATTGAGTTTTCTATTATGGTTAATCAATTAAGCTTAGTATTATGATGTCACTGTTAATCATGCAATCACTATAATGTTTATACTTGAACTTGGCATAGTCCTAATGTGCATTAATAATATCATACTTGCGATTATGTGTATTGCTTTGTTTGTCTTACATGTGTTTGCAAAAAAACAATAAGCAAGATCAATCATGGACATGTGCAATAAAGAAATCATGATGGGCCAAAGACATGCTAGTCCGAAGATTTCTATAAACCGCCTACGACATCTCCGGGGTCACGCACTTGGGAGTTCCGTTGCTCGATCAACGGATGGGGGTCGAGGGAGCAACGCACCCCCTCCTGTAGGGGTTTGGGGGCAAAGCTCCAGAAATGTAATTAGATTTTCTAATCTGGTTAGCTTCGGACAACTGCCTTCATGAGGAAATGCCATCATCATACAAAGGAAGAAGCCAAGCTTTCAAGAAGTCATGCTCTATGTAATATTTTTTTATTCTTGAGTCTTTAGGCTTATTTATAACTCATTAGAGAAAGGCAAATGGTAGCTAAACCAAATACCATGTCAAATACCAAAGTCTGAATCTGGGGTATCATACCGGCATACTAGTAGTATACCGAGAAATGTGCAATTTGAAACAGCAAGTCAAACGGTATATCGGCGGTATACCGACTGGATGACCGTTGGTCAGCAATTAATGCTGCAACGGCTATAAAACTAGCCGTTTTATAGTCGTTAATGCGCAGAGGTGTTTTGCACATGCTTTTCAAACCCAAATATTCTCATTTGTTTTCTAACTTCTTGGAGGATTTACTCTTTCTATCTTTTAGAGACAAAACATCTCCACATAAAAGAGCTATCACTTGTCAAATCTATTTGAGATATAGTTTGTATTGAGTTGTAAAGTGTGATATTCAACTTGTTGTGAGAAGATCATAACCACATCTTGTAAAAGGTTGAAGTCCGCAAATCTTCGTACCAAAGCTTGTGTAGAAGTCATGGAGCCTTCGGGTCAAAGCTCGTATGTAAGAAGCCGACAATCCTTTAAATCAAAGCTCTTGTTGTAACTATTTGTTATAATAGTGGATTAAGGCCGGAGAGGGTTACGAGACTGAAGTGCTTCACGGAGTATATCAGGATATATCGGGTGTTGGTATTCTTATCTCTTTTCTAGCACCGAGTTTTAAATTGCTTATTAGCACTCATAATTGTGCTTAATTAGTACTTAAACCCAATTCACACCCGCCTCTTTGGTGCTTTCATAATCTATTGATTTTCACAAGTGTTTACAGAAACTTTTTATGTAAAATGTTGTCCAGAAGTGGTATGGGACATTTTATTTGTTGTTCTAAAAGGACAATATGGTAGAGAAAATGGAGTAGTTGGGGATAGTTTACCATTATCTTTAGAGATCATGTGGAATCCATTCAAAACTGTAGAAGAACGATAATTTTCATGATTTCTGTATCAGCCAATATCAATGGTGGTGAGCATCACATCGAACATGCTAAAGGTGATAGGATACATCTGATACATAGCAATAGCAACTGAAACTGCTTACCTTGCCGACTAGTAGGATTATCATTTCTTTTCACTCTTTGGCTTGATGTCTCATAGAGATTAGTGTAATTCCCAATAGCAAATTGTATCATCTTACAGTCTTACCTCTTCGTCTAGACTCTAGACTCTTTAGTCTAAGGGAACTTGGAGGGTGTTCATTGGTTGCATGAGTGTAAAGTGCATATTAAAAGGGTAGGTCTACATACCTGCCTACTGGATGTGTAGGTTTTTTGTATGACTCTTCCATGCTCATAGGTACCTTGGCTAGAAATTTGGTTCCATTATAGAGGATTGACGTTAGGTCAACATCCATTCATGATAACTTGGTAAAATCTTTTATTGAGCTTTCGTATGTTCCATAGCTGACCCCATCCAAGAAGGATCGGACACCAGTTCCCCACTAATGCAGGTTATGGCAAGGTAACTCTTTGGCTTGTGAGATATGCATAGTGTTCAACCATGGTTCATATAGGCTGCTTGCATGGCTGCTGTAATCACAAGTCCTTGAATTCTTTTTTTGCCCACTTATGTTAGGTTCCTACTTGAGAGAGAGAGGGAAGTAACCAATTTGTTGTTCATAGGATAGATGTGGTTTGAGGTGCTCTATTTGCTGAGCATAGGTATAATGACTTGCAATCAACAGAAGAGGCAATTATGACCGTGAGTTCATCTCTTCTTCTAGGACTTTTCAGCAGTGAAAAGCTTACTTTTGAAGGCTGAACAAATGTTGGTTGTCACTTTGTTGGCACCCACCTTCCCAGTGGGCATACAGTACCAGTGTTGCAACTCGATTGACACAGCGATATATATATATATATATATATATATATATATATATTAGACAGTAATATGCAGCTTCCTATGGTACTGAAAGGCAGGCAGAATAAATTTCTTAACCGTTGAGGCTCCAGCCATCAATGCAATTTCGTATTTTGATGTTAGGTTGAGATGCCATTGTAGCAACTGAATTCCAGGAGATGCTGAAAATTTGTGGAAGGTTAAAAGAAGCATTGATCCCATACTCAACAACGAGGAGTACTTATTGCAAACTATTACTGTTAGTAGAGCTGAAAGATGAGGTTGATCCTATGGTTGGAAGGACAAATAAGGAGCCAGCCCCATAAGATCATATGGATCTGTTGAAATGGAAAGCACATTGTCGCTTGAGATTTGTCTGAGTTTCACCATTGATGAGTAAGTTCTGAGAGGGAGCGAAGAAACAAATGAGGAAGAGAATATTTTTCATTTCTAGGTATGCATACCTTACACATGTAATCAGACAATAGCCCATGCTAGTGTCAGGGTTCTTTTCTTTGTTTGGAAAGAACACTGTCACATCTTCTGATGCAGCAAATATTTATCTCATTATCTAGCTTTCTTTCTATGAAATATTTGTTTCTCTTCTGCTATGTTTATAATTTGCAAGAAGCATAATTATTGTTCTGTTTTGCATGTCAGGAGGTTTTGCTGAATTCATTCATGGGGTGGTAGTTTTATGTTCTTATTCACTTTGCTAATAGAAGCATACTCTATTTTTCATCCATCATCTTCATATTTTATTGTTAATGTATGTTTTCTCAGGTGAAGATAGCCTTAGACAATGGATCGAGGACCCATCACATCCTAATACTACACTGTCATGGAATTTGATACATGATAAAGGTCATGCAAACTTCTGAAGTTATAATTCTGTGGACATCTATTTTAAGCCTTATGATGTCATGTGTTTGTACAGGAAATGGTACAATTCAGATGAATGTTGTGCAGCCTTCTAACTACTACATTGCTGTGGCTAACATAAACCACCAAGAAATGGAGGTAAATTTATACTTATTTATCGTGTTCAAGTTATTGATGTATGTCTCTTCTACTTAAGGAGAAAGCTTGTATTCAAATAAATCATGAAACTTTAATCAAATCCAACTTGTGAAATAAGAATGAGGCTTATCTTAGAGTACCCGAACTGATGTTTTAATGTATGTTACTAGCCTACTATATAAGAAGTTCGATGTAATGCGAGGTTGTAGACTCCTTAAATTTCATTGTGAATTCTATGGAGTATGGACAGTGACACTATACCTTAGTTTTGATTGCATGGAATTGGACAGACGTAGACCCTACATTCCTAATCTAATGTTCTCTCAAACTGTCTTCACAAGATTTATGACTTTCCAAATAGCCTTGAGGAGAGGAGAAGATGTCCTTGGATTCTGATATTTGTACTGACTTTTCCTCGTTTACCCGGCCTTGTTAAGCCTAGCAAGAGGAATGAAACCATTACTTCTACCGACATTTTAAATTTTCTGCGCTTATTTCTTCCATCTCAAATCTTCCACTAACCTTCCAACTCTTCTCCCAAACTATTTTCCTATCAAAAGATTTCTTCCTCCAAATCCAAATGCGTCCCACCAGAGACCTCTCCAAAAGTACTATAACTATTTCCGAGACTCTCCATCGTAAAGCAATCAAGTCTGCTTTCACTCTACATGGCCTAGTGGGTATTGCGCTATTAAACCTTTATGCAAAATGTAGCTCACTAGGTGCTGCCAACAAGTTGTTTAATGAGATATATTAAAGGGATGCTCTCCCATGGTCAATCCTATTCTGGGGTTTCTCCCGAAATGGAAAATACAAGATGGATCTTATCATCTTAGCCTGTTTGCCGGGATGGTAGCCAAGGAGATTTTTCCAAGCTTCTTCACTCTCACCAGTGATTTTCCTTTATTAAGGTGAGTGTCAGGATGGGATTTTGCATAAAAAGTTGGTAGTTTTCGTAAGTCTTAAAGTCAAATTCAGTTAAAGGATTTCTTCTTAGAACTTGGAAGGTGATGATTGTAGTTACTCAAGAAAGGAAGCAAAATGTAATGGAGTCGTCATATGTATCAATAAGTTTCATGGAAGCAATACAAGAGATTATTCTTGAAGATCGTCCTACCTCTTGATAGGCAGAAGTAAACTTGTTAAAAGAAACAGCTTACGTGACTACGTCAAGCCTTTGCATGTTGTGTGTTAGAGCATTCAGTTGTGGACAAGAAGATGACCTCAAGGCCGAGTTTAATGCAGAAGTAGGCGTTGGTGCAGGACCTAATAGTGCGTTTCATCACAAACTTTTTCACCACATAATCTCGAATGGAATTTTGAGTTAAATATGTTGGGGGTTTTCCAACTTGGCTTTGGAAACTTTAGTCCCACATTGGAAAACCATCAAAGTGTATATCCCAATATATAGCTATGCTTTGTATTGGCATATGTACATGAGATGGTGGCCCATGTGGGATAATTTTCCTAGAGGGATTAATTTTAAACCTCAAAAGAACAATCTTTGTTTTGTCACTCTTTTCGGAAAAATTTTCTTAGGAGCTACGTCCCGAAGGGGTTTAGTGACTCGAACTCGGACGAATGGCGCAAAGTGGCGCTTTTATGGCGCACTTTGCTCTTAGCACGTCAACATCGTCGCATGACGCTTGTGCGTACATGTTGCGCTCGTTTTATGCACGAGTTGCATGAGCGAGTGCATGCGCATTTGCTAGCACGGGTGCATGTGTGCGGTGTATGTGGGGGCGTATGTGCGTGGCGTTTGTGTATGCGTGGGCGTATGCACAGGCGCATGCGCGTGTCTGCATGCGCGTGGTTCTCTATGCCACCCTGCTGCTGCTTTCAGCGCGTAGTTATTAGTGTCATTCCGCTGTTGCTTTCGGCGTAGGCGGTGCTGTCTGCTTTGTGCAGTACAGCGATCAGGCGACTTTGGCGGCGCATAGGTATCTGGCCCCTAGATTTTGTAGGATTTGGTCGGTTGAGCAACACATATGCGCGCGCATATTTTTTATGCGCACATGGATGTTGCGGTTGGTTTTTCTATATAAATAGAGATCCTCCTCCATTTGAGTTGTTGGAAAAATTGGAGAGAGAAAAGGAGTTGCCACATCAGCCACAACAGTCCTATGTGCGCATAGAATTCTCTGTGCGGCAGAGCACCACCTTGAGAGTTCAAGTTTTCGAGTGTTTCCGAAGGTGACTTGGAGCATTCCAGAAGTTCATTCTTGAACTTGCTGGTTCCTGAAAGCAGATCGTCGTGTAGGACGAATCTTGCTTTGAGCAACGATAATTTTAATCACCCCAACAAGGAGTTATACTTGTGTACTTTTCTTCTTGTGTTGGTTCTATCTTATTGTAACGACTGTGATCGCAAAAAGAAGAATGTTTTTCGTTTCTTGTTGTAGTTTCACTTTTCTTTAAAAGTCATTTTGTAACATGTTCCTTTCTTTGTGCTTCGTTGGAGTTGAGTGTCACTTGAGAGCAAACTAGTTTTGCGTGCATCTCAGTACATCAACAACAACTTCAGGATCATATAGAGAGCAGACTTTCAAGTCTTACGTGAATCTCTACTCCTGCCAGAATCTCTCCTTCTTTAGATCATACATCAGTACTAACAAAATAATACGTTAAGGTACAATTAGGATATAAGTAGGAGGCTCTTACATATTATTTAGTTTTTTCCTTATAGGAAAGAGAAAATGGAGCAGCAACAAACAATGGTTGTGATACTAATCATATGAATGTACCCATGTTACTACATTGCATCCGAGTCGGTGGTGGGTATTTTCTCAATTTAGGTTTACTTTTAAGTGACCTATCTGGATGAGGACTGTATTATTTGGTTTGTATTTGGGGGCTAGTGTTGGTTGTGTCCATTTTTTTGCAACTTGGGCTGTTTGGAATCTATAAAAAGAGAAGACCACATATTGTAACAATTTATTTTATAATAAATTATGATATTTCTTTTTTATAATGCTGTTAAAGCCCCCTTCGACTATACCAAGACTCTGGAGACTTAGTGAGGTTGAGGGTTGTATATTTATTCTACCACGTCCCCGCAGGTGAAGGCCCATGTTGGACCGAGACCAGAGAGCTGGATTCTCACTGAGGAATAATTCTGTATATGAAATCAACTTAAATTTGTACCATAGTGATTGCACGTTCACTTTGATACCATGTTAAAGTCCCTGCAAATACACCAAAATAGTGATGATTGAGGGTTAACATTTATAAATCTATTCTAACAAATGGACTCCTGCACCTCTCTATTGTGATCAGAGATCTAAATGTTAATTTAAAAAAAAATGATTGAAGATTTGAATTATTACGTATTGAACCCCACGATTTAGTCGTTATCATATATTGTCATGATCGAGGTATCACAAGTTAAGAAGCCTCGCACGGACATGAAACGGAGAGTGAAAGTAAATGTGGGTGAAGAATGTATCTGCAGCAAGATTTGATCGTTGTGCCTGGTGCTTTATCCCTATGATAAATAACCACTTCCCCAAAAGCTTGAGGTCATGGGTTGTGAGCCCATAACATGTAACAAGTCTACTTAACAATCATGATAAGTGAGCAGAAGCTATATGGACCAGGTATGTGCACATGGAAGCCAAGACTTGGTTTATGCTATATAGCATTTATTCATGTTAAGCTTTTGTTGACCAACATATATGCCAAATTGCCAAGGGGGTGTTTCTTGGTGGCTTTGTGGGGAAAGGGTGACCCAACTTTGGAAAGGTTGTTTAGAGTGTGTATTGGGGAGGAGGGCTGCTTTGAGAAGATGTTATTTTATTTTACTAATTTATGCCAAAACAACTTGACATCATGTTGAAGCGAACAAAATTTAAATAGTGACCTGCTCCATCCCGAAGAACAGATCCACCTCCTTATAGATATTATTACTTGCCATTTTTACTCCAGGTTATTATTCATTTGGTTAGTCCTACCTAGTAGGTAACAAGGACATAATTGTGAACATTGCTATGTTTGTGACTCTTCTAGAATTATTCTTTTCTCCACCTCTGTAGGTTAGTTTCAGGATAAAAATTAGCAACCGAGGAAAGAACCTTGAAAGTTGAGTAACTTTGAAGATAACGGCATTGTCAGATATCATCGTCATCTAAGTCTTCTCCAATCACAATGGGGTCAGTTATGGGGCATGGGAAAGCTCCATACAAGACTTGACAAAGTCTTATAACCAAATGTCAACCTAATGTCAACCCTCTGGGTTGGTGTCAAATTCCTAGCCAAAATAGCTATGAGCATGAGGGTGTCATGACATAACCTAGGTGGCTAGGTAGACCTACTTTTGGACTGCAGTTTAAGCTCATGCAACCAAGGAGCATCGTCCAAGTTTCCCTAGACTATAAAAACTCTAGACGAAGAGGTAAGATGATATAATTTGCTAGTTGGGGAGTTGCATTAATCTCTGTGACACATTATGCCAAAAAGTGAAGGAAGGACGATACCATATAGCATTGACTGATATATTGGTCATTAATTAATAACTGTTCTTTTGCTGTCTGTAGCAGAGCTGTTTGTTTGCTGCAACAACTAAGATCTTTGACTCGGTAACATATTTAACCGGGTCCTTGTCCTTAAGAAGTGAGAAGTATTTGAACGTTGCAAACTATTGCATTTCCTGCTTTTGCTTTGAATGATTTATGTTGGGATCAATATCCTGTGAAAATAATATAAGCGATTTGTCATAAATTTATTCTGCTAGTTTTTTTTAGCTTCTATAGTGCTACTTTATTGAATTTCAAATGGCCGAGTTTGATAGCAACATGAATTTTTTTTTTTGGGGTGGGGGAACAGGTGCTGCTCAACTTTAAATTTCAGAATCTCTTGTTCAATACAAGCCAGGCATATTACACATGCTTGTTAGATAACAAGTTATGTATATTAAAGCTGTTTTTTCTGTGGGCAAACGTGGGAGTCCTAACTACTTCTGGGACAGAGAAGGTACAAGTTCTGAATATAGACATGTCATATAAGAATGATTTGATCCATCCTATAATCACCTCATTAAAGTAAAATGTTAACTGCAATCTTGTGCTTCATAATTGGATTCCTGAAAATATTCGGGTGCAATGCTCATTCTACATAATATACTGGATACTTGATGTAGCAGAAGATCAGGAGCTATGTTGTTAGTATCATACGATAAACGGGAGTCTTATGATACGGTGCCATATACTACCATTTCATTATATATCGGTTGATCCGATACAATACATATACGATGATAGGTAGTATCGATTTTTTTTACTTTTGAGTCATGTGATGTATAATTAAGAATCCGGATTCTGGAACTAGATAGACTTGTAAAGATGAAACAAATTAAAAAAGTATGAGAAAACTATATTAACATGTTCCTAATTCCTATATGGATTTAGAAGTATAGACCTAAACTTCTAGAGTTACTGATCATACTATACACAATACAATAGGAAATGCATAGTACGATACCAATTGAATTTACAAGATATGTACCGTGAGTTGACAAACTAGATGAGGTGTCACAGGTTCCAAGGAGGAACCGACCTGACCGGATCGTTGCGGTCAGCCGACCAGCAGTCAGGTCTGCAGGATTACTGAGACACCCGATTGCAGAGAACTTCTCCGATCTATCCAACCAGATCACTCCGGTCAGATTCAGTAGTTTGGCACCCTGGAGCAACCTGACCATTCCGGCAGTTTGTTCTACTGCTATCCTGGCTAATAGGTTTTGGAGTCATATTTTGTGAAATCTTACTAAATATTTTAGGATATTTGTTTTGAATAAAGACAATCTTTTCAAGATTAGGTTTGATTTAAATTTCTCTAAATAAGTTATATTGAGAAATTTTGATTTCTTTCTTGCTCTTGAAGACTTGTTTTTTGCATAGTTTAAAGTATCGGCCGATACCGATCCGATACGGCCGATACCGATACAGTTTGGCATGTCCCGATCCGATACTGACCGATACCCGATACTGACCGATACCGACATTAGAGGTCTCTTTTTCAGTCAATTCGGCAAAAAAATTTGAATTAAAAAGACCAATTAGAAAGGATGTAAAAGCATAATAAGGTTGTAAAAACATATAAAAGAGGAAAACTTATCTATCGCATATAAATCAATCGACAATGATGACTACTATTTCATTCAATATCAAAAATACTAAGAAACAATACTGAAAATACTTTAAATTATGCATAAATGTATAAAATATATTCTCTAAAATGTTAATAATTTACTAATAGTTGTTTGCTTTCCGATACCAAAAAATCCGATACTCCGATCCGAAACCGCCGATACTACCGATACCGCCGATCCCGATACTCATAGGAATGGTCCGATACCGATTCCGATACCGATACTTTGAACCTTGGTTTTTTGTACTCAGTTTTGAGAATCTTGAAACTAAAACTTTAGAAATTTCTCTATATGTTCTGCTCGGTTTCATCGTTCGTGGATTCGAACACCCTAGTGTATTCAAGGAAATTTGGCACATAGATTCAAAGCAACCCTATTAGCATGTCAAACCTAAATAGGTCAGGTTCGGGTTAAGTCTCAATGGGTTGACCTGAAACTGATCCGACCAGAACCTGACCCAATTGTCACCCCTACTTCCTACGTTCATGCTCGGTTCCTTAAGGAAATTGGGATCATTTCCTTGCTCAACCTTGGTTTGTTGATGAAACCAAATCGAACTTATAGTGAGTCCAGTTGAACTTACTGTAGAAGCATGAAAAATACGGATCCATGCGGCCAACAACCATGCACCCCACGACAAAGTTCAGCAAAAATTGGACCGCATAGTCACCATGCGGTCCAGAAAAGCTACATTCATGCGGTCCAAACAGCCGAAGCAAACCTTGGCCGCAGATGGACCTGACATGACGTCCTGACGGCCAGATCAAGTTTGACACAGAATCATGACACGAATGATTCTCTGAACCCCTCGGAAGACGAAACCTAACTAAAAGACAAAAGTCTTAAGGAGTGTGCAGCACCACGTGTACAACACGACAAGATTCCATGTGGCTCTGGCCCATGCGTTCCAGACTCATGCATCCCATGCTTCTCTGGCCACCATGCAGTCCATGCGTCCCAGATTTCATGCGTCCCATGCGTCTCTGGCCCATGCGTTCCAGACTCCATGCATCCCATTCGTCTCTGGTCGCCATGCAGTCCATGCGTCCCAGATTCCATTCGTCCCATGCGTTTCTGGCCGCATGTGTCCCAGACTCCATGCGTCCCAAACGTCATGCAAACCAAATTCTGCTGTTACAACTGAAGTGATTCTCTCCAACCAAATAGCGGCCATTCGTCCATTTGACCAAGTCGCGCCTACAACAGTTGAGAACCGCCGAGATACTCAGCAAACAATAAAATTCCAACAAATGTCCACATGGCAGCGGAGCCCGGATTCACGTGCATAGCTGTAGCTCTCTTCCGTTAAGAGGGGACACGTGGCAAACCCCCACCATCCATGCGGCCCGAAATCCATGCGACCGCAGGTATGGTTATAAATAGTAGGGTACCACACCCGAACAAAAGGCTGGCTATCTGCGAATCTACACTCGAGCAAGAGAGAAGAGCTTCTGCATCAGATCGTCCACGGAGTAAAGAGAGTTGGTACACTCCTAACCCTCCATCGTCATCCTCAGAACACAAAAATTTGTACTTAGATTGTCTGTTTAGGACTCCTCTCTGTACTCTCTTTAGTTTGTTTAATTAAATCAAGTTTCTTTTCAAATTTTTGCATTTAATGGCAAACAAGATGGGGACTCTGCTGGGGACATCATTCTCCTCTGATGAGAAGTTGGTGACGCAGTCCGATGCGGCCAAGTTCGGTTCAACGCAAAAGATGCTGGTAGTTCGCTTCGATCAGCAGGCGTTCGAGGAAGTGCTCTCGGAAGGAAGTGATAATCCTTCGTCAATGCTAGCCAAGCCCAAGAGGACCCGCAGGACATGGGTAGCAAACACAACACCTACGCGTCCGTGCGCTCGGTCCTTTCGGGCCCACAAAAAGGGTACAAAGGTGGAACAACCCTTACTTGACTTGCGTAATGTGATCAATCACAAGCGCAAAGCGAGGGAAACAACTATAGCCGATGAAACGTCCTCTCCAAGGCATCACTGTGCCAAGATCATTATCAATTGTTGCTGCAACGAAGTGACAACACCTACAAGCGGGCAGTCGGCCTTCCAGCGACTGCACCAGACAACACCCATCCGGCAACAACCCGGAGATCAGGTACAAGTACCAGAGGAGGAGGAGCTGTCCTCCGCCTCATGCTACTCGACTCAGAAGCTTCCCGCCACCAAGGGAGGAAAGAAGTCAAGTACCTCCAGTTCGTCGCTCTCTGCCAGTGCGTTGTGAAGGTGACTACCAGGAGGGCTAACAACGGGACCTGCAAAAGGTGTTTTCCAGGACACCCGCTTAAAGAAGAAACTGTCAGCTACTGGGGGTAGTTCTTCCTCAGAACCCCTGGGGTTGGCCCAAGCTGAGGGTAGTATTCCCCTCGACTTACGCAACAATCCGACGTTCCGAGAAGACATCAATTCCCAAGGAACGGACTCCGTGATTCCTGGGGTTAGCTCCCCTCGCCAGGTTGATGTAGCCTCCTACGCTGGGGGTAGTATTCCTTCCGAGTCCGAGGAGGAGACGGCGCTGCCAGCTTTCCCTGATGACTACTCTCGCCAGGAGTCTGAGATGTAAAGTGTGACATCCACTGCCCCGTCCATCTCTTCCCACGTGAGAACGATATACATGGCCCTGGACGACCATGAAGGCCCTAGCGACCGCCAGTGTCTCGAGACCCTCGAGGCCATGATGCAGACGATGGGTGCATCAATGCAAGCCTTAATCCAGATAATGCTGGAAATCAAAGCAAATATGGCTTCTCAACCAACAAGGACCCCTGAACAAGCAAACTTGGGCCCTGGAACAAACGGGGATTCAAACATAAACGCCCTACCCGCGGCAGTAATCCTCACCTGGCTCGTCTGCACCTTCTGCAGGAGATGAGGCCAAGGAAGCAATGAAGGAGGTCCGGGAACTCCGGGCTCGCCTAGATTCCATGGGCAATCGGGACTCACTCCGCGATCTCGGGGTGCGGCAACCATACCCGATAGAATGGAGGGATGTACCGTATCCACCCAAATACAATCCCTTCAACATAAACACATTTGATGGCAAGTCCTCCCCTCGTCGGTTCATGAGTTACTTCGAGATTACAATGGAACACCTACCCCGTAGCGATGCTATCCTTACCGGACTCTTCGTCGGGGCATTAGCTGGGGTAGCTTTCGACCGGTTCTGCAGTCTCGAAGATAATTGCATCTCATCATTCGATGACCTCAAGCGTCTGTTCCTCAACAGATTCTATGAGGCGGAAAATGATATGACGATGTCCTCTCTGATGGATGTCGCCCAGGGATAAAGGGAACTGACGTGAAATTACATCGAGCGGTTCCGACAAGCAGCGCTAAGGTTGCCCCGGCAATTCCGAGGCCACACTAATGGAGATGTGCCGAAAAAATATGCTTCCGACAGTCAGCCTCTGGATGGGCGATAGCGAGTTTAAAGACTGGCCGACGTTCATTATAAGCGCTGTCAACGATGAAAAGAAGCTCAAAGACGCCCGACACTTGGGAATCTATCCCTACTACCGTGGAAAAGGGCAAGCGACCCAGCAACAACAACAACAACAACAATAGTGGTAACAGCAACCGCGATGCGAAAGGGAAGCAAGCCATGGTCGCTAATGTGACCAAGAAATCTGAGCAAAAGCAGGCAGAGGCTCCAAAATCAAATGAGACCTATTCTTTCGAAGACGGTGATGTCAAGCCCATCTTTGACATGATGATGCATGGAGGTAAAATTTGCCTCCCCGATGTTAAACGTTAGCCTGAAGTGGAGGAGATGGACAACCCAAAGTACTGTCACTTCCACAGGTACGTTCACCACCTGACGCAGGAGTGCTACACCTTGAAGCGGTACATCCAACGGCTGATCGATACCAAGGCTCTCCCTGGATTTTGACGATGTAACGGTTGCCGCTAACATGGTGTCCCTCCAGTTTGGCAACTTTCCACTGACGGAAACCCAAGACGGGGTGATCCCGATCCCCAAGGCAACCATGGAAGTTGTCAACCTTCCGCCCGCTCGAAACCAGACGGGCGGACTGATACCTCTCACCACACCACGAGGAGAGGGCATGTGGGTCCATCCAGATCTCGTTTCGGATTTGACGCAGCCGACAACATCTTCCGCTGCCAAATCCAAGGGCAAGAAGTTCAAGTCCTGCTACACAGTTTCTTCCTCGACCGAGGAAGTGGCGGCAGGAACAACGAGATCGGGCATAATGTACCAACCCTCGCACGACGTCCCGTGCGATGATACACTTCCGATTATCACGCCTACCACTGCTGATCTAGGGCCATCCCAGCATCCGCCAGTGGATAAGTCTAAACAAAAAGAAACTCGCTTCGACAAGCCGCTGCACAAGGATACACAAGGGCTGAAAAAATCCTACAACTTTGACATTCTGGCACAACTCACCAATACTCCGGCGAAGTTGCCACTGTTCGAGTTGCTCCGGCTTTCCAGAGACACTCGAGCCGTCCTGAGCGAGGCATTACAAAATGGCGACACCTATCTGGCGCAGGTTAAGCCGCCAGCTGAAGATCCGACGACATGCTCCCACTGTAATAACGTTACGGATGCAATATGCAATATTACGTTCTCGCAACAAGACATGTTGCTAAAGAATAACAAGCATGATCGTCCCTTATACTACACAGGGTATATTTGTGCTATAAAGGTGGATCGGATGCACATTGACCCCGGTTCATCGATCAACATCATCCCGAGGAGTCTGCTGCAAACCTTGGGCATCCCGATGCATCGTTTGGCAGCTACCAATACTGCCATTAGTGGCTTCAACGCAGGAAGAAGCTACACTCTGGGCAAGATTCGCCCAAAGTGTAAGATCGGCGACCTGAAAACAGAGGTCACTTGCTACGTCATTGACGTAGATGTATCCTACAACGTTTTGCTCGGACGTCCCTGGATACACCAATATATGATCGTGCCGTCAACCCTGCACCAATGCTTAAAGTACGTCAACGATCATGGCATTATCAGAACGGAGTTCGCAGACATCGACCCATTTAAGATAGTCGAGACGTACTACTCCGACGCCATCCTCTACAAGCAAACCCACCAAGACAAATGTGGCAATGAGGCCGATGATGAGGCCGAGGTTACGACAACACCGGAGGAGCCCATGAGAACCCGTCTCAAGGCTTGCACTCCCGACGCAGCCACTCCCCTCGTCGTCAAGTTGCACAGGAAGGCACCGGAATCTCTGGCACCTTCCACAGCGTTTGAACCTCTGGTCGTTCGCCTTCATAGGCCAAATCGACCGCAGAAGAAGGATCCCGCACCATCTGCTCCTTCCGAACCTCTGGTTGTTCGCCTTCATAGGCCAAATCGACCGCAGAAGGAGGATACCGCACCATCTGCTCCTTCAGAACCTATGGTCGTTCGTCTTTGCAGACCGCCAAAAGAAGATCCGGCCACGGTTGCAGCCTCCGAGCCTCTGGTGGTAAAACTGCATAGGAAGCCACCAATGCCTTTAACCGCGCTGGGGGTAGCCCATGAGGATGACGAACTGGAAGAATATCTGGTCGCTCATGCCAACGTCCCTTCCCTCGATGATGTGTTTCCTCCGGAAAAGATACCTTATTTTATCAATAAAGGATTATCTTTGAATTATTCTGAGCGTACACATATCAACACATTGTACTCTATGGAGCACGGTCTAGGCTTACACTTGCAAACACAGGTGACCACCACCTACACAGCGCACCGGATGCTCCCCAGCCAAGACTCTTACTTCCTAGTCCCACCTAGGAAGAGAGGAGAGAAGCTCATCATCTTCGGTCAGATAGAATGCCCCCAATCTTTTATCCCAGAAGAACTAGATCCAGAACTTAATACCGACAAAATATCACCTTACCGGTACAATTCTCAAGTTAGACACCTCATCCAAAAGATGTACGATTTGAAAACCGCCAAAGGCTTGAATTACCGCAAGGGTCGACGGCTGCCCCTACGCCTACATGCTCCTGCGGGCAAGTCCGGAGATTACTACCAGAAGACCAAACATAGCTTAGGGTACGTAATACCTCCCACAACTCCCGAGGGTTCAGATGAAGAAGATGAAGTGCACTCGCACTCTTCGGAATCTTTATCTTCGGACTCCGACGTTAGCATCGGGGATGTGCTCAGACGAACACTATCCTCCAGCATGGTGTCTGCTGACCCTGAGGAAGACAACGAGAATCCACCCGAACACTTTGAGGTGGAACTTTGGGCCCAACGCCTTGATTCACAATGAGAGATGCGATTCGAACAACGAGAGCCTCCCACGGAGGATGAAATCATACAAATCGACCTCGGCGACAAATCATCCTCCAAACCTATCTTTGTCAGCAAAAGCTTGCCCGACAAAGACCGGGAATCCCTACTGCAACTCGTCAGAGAATACATCGATGTCTTTGCCTAAACTTATAAAGACATGCCAGGACTGGATCCTTAAATCGCGGTCCACAAACTCAACATTTTGTCGAACGCCAAACCGGTCAAGCAAACAACAACGAAGGTTTCGGCCGGACATAATGTATTCCATTGAAGCTGAAGTCAACAAGCTGATAGCTAGTGGCTTCATCAGCGAGGAACATCCCGACTGGGTAGCCAACATAGTGCCTATCGTCAAGAAGAATGGGAAGATTCAAATTTGCATCGACTTTCATGATTTGAATGCAGCATGTCCTAAGGACGAATTTTTCCTCCCGATCACCGACATAATGATCGACAATACCCGTGGCTTCGAGCGCATGTCCTTCATGGACGACTTCTCAGGCTACAACCAAATCAAGATGTTTTCCGATGACGAGAAGCATACATCGTTTTCGGACCCCAATAGGCGTATACTGCTACACAGTCATGTCTTTCGGTCTAAAGAACGTAGGTGCTACATACCAACGAGCTATGAGCATAATTTTCCGTGAACATCTGCGCAAGACGGATATTTTCAAACCTCGGATTTGGATCTAGTTAAGATTTGTGTTGGTTTGGGTCTAGTTGAGTCAAGTCGGGTTTGCGTCCTGTGAGGTTTGGATCTAATCGGGTTTGGGTCGGGTAGAGTCAGGATTTGCTCGAGTCAGATCTAGGTCGATTTCGTTTTTTGGTTGTGAGTAGTTTGGAAAATCTCAAAAATAGGTGAGGTTTGAAAATATCCACCTCTTACATAATATTCTCTCGTATGGTGGGAATATGATGCTCAAGGGAATACACCCAGGTACTTTTATTGGGCTTATGCCAAATACAGTAATATGGATGGGAATAACTTATTCTCATATGTACTACCATGTACCAAATGGCCCCTAGGAGTTTCTCATGTAAGCTTATATAGATGGGTGAAGTGTGGTAAACATAATGTATTAGATAAAGATATTAATTTATTTCTTGGGTATATTCTTCGGTCATCCTCCTTACACAAAAGGGTTATTAGAAAGAAAAAAAACCCCTAGTAAGTGGTAAAAATCAGGAGATCCTTGCCGTTGCCTGAATGTAATTGTCATGTCGATAGGAAGGAGTTTCCGATGCAGTTGCATCAAGATTTTCAAGATGGAACACATAATATTTCAGTTCCCAAACGGCCTCGTCTGACGATGGAAAATTATAAAAGTTGGAGGTTTCAAATGAGTGCTGATTTCTCAAGGCATTTGGGAGAACGTAGATAAATGCTATAAAGAGCCTGGCAATAAAGCCTCATCCAAGGAGTCAGAGTCGAAGGATGGTGGAGCTCTTTTACTCATTTACCAAAGAGTCGATAAAGATTTGTTTGGGACGATTTAGGCTCTGAAACATCGAAAAGGTGGCATGGGAGCATATTCAGACATACAAAAAGAAGAAGATAAAAGTATATTAAGTCTCGGACAATATCTTAAGAGATAGATCCATTGACTTGTGATCGAATTGTAGAGTAGAGCCCTTGGCTATTGATGACCTGAAAGTTACGTGTGTTACAAACTTGCAAACAACCACCCTATCAAGAGGGATGGATGGATCAAAATACTAGAGATTCAGATTTGGATAGTACACCAGATAGACTTAAAGCATCCCTAACTATGAGACCTTTGCAAGCTCGTGAAATGAGAGTTAGCAAGTAGCAAAAAGTGATGGGGAGAATCCTTAAAATAAAATCTAATTGGGTGAGAGGACTTAATTGTCCAAAAAAAGGAAGTAGGTACAGGGTAGCCAAGGCGATGGCCAAGATCTTGAAGTATCTCAAGATCGAGGCTATAGATACAGACGTGGAAGAATCGAAAGCACCTACAAGAGAATAGATCAAGATCCTAGTATTACAAGCGGATGACAGAGAAGACCAGTGTTTAACATCAAAGGTGTCTAGAGAAAGGTCACAATAGAACACAAGTTAATGGAAGAACAAGTAAATGAATCTTCACCGAGCATATGAAAAAGTTTCTAGGCAAAAGTTAGAAGCTGACTTCTTGAAGAAAAACTCCATGGAGAACCAAGATCGACAAACAGTTTCACACTGTTGAGAGTTGTCTTTCTTGAAAATCACAAATTGGTTGGAAGGTGTTTGAAAGAAAAACTCATGTTTAAGAGAGAATACCGGAAATTAAACCCAATTTTCATATTATATGGTTTTTCGCCTTATTGTGTTGCATCGTTATGTGTTACTCAAAACTATGTAGCTAAGAAAATTTCTTAACAAACTTTGTCGTATCCATGGTGGTACGAAAAATATATTGCAAGAGCTGAAGATGACAAAAACAATGGAGTTCACCTGAATCCGAGTTTCTGTGTTATAAGAGTGAAGATCAAGCTACCAACACTTACAAAGTCATTGCATTGCAAAAGTGAACATCAAGCTATTGACATTCACAAAGCCATTGAAGCAAGAGCACTTTGTGAAGCTCTTTAAGATGCTTGGGCTGTGTTCGATGGAGGAATTGGATTAAGGGAGGATGTTGGAGAATTGTAATCTAATTCCAACTATAGTTTGTATAAAGGTCTGAATATTTATTGCAAGCTATCTTTTAGATAAGAATATTATTTATTATTTGAGGTTTAGTTAGTATAGGAGCCCTAGTAGAGTTTATGTATTAGATGAATATAAGCATATCTTAGATATGGTTATTAGTTGGAATTTATATGGAAATAATTATCCTGATAATGTGAGGAGTCAGGAGTCTATCATGTGAACCTATCTAAAGGTCAAATGTGGTAAACATAATCTATTAGAGAAAGATATTAATAAACTTATTATTGACATCTATTATTCTATTCCCTTCCATATACGTAGGGTTGTTGAGAAAACCCTAATAAATGGTATCATGTGCTTCCACAAAAACCAATAATCTACTAATTGTCATTTTTTTTTATTGAGTGCTAAGTCCAGATCCTGCCTTAGAACTTAGCCCTATCATCTCAAAAAATTTACAAATTGCCACTAGAATATAACTAAGTAGATAATCTCAAAAAATGTGTATTAACTAGATTCATACTTCTGTAGCTTACTTAGACAATGAAAAGCGCCACCACACCTTGTTTACATAGTGAATTGGAACTGTATATAATTCTTTTGGAGACTGAATAACCTTTCATTTAATTCTCTTTTTTAGACAAAAGGATAGATATTTAACCTGTATGAATAAGCTAAATATCCAGTGCAAATCTGATCTTAATAATAACCACCTTTTGATACAATCTCACCGGAAAAAAAACTGATAATCATGTTCCATCAGCCCACAAAACCTTTTCTTTTAATTATAAATAACACTACTTTTGGCTTTTAGACTGACGACAATAATGAATGGTATGTGGAGCTGTCATACGGACCACGATGGATTGCCTATATTGTCGGTTCAGGTGAGTTATAAATTTTGGTATCCTTTCCCCCAAAATACGATCATTAATAGTTCATTTTATTTGCTGCAAGTAGGTGCAATGACTTTAGTCATTTTATTGGCCTTCAAGATATTCAACAATTTAAAGTTGGTTCCTGGAAACAACAATCAACAGACTTCAGAGGTCGTATCAAACAGAAGCTCTCTACTTGTAAACAAAGATGATGACAATTTAAGTCTGGGTTCATCTTATGATTCTGTTTCCCATGACGAGGAGGATGTCGAAGGATTTTCAGGGGTTACAACGATGTTGCTAGAAGTCGGTGAAGTTGATGATTCCTGCTGCTTTTGTACAATTTGTAGTGATGCTCAAAAGGATTGCTTCTTCCTTCCATGTGGACATAGTGCCACATGTTTTACATGTGGAAGAAGGTGCATGATGACATGTGTTACCAGACTGATTGTTTATGTTTCAGCTTTTCTTAGCACTATTCATGTTAAACTTATATTATTATTATTATTATTTTGTATCATGCAGGATAGCGGATGTGGCCGGTGTTTGTCCAATATGCCAGAGGAAGATGAAGAAAGTTAGAAAGATCTTTACAGTCTGACTGGGGAAGGGAATGGATTTCACATCAATTCAACCCCTCTACCAAACTTGATATTAACAGTACTCAAGAAAGATGCAAGAATTATGTGACTCTGCAATGAGATGCATTTGTTGGATAAATTTCGATGCCTTAAACCCTTGGCTCAACTGGAATCTAGCTACTGCGCAGTGGTCCAGTCCAAGATTGAGAGTGGTACTGTAATGGTTATTTTGATTCCGTAATATAATAATGTCTTGGTGTTGCTACTTGGAACTTTGTTGTAGTTTTAGCTGGGTGCTTACTATATATTTCTCTCTGTCTTGTATTGTTTTCCTTTATCATCACATGAATGGCATCAATAACCTATCAAGTCTCAACCAAGTATTTGATATAGAAATTAACTGTTATCTGGTTACCTAGGCCTGGACCT
Organism: Iris macrosiphon; assembly: GCA_036927795.1. Taxonomy (NCBI): domain Eukaryota; kingdom Viridiplantae; phylum Streptophyta; class Magnoliopsida; order Asparagales; family Iridaceae; genus Iris; species Iris macrosiphon. The sequence continues at coordinate 175,201,496 of JAYESA010000014.1, read as the reverse complement.
GAAAATATTTGGATTCATATATTTTGGGTCATTTTTTATCCAGATCCCAATTTCTGATTAAAAATCTTGGAGCTATCATTTTGCTTCATAGGCATGTTTACGCTAGTATTTTCTTCTTCTTTTGTTGAGCTTTGATTGTATTGTAAATAGCCAGTTCAACTGGCATAAACCGGCTAATAATAATAATCAAACTTAAATAGGTCGAGTTTGGGTCATTTTCTTACTCACCTTAGTTTGTTGATTGGTTAATAAAACCAAATCGAACTTTTAGCGACTCCAGTTGAATTTATAAGTTGCTTTGTCCATTTGCATCCTTAGCTTTTACCAGTTTCATTACACTAAAGCACGTCTCCTCTAAAAAAGAAAAATTGTATTTCTTTTCTTTGGTATGACTTCCAACTTATAAGTTGCTTTTGTCCATTGCACCCCTAGCTTTCCTGTTTCATTACAGTAAAACATGCATCTTAATTTCTTTCTTTGGTATAACTAAGAAGAGACTTAATATACACGTTAGAAGAAAAACCATGCTATCCCAACAAAGGTTGAAAAAGTCAAGGGGAGCATGGCCCCCTTGGGGCTCCACTCTCTCCTACCACCTCTGTGTATCTAATTCCAACTAGATTTGGATGAAGATTAGAATAGAAATTTTTCTGCAATATAAAATTAGATAAAAAGAACCCTCCCGTCTTCTAGCCATTTAAAGTAGACGTTAGTGGCACATTCTTTAAAAAAATTGTGGGAATACCCAAAACATCCCTAGGAAGTTAACGTTAGGCTGGGTGCTCCCTTTCCCATTCTCTATATATATGTAAGAGAGAGGAGAACATTTTACCATTCCCTACATTAAATTTATGTAGGTTCAAAACATCCCAAGTTTACCATTATCTACTTTATTTATCTTCATTGTTTTACTTTTTTCCACATTATATATATATATATATATATATATATATATATATATATATATATAGCTGGTTTTTTAGCTATTTTTTTTTTTCTTGCAGATCTCATCTCCAACTGGAAGTTATGACATGTAGCTCTCAAGCTTCGTTCTCACGACATTCAAATAGAAATTGTGCTAGAATAATTTACTGTCATTGTGGATTGATTAGTCCATTGAAGACATCATGGACACGAACAAACCCGGGAAGAAGATTCTACGGATGTGCAAATTTTTTAACAAATTCTTGTGATTTTCTACTATGGGAGGATGATAAACTTTCAGAGCACTATTAGACCCTAATGTGAAATTTAATGACAGAATTGAAGGAGCACTTAGGTCAAGGTTTACAATCTCCTTCTAGAGGATCGATAGTGGCGGTGGCGGACACTGAACCAAAACCATACTTCAACAACCATGTTTTGCAATTTATTTTCGATTTTTTAACCTGTATAGTAATGTTTAAAATATTTGTACGATGAATGCAATGGGTAATTATTATAGTGAAATTTTATGGCAAACACATTCTCACTCTCTTTTAACTTGTCTGTCAAATACACAAATATATCATCCAAACAAGTAAACTTAACAATCCCAAATATGAAATAAACAACTAAACTTAACATATGAACTAAAAAGAACATAGGCCAAGCATGTCAGTACTTAATTTAACAAGTATAAGTAAAGTAGATAATGGTAAACAAAAAAGCACAGAGACCAAGCATGTAAGTACTTAATATATAAGCCTTTAAGTAGGTAAGCTTGTAAGTACATAATTTATGTTAAGTAGGTAAGCCTGTAAGTACATAATTTCTGTTAACTATCCCAAATATAAACAAAAAAACACAGAGGCCAAGCATGTCATTAGTCCAAAATATTAGCTACTGCTACTAGCAACATCAACCTGTCATCCAAAACACAAGTAAACTAAGTATTATATTAGAAATGTAGCAGTAATTCAAACATAATAATCACTAAAGATTTAAGAGTAGAAATGAACAACCTCTTTACCCAAGCTTTGCTTAGAGACAATGGCTCAGAAGAGTTATGTGAGTTATTAAAGCTACAAATATTTTGAATACAGATAGCATTCAGACATGTAGCAAAATGCATCACTCAGTAGAGTTACTAAGTATCAGATAGCAAAATGCATAACAAAACTCAACAACAGCTTTAGTAGAGCTACAAAATGCATCAGACATGTAGCAAAATGCCAAAATAGGTTTCATCAGCATCACATAAGTCAACATAACTCCATTTCATTATGGCCAAAATGCCAAAATGCAATCAAACAGCTACCTACTGTCCTTAAACTCACATAACTCCATTTCATCATTGCCAAATGCCAAAATGGGTCACCAAAATCACAAACATGCATCACCACTTACCCAGACCGAGCCTCTACTTTTGTACAACCTGTCAAAAGATTAATCCATTAATAAAGACACGGGTAAGACATTGTAATCTTCTGAATTTAAATTTAAAGAATAACAACTACTAACCTTTCTACCACAACTCTCTCTCTCTCCTTGCAACACTTTCAACATTATGGGGTTTGCATTTCCTACAAGATGAGGGATTGGATTACCCTGACACACATGTAGCGTAGACTTAGAGAGCTTAGGCCTACCTGATTTGCCTCTTGGCACATCCACCTTCTCTTTATAAGCATTTTGGCATGACCTTGTATTATGTCCAGACTGCTTGCACTTGCCATATGTGATAGTTGCTCTAATATTGCCTTGCTTCTTAGTGTTTATTTCATCTGGTTGCTTCTTTATTTTTCTTTTTTTTGCCTTCTCCCTGTTTGGATATGGACCACAGGAGGAATCATAGGTACCACCCCACATATTTGTCTTAGATTCCTCATTGACATAGGATTGATTACCTCTGCATAAGCTTTTATGTAGTGCCCCGCTCCGCGTCGGTACTATGTAATCAAGGTGAGTGGGCAGAACTTCGTTCTCTGATTCTTGCACGCCTTAATAATGAATCTGAGTTTTTGAATGCTTGTTTGCTTAAAGATAGTTTCATAAGAAGAATGATAGAATCTGCCTTGCATGCTTAATAAGAGAACTCACATAGCTTATCTTTGAAACAAACTTGTCTGCTTAACTAAGAGAACCTGAAACGCTTGTCTAAGAGTAAGAGTTTGCATGAACATGTTCCACTATCGCTTGTGCTTCGAGAGAACCATATCGTGTGCTTGAACTTGTTCAGAGAGAGGGCGGCTAGTCCGCACAGAGATATATGGTCTGATGGTTGATCTCGTCTGCATCCTAGAGTTTATTTGATAGTGTTTCATGCATTCGCATTGGTCGGAAAATGGCTATTGGTGGAGAGCTGAAACTTGGTCACGGATGCTACAGAGATAGTGGAAAGCAACTATGAGTCACAGCTGCTAATTGCATCAGATAAAAAAGAGTCATTGGTTAGCTGGATTACCGCTACCGATCCTGAGTTTCTCGGAGACCGAACTGCAAATAAGATAGTTCATTGTGTTGGCTTGATAGAGGATAGTCCCTAGATGTGCATTTGTCCCTAGAGTCTTTGAGTATAGCTCACGAGATACGCTGCGCACACCCTGATAATAGAACAATCGGCTTGTCTTGCCTGCCTGCTTGCTTGAATGAATCAATATGAACTCTGTTTTTAAAGATGTTTCCAAAAAAAAAGTAATATGACTCCGTTCTTATGCTGCATGTAACGAACATAGGTAAAACTAAAAAGATCACTAGTAATGTAATATTTTATAACATGATTACTTAGTATTGATTTTAGTGAATGTTGCTTCTGTTCAGTTGTTTATACTCATCAGTACTTATAAAAGTGCTGACCCACCAACAGTTTGCTTGCTTGCAGGTACTGGATCGTCCGAGGAAGTGATAGGCGTGCATCATCCCCAAGATCCGAAAATCTGGTTTCGATTGCCTCAAGCTGCTTTCGTATAGAGGGGCATAATGTATGGAACGATGCCATTGTATTCAGAGAACCCTGTGTCACGCTCCGATCTCCCGCAGGCAAATCGGCCGTTCCCGCTAGGCGGGAATCACCCTCGCCAGTGCTCCCGCGGAACGATCGCTTGACCCATCCGGGCGTGATGTCGCACGAGCGTGAGCCACGCCCGTGCAAGGCCATGGTTCATTGGCTGGCGGTAAGAGTTCTAAGCCACAGAGTCGCACAGATTGTCCGAGTGCAGTGGAGTCATGAACGCATAGGCGATCGGTAACAGGTTCACTGAGTCGACAAATATAGCGAAAGCATTTAAACACAAGTTGAAGTAAAGCAAGCTCTTTTATTGATATGAACAAGTGTTACAGGCGACGTATAGCCGAGATTACAAGTCGCTCAAGCCTCTCTCTCTGAAACAGTAAAAGCGTGCCAAGTAGCTACAATTGTGGAATGATTGTAGAGGCGATGTTCAGGCGAGTTCGGCTATGTTCACAACATTATGTCTTGTATATGTGCTTCTGTTCCAGATGCACAGTTGTAAGGCTTCAGAGGGAACTCCTGGCCTTAGCACGCACGTTGGAGGCATCCGCACCGAACGAGGTTCTCCCGCACCCTGCATACAAACTGGTGGATTATTAGTACATTGAATGCACTGGTGGGGAAGCTACTCGCCCGCTCGACAAATCCAAACACGTAATACAGGTTCCGTGCACCAACTATTAAGTTATCTTTCTAGTTGCCTTAGGATCAGTTTCATGCAAACATTGAATAGCTTATCGTGTCGGGCAGTGCGCCGTACGATATTTGAGAAAACACGGCGAGACTTACCAACTTACCATTTCTCCTTCCCTGTCCAAGGCAAACATGATTAATTCAAGCACGGGCATGTATATACATTCAGGGGCAATAGCATACGCAAACATTGAATAGTTATAATGTTCAAGTTTAAGCACACGAGGTAGACAGAGTCATGGATAAGGATAACATGCAACGAGAGCACACGATGAACACACGATGCGCTGCAAGTTATCCCATCCGCACACGATGACTAAGCCACAAGTTTAATTGCACACGATGATCACTGGCTTGATGCCATAATGGACTATTCATGGACATGGATAGCATGCAACGGGAGCTCATATTGGATACACGATAACACACGATGCATTGCAAGCTATCCAGTCCGCACACGATGACTACACACGAAGTCTGCCCGAATCGGATCGGTGCCAGTGCCCCAGCACCGTCCGCAGAACTTATACCCTTGTGCACAAGTTGTCCATGATCGAACACGATTATTAATTTATACACGAGCACACGACAAGCAGTAATGCATGATTCATTTAACTATTGGATATGCACAGTCTCCTGGGCTGATGTAAGCCCGCTCGAGGGAGACTTGCAGGGAGATCCGAATATCTGAATGAGTCTTGCCACTGGAGTATGATTCATTTACTTGACATGATGCAGTCCCCTGGATCGGGAACTGCCTTGGTGACCTAACGGTCCCGAATACTTACAGGTTTATTCAGGCACGGAATGACTACTTGGTAGTCTTCCGAGGTTTAGATAAAAATAATGCAACATTCAAACAAACAAGCATGCGTTTCTAAGGAACATAAGCAGGCACGTTTGCTCGGACCCGAAGGTAAGCCGAGAGTTAGATTGTTAGGGGACTTGGCATGCGAGGGTCTGAATACAAGCAGTATTTCAATTTCCATGTTCTAGCATAAGCAATACGAGTTGGGATTATTCCCTTAGATAGGTACGTTGGATTTATTAGCATGCAGGGGGTGAATCACCTAGCGACTAGCATGAATATTCCAGATTTTTATGTGTGCTGGCTAAGCAAAGACAAGTTCACCGTAGCCACCCACCTTAGCGATGATTCGCCTCGGTAGAGCGATACGCCTGAGCGAGCCTCTGAAAGCCTAAGCCGGGATTCTTGTAGGGACAAGTCTGGATATCCTTTGCATTCTTGTTTGGGGCAAAGCGGGTCGGGACTGTTGTACTTTTGCCGTTTGAGACGGCAGTCCGTTAGAACGGAACGGGGTGTTACATCCTACCCAACTCAGAAAAAGTCTCGTCCTCTAGACTTACTGAGGACAAGCAGTAATCTAGGGTTGAGGCAATCCTAGACAAGTCGTTGCACTTGTTCATTTGGATATTCACTTGCACAAGCTTCAAAATCAGCATATCGCTTAGACTGGATCGTGCGCACTTTCAAAGTGCACTTCTAGCGTGAACACGTCAACCAGCTTAGTGATAGCGAAGTCTTAGCACTCGAGTTTCACCTTTTCTTAAGTCTTGGATGGTGCACTAGTTCAAGGCTTCCCTCGAATAGATGCATTCAACCAAACTTAGAGTTAGTAAAAATCGGACAAGCTACTACGATACTCTCAAGGGTTCGCACAGGTTGGCACAAAGGCCACTCGCAGCACAGCAACATACAAGCAAGCATATCATATCATTCAAAACGTATTTTGAAAGTATTTAGACTTATTATTGGAACATCCCATCGAGGCATTGAGAGAGAGCGTGTACATAACCCACGAATGAGCTTTCGAAATAGAGATATCGAATCGAAGTCCAAAGGCGTAGAAGCCAGGCTCTGATACCAACATGTCACGCCTCGATCTCCCGCAGGCAAATCGGCCGTTCCCGCTAGGCGGGAATCACCCTCGCCAGCGCTCTCGCGGAACAATCGCTTGACCCATCCGGGCGTGATGCCGCACGAGCGTGAGCCACGCCCGTGCAAGGCCATGGTTCATTGGCTGGCGGTAAGAGTTCTAAGCCACAGAGTCGCACAGATTGTCCAAGTGCAGCGGAGTCATGAACGCATAAGCGATCGGTAACAGGTTCACTGAGTCGACAAATATAGCGGAAGCATTTAAACACAAGTTGAAGTAAAGCAAGCTCTTTTATTGATATGAACAAGTGTTACAGGCGGCGTATAGCCGAGATTATAAGTCGCTCAAGCCTCTCTCTCTGAAACAGTAAAAGCGTGCCAAGTGGCTACAATTGTGGAATGATTGTAGAGGCGATGTTCAGGCGAGTTTGGCTATGTTCACAACATTATGTCTTGTATATGTGCTTCTGTTCCAGACGCACTATTGCAAGGCTTCAGAGGGAACTCCTGGCCTTAGCACGCACGTTGGAGGCATCCGCACCGAACGAGATTCTCCCGCACCCTGCATACAAACTGGTGGATTATCAGTACATTGAATGCACTGGTGGGGAAGCTACTCGCCCGCTCGACAAATCCAAACACGTAATACAGGTTCCGTGCACCAACTATTAAGTTGTCTTTCTAGTTGCCTTAGGATCAGTTTTATGCAAACATTGAATAGCTTATCGTGTCGGGCAATGCGCCATGCGATGTTTGAGGAAACACGACGAGACTTACCAACTTACCATTTCTCCTTCCCTGTCCAAGGCAAACATGATTAATTCAAGCACGGGCATGTATATACATTCAGGGGCAATAGCATATGCAAACATTGAATAGTTATAATGTTCAAGTTTAAGCACACGAGGTGGACAGAGTCATGGATAAGGATAACATGCAACGAGAGCACACGATGAACACACGATGCGCTGCAAGTTATCCCATCCGCACACGATGACTAAGCCACAAGTTTAATTGCACACGATGATCACTGACTTGATGCCATAATGGACTAGTCATGGACATGGATAGCATGCAATGGGAGCTCATATTAGATACACGATAACACACGATGCATTGCAAGCTATCCAGTCCGCACACGATGACTACACACGAAGTCTGCCCGGATCTGATCGGTGCCAGTGCCCCAGCACCGTCCGCAGAACTTATACCCTTGTGCACAAGTTGTCCATGATCGAACACGATTATTCATTTACACACGAGCACACGACAAGCAGTAATGCATGATTTATTTAGCTATTGGATATGCACAGTCTCCTGGGCTGATGTAAGCCCGCTCGAGGGAGACTTGCAGGGAGATCCAAATATCTGAATGAGTCTTGCCACTGGAGTATGATTCATTTACTTGACATGATGCAGTCCCCTGGATCGGGAACTGCCTTGGTGACCTAACGGTCCCGAAAACTTGCAGGTTTATTCAGGCACGGAATGACTACTTGGTAGTCTTCCGAGGTTTAGATAAAAATAATGCAACATTCAAACAGACAAGCATGCGTTTCTAAGGAACATAAGCAGGCACGTTTGCTCGAACCCGAAGGTAAGCCGAGAGTTAGATCGTTAGGGGACTTGGCATGCGAGGGTCTGAATACAAGCAGTATTTCAATTTCCATGTTCTAGCATAAGCAATACGAGTTGGGATTATTCCCTTAGCTAGGTGCGTTGGATTTATTAGCATGCAGGGGGTGAATCACCTAGCGACTAGCATAAATATTTCAGATTTTTATGTGTGCTGGCTAAGCAAAGATAAGTTCACCGTAGCCACCCACCTTAGCGATGATTCGCCTCGGTAGAGCGATACGCCTAAGCGAGCCTCTGAAAGCCTAAGCCGGGATTCTTGTAGGGACAAGTCTGGATATCCTTTGCATTCTCGTTTAGGGCAAAGCGGGTCGGGACTGTTGTACTTTTGCCGTTTGAGACGGCAGTCCGTTAGAACGGAACGGGGTGTTACACCATGTGCCTCGATTTGCCCCGAATACTCAGATGGATAAATGTATTGCAACAATGTCCCTCCACTCCTTACTCGATAGATGCAATGATAGCCAAACTTTAATGATGTTGTCTTGTGCGGGCGCAACCCCAGGCTCGCACGGCATCACGTCCCGGTGGCAAACGGCTATTCGCCCCACGGGAGCGCCGGGGCGCGGTGATTCACGCCCGACGGGGGCATTGGTCGGGAGACCTTCGGGACCGGGGCATGACATAATGGTATCAGAGCTATTCGATTCTTTGTCCATTCCGTTGCTATGACTCTGAGAAGTGCTCGATATTGTATTGCAATAGAGCGTTCCATACAATAAGTCCATAGATATTCTCAAAGTTGTGCAAAAGTTTTCTATATTTGATTAGTTACTTGAGAGTTGTGCTTTTGTGCTTGTGTTTTGCTAAAAATTTTGATTGAGGACGGCGATGGATGAGGACTATCGCTGCTCAAAATATCGAAAAATTTCTCCTTGAAATTTTGAGGACGAAACTTTTTGTTGGTGGGTAAGTATGTAGTGCCCCGCTCCGCACCGGCACTATGTAATCAAAGTGAGTGGGCAGAACTTCATTCTCTGATTCTTTCACGCCTTAATAATGAATCTGAGTTTTTGAATGCTTGTTTGCTTAAAGATAGTTTCATAAGAAGAATGAAAGAACCTGCCTTGCATGCTTAATAAGATAACTCACATAGCTTATCTTTGAAATAAACTTGTCTGCTTAACTAAGAGAACCTGAAACACTTGTCTAAGAGTAAGAGTTTGCATGAACATGTTTCACTATCGCTTGTACTTCGAGAGAACCATATCGTGTGCTTGAACTTGTTCAGAGAGAGGACGGCTAGTCCGCACAGAGATGTATGGTCTGATGGTTCATCTCGTCTGCATCCTAGAGTTTATTTGACAGTGTTTCATGCATTCGCATCGGTCGGACAATGGCTATTAGTGGAGAGCTAAACCTTGGTCATGGCTGCTACAGAGATAGTGGAAAGTAACCATAAGTCACAGCTGCTAATAGCATCAGATAAAAGAGTCATTGGTTAGCTGAATTACCGCTACCGATCCTGAGTTTCTCGGGGACCGAACTGCATATATGATAGTTCATTGTGTTGGCTTGATAGAGGATAGTCCCTAGATATGTATTTGTCCCTAGAGTCTTTGAGTATAGCTCACAAGACACGCTACGCACACCCTGATAATAGAATAATCGGATTGTCTTGCCTGCTTGCTTGAATGAATCAATATAAACTCTGTTTTTAAATATGTTTCCAAAAAGAAAGTAATATGACTCTGTTCTTGTGCTGTAAGTAACGAACATAGGTAAAACTAGAAAGATCACTAGTAATGTAATATTTTATAACATGATTACTTAGTATTGATTTTAGTAAATGTTGCTTCTGTTCAGTTGTTTATACTCATCAGTACTTATAAAAGTGCTGACCCACCAACAGTTTGCTTGCTTGCAGGTACTGGATCGTCCGAGGAAGTGATAGGCGTGCCTCATCCCCAAGACCCGAAAATCTGGTTTCGATTGCCTCGAGCTGCTTTCGTATAGAGGGGCATAATGTATGGAACGATGCCATTGTATTCAGAGAACCATGTGCCTCGATTTGCCCTGAATACTCAGATGGATAAATGTATTGCAATAATGTCCCTCCGTTGCTTACTCGATAGATGCAATGATAGCCAAACTTTAATGATGTTGTCTTGTGCGGGCGCAACCCCAGGCTCGCACGACATCACGTCCCGGTGGCAAACGGCTATTCGCCCCATGGGAGCGCCAGGGCGCGGTGATTCACGCCCGGTGGGGGCATTGGTCGGGAGACCTTCGGGACCGGGGCATGACATAATGGTATCAGAGCGATTCTTTGTCCATTCCGTTGCTATGACTCTGAGAAGTACTCGATATTGTATTGCAATAGAGCGTTCCATACAATAAGTCCATAGATATTCTCAAAGTTGTGCAAAAGTTTTTTATATTTGATTAGTTACTTGAGAATTGTGCTTTCGTGCTTGTGTTTTGCTAAAATTTTTGATTGAGGACGGCGATGGATGAGGACTATCGCTGCTCAGAATATCGAAAAGTTTCTCCTTGAAGTTTTGAGGATGAAACTTTTTGTTGGTGGGTAAGTATGTAGTGCCCCGCTCCGCATCGGCACTATGTAATCAAAGTGAGTGGACAGAACTTCGTTCTCTGATTCTTTCACGCCTTAATAATGAATCTGAGTTTTTGAATGCTTGTTTGCTTAAAGATAGTTTCATAAGAAGAATGAAAGAACCTGCCTTGCATGCTTAATAAGATAACTCACATAGCTTATCTTTGAAATGAACTTGTCTGCTTAACTAAGAGAACCTAAAACACTTGTCTAAGAGTAAGAGTTTGCATGAACATGTTCTACTATCGCTTGTACTTCGAGAGAACCATATCGTATGCTTGAACTTATTCAGAGAGAGGGCGGCTAGTCCGCACAGAGATGTATGGTCTGATGGTTCATCTCGTCTGCATCCTAGAGTTTATTTGATAGTGTTTCATGCATTCGCATCGGTCGGACGATGGCTATTAGTGGAGAGCTGAACCTTGGTCATGGCTGCTACAGAGATAGTGGAAAGAAACCATGAGTCACAACTGCTAATAGCATCAGATAAAAGAGTCATTGGTTAGCTGAATTACCGCTACCGATCCTGAGTTTCTCGGGGACCGAACTGCATATATGATAGTTCATTGTGTTGGCTTGATAGAGGATAGTCCCTAGATATGTATTTGTCCCCAGAGTCTTTGAGTATAGCTCACAAGACACGCTGCGCACACCCTGATAATAGAATAATCAGATTGTCTTGCCTGCTTGCTTGAATGAATCAATATGAACTCTGTTTTTAAAGATGTTTCCAAAAAGAAAGTAATATGACTCTGTTCTTGTGCTGCAGGTAACGAACATAGGTAAAACTAGAAAGATCACTAGTAATGTAATATTTTATAACATGATTACTTAGTGTTGGTTTTAGTGAATGTTGCTTTTGTTCAGTTGTTTATACTCACCAGTACTTATAAAAGTGCTGACCCGCCAACAGTTTGCTTGCTTGTTGGTACTGGATCGTCCGAGGAAGCGATAGACGTGCCTCATCCCCAAGACCCAGAAATCTGGTTTCGATTTCCTCGAGCTGCTTTCGTATAGAGGGGCATAATGTATGAAACGATGTCATTGTATTCAGATAACTATGTGCCTCAATTTGCCTCGAATACCCAGATGGATAAATGTATTACAACAATGTCCCTCCGCTGCTTACTCGATAAATGCGTTGATAGCCAAACTTTAACGATGTTGCCTTGTGCGGGCGCAACCCCAGGCTTGCACGACATCATGTCCCAGTGACAAATGGCTACACGCCCCGCGGGAGCGCTGGGGCGCGGTAATTCGCGCCCTGCGGGGGCGTTGGTCGGGAGACCTTCGGGACTAGGGCGTGACATAATGGTATCAAAGCTTGTCTATACGCCTTTGGACTTCATTTTAATTTTCTCAGTTTTGAAAGCTCGTTCATGGGTTATGTGCACACTCTCTCTCTCAATGTCCCAAACAGAATATTCCAACAACGAGTCTAAATACTTTCAAAAGTGCATGTGAATGATGTGATTGCTTGTACGAATTGGTAATGTGATTGGCCTTTGTGCCAACCTGTGCCAAACCCTTTGGGATTAGACTCGTGCTAAGAATCATGACTTATGTGCGAACCCGTACACCTATATGTGATTTTTCAACCGGTTAGTACGGAATCAAATATTGCTCGAACGATTCGTTACCACACAGCCTTTCAGCTAAGTTGTGTTGAGTATCACGCACCAAGACCCTTTGGTGCAAGCTAGTTGCTAACGAGAAAGAGATATCATTCAAGAATAAGACAAGTCAGACTTAGAATGACAATCGATAGAAATATTCTCGAATTTATCGCTTAGGCAAATAAGGAGAATCGTGTTTGGATTTTGAGAAATACCTCGAACGGTATTTCATATTGGAAGATACAAATAGATTGAGGATTTGACCGGATGACTAAATTTTGAGTGGTGTATGGATCATTTAGAAATGTTCAAACGGATTCATAAGTCTCATGCGATAGTCGGATTAAACGAATTGAGGAATGTCTTGAATAAATGATAAGGCTTATATTGAATTAGGATTGTGGAATTGGAAATCAATATCTTGGTTAAGTAAACTTGTTGGAAACTTAGAGGATCGTACGAACGATTTCGAATTGAAACAAACGGATTGAACTTGAAAACAATATCGCTCGAATAGAAGTTAGCCCAAAAATAAATATTGTGGTCCGACGAAAGAGATGAACGATAATGGATTTGTCTTGAAGTTTGGAGGAACGATCTTGAAATCAAGTTTGAAACTATAACTCTCAAAATCAGTCCCAATGAGAACGGTTATCCTGCGGGAGCGTCGGCATGGTGATTTCACGTACGGCGAGGATGATTGAACTCACGGGAACATGTTCGATAATTATTCCAAACGGACTCGATGAATGGAACATATCAAAGAAATAGACACGGGCTTAAATATTTAAAAATTGGTTTCTTGAGGAATGCTAGAAGTAAGACTATGGATGTACCGAACGATAACATTAAAGTTGGATGATTTTTCTAGATGAATTATAATCACTGCATGAATAGACTTGACTTGATGGATTTGATAGATATAACTTGGATGAAGCAAGGGAAATGATAAGGTGCCTTGATCGTGCCAAAGAAAACCATAACGTTCAAACGTTCTTGTCGTGTATGAGTGTAACTCTATGTCGCACATGCGTCATATCCGGATTAGGACGATTATCCAGCGGGAGCATTGACATGGTGATCTCACGTCCAACGAGGGTGGTCAAACTTGCGAGAGACCGGAGCGTGACAACTAAATAATCGTCTTGACTTTTGGTTCGACACGATAAGACGAATTTGGAAATGCAAAGTGAATCAAAAAGGTTTAGAATTGAATCTTGGCTTGATGGACTGGATTTAAAATGGATAGGGATTCTATCAAAACATGTTTTGAGGAATAGACTATGCAAATCACTGGGCTTGTCCTGCAACTTGGATATATTATGGATTTGACTGAACGGACTCGTCCCCCGTACAAACGAACGTATTATTGAGAGTAGGATAATCAGTTCTCGATGTTTAGAAATCTGAGTAAAATGAGCTTGGATAGAATACCCCGTGTAAATGAATAATGGTTTGACCCTATGAAATTAGGGCGAGCATCGTGCGACGAATTTGCACGATAAATCCCGTACTTAAACTTGTACCTATGGCCTTGTAAGCTGACCTAGTAATTAGGCAGACGACCCTGTGCCGAGTAAATGAACCGGAGTAATCGACTTTACCACATTGCTTGAATAAGTTATAAAACTGGGGTAGCAAGACTTAGGAACGATAACGTGTACTGTGTTTGATCCGAACGGAAGAACGCTAGTCGGTAAATCGAATAGATCATGCTTAACGGTAGTGCAAAATGCTTGAATATAGTTGGATGGAAAATGATATCGAATTTGATTGACCCTATCGGAAGTATCCTTGTGATTCAATATAAACGAGAACCCTTGAGATTTTCGCAAGTAGCTTGTCCAATTTTTACTATCTCTAAGTTTGGTTGAATGCATATGTTTGAGGGACGCCTAGAACGTGTGCACGATCCAAGACTCAATGAGATATAAAACTCGAGTGTTAAGACTTCGATATCGCTAAGTTGGTTGGCGTGCATATGTTGAGGTACACTTCAAATCTGCGTATAATCTAGACTCGTAATATGCTAATCTCGATGCTAGTGCAAGCAAATGTCTACATGAACAAGTATAACGACTTGTATAAGTTTGCCTCAGCCTTTGTCACGCCCCAGTCCCAAATTATTGAGGGACTAGACACGTGGCAATGGCCAGCAGCACACACCGATAAGCAAACCCAATTTAATGGACCCATCAGGGTGTACTTAAGCTGTAATACAACAATAAGGGTCTATGCTACTAATCTCATCCACAGAAATAAATACAGTCAATATGAAATAATAAGCAACATCAAGTCTCAATAAAGTATCTTGGAGAACAACCCGATAATATGTCTGATACAGCAGTTCAATAGACAGGAAATAGAAGTCCAATAAATAGAAATAACTGAGTATAATAAACCAGATACTCAGGAGAAATCCTCTGCGATCACCTCGTCCTCTGGTTCTGGTACTGCTCCAATGTCAGCTCCTGTCCCGTACACCTCGGGGTAGATCTCCTCTGCTAAACCTGTGGACATAATCCGGATTCCAGGTCCTCAGGAGACATAGCAAGGTACAAGAATAACTCAAGCCAAAATAAATGCAGTACAATTAATAAGTGAATCAATATGGTAAACTATGTAACCAGCTAAGTGATATGCAAGTTGAGAGCATCACTAGAACTCAGGCTGAGACCACTACAAGCTCGGTGTCGGGGAGCCGGTAGTAGTAATATCACTAGTAGAGTGCCTAGTTCTGATGTAGAGTCTAAGGCCTTACAATAATAAATATATATATAAATTATCATGTAGCCTGTGTGTCTCTTCCCACCCAATGTAATCACACGTCTCATGTCCATGACACGCAAGATCATATCTAATGCAGCAAGTCATAATGATATATATGCATATGTATAAAGTATATGTCATGAATCCTGTATCCTATAAAGAATCACCATGAATATCTCAGGAAGATTTTGTCTCATGAATAGTGTTAGGCGTCCTGTGGTATGACGTACTTGATAATGCAAGCACGAAAATGTATAGGATCGCGATATAAATCTCTAGGTGACATTACAATACTCCGCGTACGGCGTCGACACCCGAATATTATTCGGACACTAAGCAATGTCACACGGTCCTAGGTTGAAATGATACATCATGTAAATAATTCAAGGAAATAATATGATACAATTTTTGCAAGTATGGCAAAGTACACTTGCCTGGGATTTAGTTTCCAACTGCTGCTCTGGTATCAGCGGGATTTGCAGGTACTCCTCCGGTTGCTAAAAAAATGTTACCATCATGTTCAAAAGATATCAAATAGCTAGAATTGCCTGTCCATAAGTCCAATTTGGACACAGGGGCAAAAGTGATAGTTTCTGGTCAAATCGGGGTCCATATGTGGTCTACTTCGCACCGAAAAATGTGCCAAAGACAATATTCTCCAAATTTGTCAAACTTAGTGTCTACAAGTCCAAAACGATGATACGAACCCAATGGAATATCCAGAACTGGATTCCGATCAGCCGATCACAAAATCGCCCGTCAAGTAGAGCCGTAGGGCCCACGATACGGGATTTTGTCAACGTTCTCAGAATCAAACCAAACTTGGGTCACATGACCTACGTATCGCTACGAGTCCGATGGTACAAGTTTCATTTTGAAATGACGAGCGTATACGAAGTTACAACGAGTTTCAGAACATGACTGATATGGGACGTTGTTAACGGATACACGTTGATTTCGGTGTGCACGCACATCCAAATCAACTTTCGCAAAATCCTACACGTCCGTATTGATGGCACGCACCTTTCGGTGAAGTTCGCACACGACCAAGTCACCTCGTTTAGCAGGACGCATCCAGTTCCGAAAAAATCGGAATTTTTAAATAACCAATATTTTGGTCATTTTTACCCTCAAAAATATTACAAACAACAACACAATAAAATAAAATAAAATAGGGTTTTAAAACTAGGTTATATGGTCTAAATTACTGTTTAGGTGGATTTTAGAAATAATTAACAGGTTGTACGCAAAATGGTCGTGAACCGTGAAGTTCGGAACAATTTCTGATTTTTAAAAATTGGGGGGTTATTTTCCTGATTTTGCGTCGCAGTTTGCGACCGACAAAGAACATGATACCCCGAACGAGTTATACGGGGTTCGAGAGGGTCACGCAGGGTTCGCATCACAGCAGACAGAACGAAAAATAAGGCAGCGAGGAGAGATAAATTCTTACCTGAACAGGGGGTCGTTATCGACTGAAAAATGCGTTCGCGAGGAGGGAAGCTGCGGCTGTTCTGGCTACGGTGGTGCTCGGCCGACGGCGACTGGCGATGATGCTGTGGCTGTTCAGGCTGTTGTGCTATTATCGTGGCCTTGGTGGTCGGAGTCGCCAGAGAGGTGGCCGGAGCTGGAGTGGCGGGCTCGGGGTGTCGGAGTTGAGTGATGGCGGAGAGGCGGTGGCCGTGGGCTGTGGTGGTGTCAGGGTGCGGCTCGAGTTGAGGGTCGGCTGGGGGTCACGGCTGGAGGAGTCGCCGGGGGAGATCGGCGGCGAGGGGTCGATGGCCGGAGGAGTCCTCGGGGTGTATCGGGGTTCGCCGGAGGGAAGCTGCGACGGTGGTGGCAGTGGAGTATGATGGGGATGGCGGTGGTGGCTGGGGGTTTTATAGGAGGAGATGGTGGCGGTTGCAGGGAAGTAGAGCGGCGCGGGGAGGCGGAGAGGCGGAGGCGTTGGGGGAGAAGAAGGGGCGGCCACGGCGGGTGAAACGGCCGGCGGAGGGGAAGGCGAGCAGCCGGAGAGGAAACGGTCGGGGAGGGGAACGGGTTAGGTACTGTTGCTACGGGTCGGGTTACGGGTTTCGGGTTGGGTTCAGACTCGACCCGACCTGCTAATGTTTGGGTTTAAATAGGGTTTTGGGTTGGTTTATTTAGGGTTTAAACCGGTTTATTTTGGTTTATTTTGGTTTTAATTACAAACTTAGTTTTTAGGTCATTAAAAATAGTTCTGGGGTCCAATAAATTCCAGAAAAAATTGTTGTAAGTCTAATTATTTATTTTACACCCAAAATATTATTTTTATAATATTTTAATATTTCATAAAATCACAAAAATTATTTAATACCAGAAAATATTTATTTTAATTAGTTAAAAATCACAGAAAATTCCCGAAAATTCATTTTTTTAAAATTCTGAAAAATCTGGGGGTTTACAGCCTTAGATCATTAATCAAGTTCAATTAAAAATATACTCCTCTTTAGGAAATATGTCCGGCACTAAGGCGCAAATGAGACTGACTTAACATATACGCGACACGGCTTAAGGAACGAGTAGGAGATTGTGTTCAAATTAAAATCTAGTGGTACCGATTTGATACGTTTGGGATAGATTCGATAGTGCGATAGAACGGCCTGCGCTCAGGAAGTCTCGAGGACGAGACTTTTTATGAGTGGTGTACGATGTAATATTATGAAATGGCAATAGTGCAACGATTCAATCGGGCTGCCGATTCAAACGACAATAGTGCAACGTCCTGATCTGCTTTACTTCAGCGAGAATACTCGTTTGAGGCACATCTGAAGCTGTACGGGGTACTGGCCAACTCTCAATAGCATCTACCTTCTTGGGATCCACCTCGACTCCTCCACCAGAAATGATATGTCCCAAGAATGAGATATGATCAAGCCAGAACTCACACTTGCTAAATTTTGCGTACTGTTGCTGCTCTCGAAGAATCTGAAGAACTACGCAAATATGCTGCTCATGCTATTCCTCACTCTGACTATAGACCAAGATATCATCAATAAACACTATCACAAACTGGTCTAGGTAAGGCATGGAGATGATATTTATTAGAGACATGAATATAGCTGGTGCATTGGTCGCTCCAAATGGCATAACTTGGAACTCCCAATGACTATATCTAGATCTGAACGTCGTCTTGGGTATGTCTTGCTCTCTGAATCTGATTTGATGATACCCAGACCATAAATCGATCTTAGAAAATACAGCTGCCTCACTAAACTGATCAAACAAGTCATCTATCATGGGCAAGGGATACTTGTTCTTAATGGTTGCCGCATTTAGTATTCTATAATCAATAACTAAATGCGATGAACCATCCTTCTTTTTAACAAGAAGGAATAGGGCTCCCCAAGGCGATGCATTAGGTCTAATGAATCCCTTGGCTCTCAAATTCTCAATCATCTAGTACAAGATCTCCAACTCAGATGGTTATATCCAATAAACTCTCTCTGAAACTGGATCTACTCCAGGGATAAAATCAATATAGAACTCTACATCTCTAACTGGTGGTACACCTGGTAGCTTATTAGGAAATACGTCAGGAAACTCATAAACTACCCTGGGAAACTGCGTCTCCTCGACCTCCGCCATCATCATTGTAACCACCGATGACTCTACTGCACCTCTCAAGAATGAGAACTCATCCCCACCTGGTACACGAAAGATAACCTTGCCACTATGGCAATCTATCATCATGTGTCTCGCACTCAACCAATCTATCCCAAGGATAACATCATAATCGCCCATATGAAACTCTATCAGCCTCGCGAGAAACTCTCTCCCGCACACTATAACTCTATACTAGGGATATACTCTATCTGCTCCCACGAGACCGTTACCAGTAACTATATTCAACCTTATAGGTAAAGACTCGGACTCCAATCCAACTCGTGTTCTAAAACGTACAGATATAAATGAATGCGATACACCAGAATCAAATAAATATGAAGCTGAATGAAAGTGGACGAGAATGGTACCTGCTATCACCTTTCCTACTACCAAAGCCTCTTCCATCAATAGCAAGAAGGCTCGACCCTGGCCCCTGGGTGATGATCCTCTCTGATATTGACCTCTAGGTCTCGCCTGAACCTGCTTCTGCGCATACTATTGCAGCCTCTGCTGGAATGCCTGAGCCTGTTGAGGCAAAGGCCTCTGAATCTGCTGCTTCTGCACTGATGCTGGTGCCCTGTACTGTGGCGCTACTGGCCGAAATGCTGACTAGGCTGATGATGATCCAGTCTGGTTCCTCCTAGGACATGCTCGGACCATGTGGTCTGATGCCCCACACACCAAGCATAATCCTTGTGCCCTACGACACTCTGAACTATATGCCCAAGTTTCCCGCAATGAAAACAACTACGGGAAGAAGAAGAAGATGATTGCCTCTACTGAGGGCGCGTTTGGAAAGACTGCTAAGATGATGATGTCCTCCTCGAGAATCCAATCGTCAGGGATCGAACTGCTGGAGCTGGTATTGATGACTGGGATGCTGATCCTCCTAAAATGTTAGGCCTTTTCTGGCTTCCAACTTGATCTATAATCCTCTGCGATGTGTACTCATACCTACTGGCTGTTCGCATCACCGCGTCAAAGGTCTGAAACTCATGCTGCTCTACCGCCAAGATAATATCTAAATGAAGACTCTACTGGAACCTCCTCGCCCTCTCCAACTCGGTTGCTACCAAAGTGGGAGCAAACCGACTAAGCCTCGCAAACTCCATCGCGTAACCGTCAACGGTCCTGCCCTTCTGCCAGAGGTTGTTAAACCTCTGCTGAAGCACATAACGCGCCATCGCATAAAAATACCTCGCCTGGAACCTCTTACTAAAAATCGCCCATAAATTGGTGCAGTGAGAGAACCCTCCTATGTTGTCCACCAGTCACAAGCCAAGTCCAACAACTGTAGCCTCACTATTGCTACATGCTCTCTAGCCGGAGTCCATGCTGCCTCCAAGATGGCCTCAGTGTCCTGCAGTCAAGCATCGGACAAAATTGCGTCCTCTGTGCCATAGAAGTACGGAAGACTGAGATGCCTGAAGCTGGTCACAGAATTATGAATTTGAGAACTACCTTGCTTCAATGCAGTCTGGACCGACTAAGTGAGTAAGTCACTCTGATGCTGCTGGGTCGTCATAAAACATCCAAGGACATCCATCGGGCTATACAGGTGCATTGGTGCTGCCTGCTGGTCTGGTACTTTCGGCCGATCTGCCCCGGGATCTACTCTAGACTCTGCCCCTGAATTCTGAGGCCAATCTCCAGGAATATGTTGGGCTCCCGAATGCTTCCCTCCTCGAGCTGCACTCGATCCATTTGGCCGATAGTAACATGAACAGTGCCCGTAAAAGTTAAGGACACAAGAGTCAATCGAAGAACATTATAGATCAACGAATAAATAAATATCATATCAAGAATCAGGGGTGGAGAAAAATGACTAGTGATCAAGGAGAACAGTTTAGGATTGAGACATCTAGCAACAACAACAACTCCCACATATTTGTAAAAACCAGACATGCATGGGACACCACTAAATCCATGTCACATCCCAAAACCAGAATAGTGGAGAGCGGGACTGACAAGGCCAGCTACGTATACTTAGAGCACACCGGTACTCCGCATATACTATGAAGCTATAAGACATGAGGGGTCACTACTACAAACCAACAGTCAAGCCTAGGTCCTTCAAACACTAGTGTCTCAATCACAAGAACAACATGAATAATAACAAAAAGTAAGATCAGCTAAAATATAATAGTAAAACGTCACAAACTATAATATACAGATGATCATGAAGCTAGTGAACACAAAATAAATAAACTAGCCAGAATCTAAGTCATACATGATCGACCCTAGGATATGTCAATCATGCTATTGCCCGTAGGCTAACTGGTCAAACCAAAACATGAGGCAAACATGTGCTCGGTAGCTAAATGCCAACAAAAGTATAATGTATATCAGAGTGGGAAAGTAAGAAAATACATTCAAGTGGTCTGGTGCTCCTGGTGGTCACCATCCTCAGGAAAGTACGAAAGATTCTCCGGTGCTGCTACTGGATCTGGCCATGCAAAACAAGTGGGGGCAGACCCCAAATAGCAAGTACCATAAAAAAGTCAATCAAGGAACTTAAACCAACAACTCAAGCAATACAACTATTGAAAGTAAAGACTGAATGAAATGATCTCAGGATAATAAAATAAATACTGTAAACCATACGCACAAACTAAGCACGGATACTCCTCAATCATCCATCAATCATAAAATAAATAACAAGTTACAGAAAATAAAGGTGTGATCATGAAAAAACTAGACTAACATCATTCATCAATTACGAAAAATCATATTAGTATGGCTTGATACTTTAACTAACTAGAGTTATCACAATCCTAATTACTAACAATTATAATGCAACGTGATACTAGGGTTTCTTCTGATCGCATGCCCCTGCAGTCCGTCCGGGATATCCATACGCACAAACTAACCACGGATACTCATCAAGATACTCCATAAGATAAACCACCGGATACTCCACAAGATAACCATATGAATAACCGAGACTGTATGCAATCTAGGAAAATCCCTAACCATGTACTAAGTGAATATCTAGTTAATAACCCCTAGCTTTTTCTTGTATGAATTCGGGTGTGACATTTCGTAGAATTTATCCTATACATGATGCAACAAAACAAGTTCTAATATTAATATAAATAAATTTTAATATACATTGTATAAACAGACTCATGTAAGCCACGAAAACAACCAAGCCATGTAAAACCAAGTGAAGCTAGGTAAAGCCATGTGAAGCCAGGTAAAGCCATGTACAACCATGTGAAGCCAAGTCCATCCAGGTGACGCCAAGTGAAACCAAGTCAAGCCATGTCCGATGAAGCCATATAAAGTCATGTCAAGTCCAGTCAATCATGTCATCACATATAGCCGGGCAAAGCCGGATGAAACCGAGTAAAGCCAAGTCAAGTCAAGTCATTTATAGCCATGTAAGTTCATATCTAGTCAGGTCAATTCATCGCGTATCCAAGAAAAATCCAAAAGAATCAAAATAAAATCATGAAAAATCAAGAATTCCTAAAGAAAGAGCATGATCGGTATACCGTCGGTAAAGTCTAGTACACCGTCGGTATACCAGCCCGAGATAGAAAAAATACAGCAAGTCTGGATTCCAACAAATTAGTATATCATCGGTATACTGTAGTATACCGTCGGTATGTCGTTCCAAGAAGGCAAGAAAGGTTCTGGAAAATAAAGTTTCACAAATCGGTATACCGTCGGTATACTGTAGTATACCATCGATATGCCGGCCAAGACAAATATCCTGAAGTCGGTTAACAATGTCGGCAATGATAGGTATACCGTCGGTATACTGTAGTATACCGTCGGTATGCCGATAAGGTTCACAAAAAATATTTAGAAATCTAAGTCGGTCGAAATCGGTATACCGTCGGTATACTATAGTATACCGTCGGTATGCCGGTTTCCAAGGATAAACATGGTTGAAGTCAAGTCCAATTTTTGGGACCCAAATCAAACCCCAAAAATTATCAGAACCAAGTCTAACAAGAAGTCAAGTTTAGGGTAAGTCTCATATCACAATATGGACTAAATCTCACGGTCACAACTCCGGTACCATTTCCGCTACCGAATTGCCAAAAAGAGACGAAATAAGATTCTACCAGAAATTAAAACTGAAACGGTCAAAAGACTAGAAATCATGATATGAACAACTATATTAAGCAAGTCTAAGCTAAAAAGTAACAACCAAAGTCCCAAGAAAGTAAAATGATAGAAAGTAAAAGAAGTTCACGAAATCATCAAGGTGTACTTTCCTAAATCGAGTTCCCAGCCTAAACCTTCTAGTCCACCACCATGAAGGGGTTCATAAACCACACTCCAGGTCTCAAGACCAAGCTCAAATCTCAAGATAAAAAAGTGGTGAAGAGAAGAGAGAGAAAGAGAAAAGAAAAATGAAAAAAAAATTAAGGGCTATTTAAAAAAAAATCTCGAAAAGTAAAACAAATATCTGTCGGGCAGTATACCATCGGTATACTGTAGTATACCGTCGGTATACCGATCAGGTAGTAAAGTTTCAATTTTAAATTTTTTTGAACTTTCTCGAGAACCAATATAATACAATAAATAGCACAAAAATACGTATCCGCTATAAATACGAATACTGTGAGACGAGTCTCACAGTATACCAAATGGTCTTAAAGCATCCCAAACTATGGGGCCTTTGCAAGCTCGCTAATGAAATGTGAGTTAGCAATTAAGTAGAAAAAAGTGATGGGGAAATTCGATCCTTCAAATATAATCTAATTTAGTGAGAAGCCTTAGTTGTCCCAAAAAAAAAAAAAAGTCGGTACATGATAGCCAAGGTAATTCTGAAGATCTTGAAGGGATCCCAAGATCAAGGCTAGCTATTAATTGATACGGACGAGGAAAGAATCAAAAGCTCCTACAAGAGAAAAGATCATCCTAATATTATTACAAGTCCGCGCGCAGATGAAAAAGAAGACTAATGTTTAACTTCAAATGTTTCTAGAAAAAGGTCACAATAGATGGAAAAACAAGTAAATTAATGAATCTTCACTGAGCATAAGAAAAAGTTTCAAGGCAAAAGTTACAAGTTCACGACTTCTTGAAGAAAAACTTACTCCATGGAGAACCAAGATCTAAAAATAGTTTATATATATATATATATATATATATATATATATATATATATATATATATATATATATATATATATATATATATGTGTGTGTGTGTGTGTGTGTGTGTGTGTGTTGAGTGTTGTCTATTTCTTGAAAAATCAGAAATTGATTGGAAGGCGCATGCATGTTTGAAAGAAAAATTCATGTTTAAGAGAGAATACTAGAAAGATATTAAACCCAATTTCTATATCATATGAGTTTTTTTTGCCTCATTTATTGTATTGCACTGCATGGTCATGTGTTACTCAAATTATGTGGCTAGGAAAATTTCTTAAGGAGCCTTTTATATATATATATATATATATATATATATATATATATATATGGAGTATGAAAAATATATTGCAAGAGCTCAAGATAGACAAAACTATGGAGTTCACCTGAACTCGAGTTAGTTATTGTGTTATAAGAGTGAAGAACAACGACCAATACTACTTACAAAGTCATTGCATTGCAAAAGTGAACATCAAACTACCGACAATACTCACAAAGCCATTGAAGCAAGAGCAGTTTGTAAAGCTCTTTAAGAATCTCTCGGACTGTATTCGATGGAGGAATTAGATTAAGAAGGATATCGGAGAATTGTAACGGAGTTTTTTGGTTGTCGATATATATATATATATATATATATATATATATATATATATATATATATATATATATATATATATATACTTAATAGTTTATAATATTTAGTTAATTGTCTTGACTAGCTAGTGTAGTAGTTCAGATTATATATATATGCCGATGTGCAGATGTTAGCCTTTATGTGACCATATTTAATTTGGAGATTGGTGCTATAGAGATTAATTCTTGACCAATGACCATTTCACATGTTTGAGTATTTTAAGAAAATAGTAATGAAATGATGAAATAATTTACTTTTGGACATTTGCCTCGCCTTTAATATATATATATATATATATATATATATATATATATATATATATATATATATATATATATATATATTGTCACGACCCATTGGATCAGAATGATCACCTTTGTTTGTGATGGGTTGTTAGTTTCTATCTACCATGTGATCAATACGTACATGTACGCATACAATATAATTATATATCTAATTAATTATACGTGAACGTACGCGCATGCATGTCGACATATATTAATTAACTATCATGAATTAATTACCTGCTGATAATAATTAATAATAGAGGTATTTGATATAATCCACTAATTTTACTCCTTCGTTACTTGAGTCCTTGACGCAATCTCACCCATGCAACTCGACTTGAGGGAGAGAGGGGGTGTCGGCAGCGAAAGAGGAAAAGAAAGAAAAAAGAAAAGAGAGAGAGAGAGAGAGAGATCATTTTTGTTAGAGCGGGTGGCTGAGATTTTTCTTCTTGTTTAAGTTGAGAGAGAGAGAGAGGTCTTTCCAAATCTTCTTCACAATTATTTTATTTTTTATTTGTTCTTCTTTTGTTTGGACCACCGTTATTTTTTAATTTGATTTGGACGGACGTACGATCTAAAGTCCTTCATTTTCTCTTCTCTTTTTTGAGAGAAAGAGTGAGAGAAATTAAGTTGTTAGAGATTAATTAATTATTATGATTAAGAATTATTAGCTAGGCCTAATGTCGACATGCTGAAGAAGAAGAAGCTCCATAGTTCTTGGCCTGTCCTGGGACACGACGAGACGAGGAGCTGCCCAACCAACAGTGGATTAATTGGCAATCTCCTTCACATGCCAGGTACATACCTTAGTCGTTTATTATATAATATAATTCTTCGTTGATTAATGATCTTCAAATTGATTCCTATTTGTTCGTACGTACGTACGTACTTAGCAATATTTAAAAATTAAAAACTAAAAACTAAAAATTATATATATATATATATATATATATATATATATATATATATATATATATATATATATATATATATATATATATATATTAACATGCATTCCATCATCACTATGATATATCATCTAAGCCGTACGTCTTTCATCAAAATGTGGCTGGTAATTATGGATTTTCTTCTTGTTGTTGTTTTACATGTATATACCCCTATATATGCCTGCCAATACTAAGAATTAACACCATTCAAAGTCTCATAGGATAAGGAGTTTGGAAAATGAGAAATAAATTATAAATTATTTGATGCACGCAAGTGAAGATATATACTTTGAATGTTAAGCTTTGTTTGGATTGTAAACATATCCAGTGAGATCAGCTAGAATTAATCACCGAATAAACCAATTAACAAAAAAGATTAACCAGCCGTAATAATAATCAGAAGAATATTAATAATAGTAATAACAATAATAATAAGAACAATAACAGTAATGATGATGATGGAGATGAAGGATATGAGCTCTCTCTCCTATTTGGGGAAGCTGATAGCTAGAATTTTCTTAATTAAGAGAGAGAGAGAGAGAGAGAGAGATTGATTGATTGATTGTTCCTTCCATATCTTTGTTCAAAATCTTCTTCTCATTTTAATTTCAATTTTTGTTCTTTACTTTCTATTCATTTTTCTATTTTAATTTTTGATATAGCGTATTAACCTATCCATGACTCATTCCTATTGACTATAGTTCAGATACAAAATGTGTATCCTATCAAGCATGCATATCTCATCCATGTTATATGTCATGTCCCAATTCTGCAAAATCGAGAATTGTCACCAGACGTAATGTCATACAAGTCTAAATTGTACTTGTACAATACAAGATCAATCACGGTCGATAGAGCATCTCAGAAACAAATTTATTGCAGCAAAATAAAAGCAGAAAAGTTGAATAGACACAAGATATACAAAAATAATTCTCTTTATTGATAATATTGCAACAAAATTATAACGGTTTGAGGCCAAAGAACAACTCGATTACAAGCACACACTCTCTCAATACAATGAAACATACCACAATGCTTACAACTCAAAAACTATACAAAAAATAATGTTCAATACATTATGCTATTTAGAACAGAAAATTATATATTTACATGAAAATCTCCAGGTCGCCCAACAAATTCTTTGATGCCTTAGAACTATCCAATCTACTGCTCGCACCTGCAAACTGGAGGAAGGTCAGTACATTGTCGTGTGCTGGTGAGTGACCTCTAACAACTCAACTAAATCAACACGATAAACATGTGAGAACATACAAAATTATAAATTGACCTTTTTAATCTTGCCTTAGGATTAGTTACATTCCATGAGCAAAAATATAGAGCAGTGTGACATAGAAAAAACAGTTGCATATAAAGATTTACATACATTAACAAAATGAATCTTATCCAACTTATCATCCGTCCCTGTAGCAATGTTTTCAATTCATAATGTATGAATGTGTCACAAGTGTGTCCCTGCATCAACTGTTAGACTAAAAAAATATAATGTGTCGTGCACTCGTCCCTGCAAATATTCTGATAGGCCTGCAAGTAGATTGAAGTTAGCATGCAGTCTAACTACATGAAAGCCACTGGCACCACAAGCCATCATGGACTACATATTGTTAGATGACTCTCCTTTAACGACTGGTATCTAGCCCCACTGAAGGTTTTTGAATCACTTGTGCGTAGCATTTATTATCCTTGGTCCTCCTAGGCTGACAAGATTTTGGTGCCCCAGCAACCGTTCGAGGAACCCAAACCTTGTGCACAAGTTGTCCAATGACCATGAAAATATGTGAACAGTTTAACTATAAAACATATGCATGGTATATAAAATAAAATACTTATCCAATACATCTCTTCTATTACCCAAATCCTCGAGCCATTGCTCGTACCTTACTTCTAATTTCAGCGATTTTCACACTTATTAACATCCTAGTCTAAGGATACTATCTTGGCGTGACCCAATTGTCTAAAAATTTTCTATACAATCCATATATGACCCATAATACAATATTCCACATGTTAAATTAGTAGTACAATATTTCCTATGATGATATAATCAATGATACTATACTACACAAGTTTATATCAACAGTTTAAAAAATTAATGTTCTATAGCAGCAAGTTAACATAAATGATATTACTCTCTTTTATCTATCTGGGTTCTTTTTCTTAAGCATTTACTATCTTATGACATAGAAACAAACACTAACAACATCCTTTTATTATGTACGAAGGTAAAGGAGAAAATGATCAAAATCATCCACCATGAAAAAAGCCTCGCCTAGAACACCAAGATACCTGCATGAATCCAAGTCCAACCAAGCCAACAATATTTTAGCCCAATGCACTGTGCAAATCAGAATTTTATATCATAGGTGTCACGCCCCGATCTCCCGTACACAAATCGGCCGTTCCCGCTAGGCGAGAATCACCGCGCCAGCGCTCCCGCGGAACGATCGCTTTGGCCCATGCGGACGTGATGCCGCACGAGCATGAGCCACGCCCGTGCAAGGCCGTGGTTCATTGGCTGGCGGTAAGAGTTTTAAGCCACATAGTCGCACAGATTGTCTGAGTGCAGCGGAGTCATAAACGCATAGACAAATTAGTAACAGGTTCACTGAGTCGACAATATAGCGAAAGCATTGAATAACACAAGTTGAAGTAAAGCAACTCTTTATTGATATAGCAAGTGTTACAGGCGGCGTATAGCCGAGATTATAATTCGCTCAAGTCTCTCTCTCTGAAACAGTAAAAGCATGCCAAGTGGCTACAATTGTGAAATGATTGTACAGGCGATGTCCAGGCGACGTTCACAACATTATGTCTTGTATATGTGCTTCAGTTCCGGACGTAGCGTTGCTTCGGAGTGATCTCCACGCCTTAGCACGCACGAAGGAGGCATCCGCACCGAACGAGGTTATCCCTTACCCTGCATACAATCTGGTGGATTATCAGTACATTGAATGCACTGGTGGGGAAGCTACTCGCCCGCTCGACAAATCCAAATACGTAAATACAGGTATTTTGCACCAACTATTAAGTTGTCTTTCTAGTTGCCTTAGGATCAATTTCATGCAAATATTGAATAGCCTACTCATGTGGCAGTGCGCCGTGCGACATAAGAGGAAACACGGCGAGACTTACCAACTTACCATTTGTCCTTCCCTGTCCAAGGCAAACATTGTTAATTCAAGCACGGGCATGTATAAACATTCAGGGCCATTCATAATGAAAACCAAGGCAATATCATATGCAACACGAGATTCATTATATCAAGATCATTCAGGTGTTTAGTTGCTTTCGATGCGATACAGTGACTCGCACGCGGATAACCGCTAAGCGAGGATGACTTATCTATATGAACAGTTGTCGCTGGCATAGCCATAAAGGACCAGTTTAGTCTTGAATAAGGATGGAAAGCAACAATGATTCAGTAGTGGTTGCAGACGATCCTGTCCAGATACAGTAGACTAACGTGATGTTCCATCCGAATCGGATCGGCCCCGGTGCCCCGAAAACCGTCCGTGGAACCAGTGACCTTGTTTCCAAGTTGTCCGCGACATGCAAGTCTCTAAACTTCAGGTCTCTGGTCTGGTACAGGAACAAGTTCGAGGCAATATGTGTATATATTGAACAAGTCCGGTATGGAACGAGTTCGAGGCAGTATATATACAGAACTTGTTGAGGCAGGATTCATTCACAATGGTGTATCGATTGCCAGGCCAGTTGATTCAGTAGTTTGCTCCACGAGCTGTGATTCAGGAATTCATTCATTCATGGTACAAATTCCCTGGTTCGGGAATTGCCTTGGTGACCTAATGGTCCCGGATACTTTCAGGATCATTCTTGCACGGGATGACTACTTAGTAGTCTCTCGGGTTTGGATGAAAACAAGACAACATACAAGCAGACAAGCATGCTTTTGTATTAACACAAGTATTCACGTTAGCTCGGGTCCGAAGGTAAGCCGAGAAGCGAGATCGTAAGGAACTTCCCGAGCGACACGTTCTAGGGTAGCATGCGAGGGTCTGAACATATATATAAGCAATGTTACATTTTCATGTTCTAGCATAAGCAATACAAGTTGGAATTATTCCCTTAGCTAGGTGCGTTGGATTTTTATTAGTATGCAGGGGGGATTCACCTAGCAACTAGTATGTATCATTCCAGATTTTATGTGTGCTGGCTAAGCAAAGACAAGTTCACTGTCACGCCCCAGTCCCAAAATACGTAGGACTAGGACACGTAACACGCCAGTCGTATGTATACGAACTCCAATATATGGAAACCATATACACACGTATGCTGTATATGAATATCAATCCACAAGTGGTATGAAATGTAATACAAGTCACAGGGTAAAATCTAAATCTCATCAACCAAAATCATATAGAAATAAATAACCAGTATCTATGAAACTAGATCTCAATAAGAAGTATCTAAGGATGATAGTTGGATGGAAACAAATCCACTACCAACTCGAATATAAGAGCAAATACAATATGAGTACAATACCACAACACAATATAAGAATACCAGCTATCCATCACAGCTCGAAGAGAAGACATCCTCGGATCACATGTAACCATCCAAATCTGCGCTTCTGCAAATACTCAAGAAAAGATACACCTGGTAGCGGACCAGGTCCTCAGAGGGACGTAACAAGATACAGAAAATATGAGCCAATTTGAATACAGTAAACATGCATATGGTTTGAAAATAGATAAGTACGTTGTACAAGACAATCTATATGAATGCAAATGAGGACAACTTTTCGACGTATGGGCAAGGGTAGGCTACTCGATCTACCTCACAACTCACACACATGTCAATGGACATCAGAAATCGATATACCGCGGGGGTAGCGACCAGCGAGACTCCAGAAATCGACATACCGCGGGGGTAGCGACTAGCGCGACACACGCCTGTAGTGCGAACTATATACTACGATTTGCCAGAGTG
This sequence comes from Iris macrosiphon, assembly GCA_036927795.1. NCBI lineage: Eukaryota > Viridiplantae > Streptophyta > Magnoliopsida > Asparagales > Iridaceae > Iris > Iris macrosiphon. The sequence continues at coordinate 175,170,824 of JAYESA010000014.1, read as the reverse complement.
GTTAAAAGCCCATACGCCTAATGATTGTCCTCTCATGATACTAGGTGTCAAGTGTGTGTCAACATATCTAATATATATAGTAATGACTGAACGAACTACACATGCAATGAATATAACTGAACGAGACTACACATGCAATGAATAAACAGAAATATAAATAGCATGCAAAGTACTGTAAACAATTTGGCAAGGTATCTTGCCTGGGGTTCTGCTGCTGGTATGAATCAGAGTCCAAGTCACAGTCCAAATAGCCTATGTATTACAAATTTATCACGTCAAAAGATAATTTATTTTAATTTATTTAATTCTGGAATAATTACTCTAAAATCCTATTTTAATCTTATTATTCTAATTTTTATGTTAATTCCTAAATTTTGTCCAAAAAAACTGAATTTTATCAACTCGAGACTCATGGCACGCAAATCGAGGCGATCTGTTGACCAAAAAGTTAACCGACACAAACTCAGCTTTCATGCATGATTTTCTGTAGATTTCAGCGTCAAAAACATGCTAGAATTTACAGCTCGTCCGAATTCAAATTCGTTTGGGAATTATGGCACATACAAATTTTGTATTGTGCACCGATGGTTAAATTCTAACCTAGAAGTTCTACAGAATTAACAATATATAAATACTTCGAAATAAATTCTGGGAAAAATATATGTCAATGATCTCGACATTAGTTTTCCGAAACTTTAAACGGTTCATGATTCTGATTCCTGGTTCTCCCAGAATCGCAAAAACATCGAAACACATCTATTTTCGGACATGCTGTGCTCTACAAATTTTCAAGAATTTAATACTCATAATTTAGAAAAACAATTTATATAATTAGAAAGCTAATCTCATTATCATTCTAAAAAAAAAAACTTGAGTGCGTTTGGAGTCCGGAGCTAGGAGATATCGTCTTTTTAATTCGTCATAACTAGTAGAAAATGAGGCTGAATTTATGACGAATTTTGACTATTTTTGGACGAAAAAGAGAGGAATTTGGGGAAGAAAAATATGAAGGATAGGGTATTTATAATGGTGGAGACTACTTAATTAAATACAACTAGGATTGGTTAATTTGGATAGGATTATGATGAATTTAAATAAGGATATGATATACATTAAATTGCTTTCCTAGTAGGTTCAGGATTTGAATTAATTTAAAGTAGAGTTTGAATCTATCTTAATAATTTATAATCTTGAATATAATTAAATATAATACAAATAATTTATAAAATCTTATTAATATCTATTAACACTAAATTAGCATCTATCTAATATTAAGACTATATATATCCAAATAAATCCTAATTAATTTCAAAAATCTAAAATAACCTAAAAATAATTCTAAATAAATATTTATATAAGTAAATATATCAAGAAATTCATTTGCTAATTAAATAACAGAATACTCTAAAGAAATTTAATATCTATAATAATATAAAATATACACAAAATATCTATTTTGGGTGAGGGGATTTACAATCTACCCAACTTACAAAAATTTCGTCCTCGAAATTAAAATAGAACATGGTTTCTCTCTATCTAATCTCACTTGATCACAATCTAAAAGAATTTACCTCAAGTTTAATAATGCAATTTCTACCCAACTTAGAATTTACCCATCTATCACATAAGGCTCTTACACTTAAGAAAATATTCCTCAATTTATTTTCTCATGTCATTCAATCCTCAAAACTTTAACACCAACTATATCATATGTGATATGCCCTTAATCAATTATGAAAGATAGTCACCAAATAATGTGATTGGCCTATGGGGTATATCTTGTACTATCCGTGTATCACTTATATCCAAGCACGAGATTTCGTCTTTCTGAAACAAGGGAAGACGGAAAGCAACGGAAAAGAGTTCAAGGAGGGGTAATAGAATGGAAGTATGGGAATTAAAGCGTTTAAAGAATTCAAATAGGAATTGTCATGACAGTTGTGGATTGAAATCTTAATTTGGTAATTTCCTATTCGCATGCTCACATCGGTACAGTTATGTACTTGATATGATACGCTTTGTCGTATCTAGAGGGTAAGTATATTTGTCTACTGGTCCACTATACATCTCAATCCACGTAAAATACTATTGCGAAGGGCGAATCAAGCGCATTATGGCTAGCTAGACCATAATACACTGATTCTGATTAGACAATTTGTATTAGTGTGGTTGATCAGGCCCCAATAACACATATGTCATGAACAAGCTCGATATAAGATTAAGCTTGCAAAAACTAGGCTATAATAGCAGCATAATTCAAGGTAGCACGGAAAATATAACGCTGGATTATGATGTGAGAAGTTACAAAATAATTCAAGTTCGCAAAAGCAAAAACAACATAAGCAATAATAATAAAAGACTCTACAATCTCTACAGTTATCATACAACCTCCTTATCTAAGTCGCTAGTCGACCAAATAGGACAAGGACCTTTAAATTCTATGGTCTGAATAAACACTGTCGTCTTTTGCTAGCATGCGATAAATATCATTCGGTTATACTTCAATTAATAGGTCAAAAGACTATGTGATACTAGGTGTCAAACATTATGGTAAAACTTCTAACTAACTCTAGTAGTGTCTACACTACTCTCAAGTCTTCTTAATACATCAAGGGGTAATGGTATAACAATCTAAAGATAAGGAATTCTAGGTTCACTAGATATTCTAAACTTAGTGGTGTGTCTATATTCTCGTTGTATTCTTAATAGGTGTGCTACTCTAATTATCATCCTAATAACAGGGGTTCCTATATTCTAGCAGAAGACTATACTCAAGGAACTATTAGGGAAGCACATGAATCAAGCAGGATACAATTGTTCAAAATAGAACAGATAGGAGGAGATGAATCACAGTCAATTATGGATGAGATCCTATACTCTAGTCCTAGGTGCAGGCTTGTTCGGTACAGTAACGTAACCGAGACAATATACTCTCGACCTGCATGGGCCACCACAAAAATATGTCACGCCCCAGTCCCAAAATACGTAGGACTAGGACACGTAACACGCCAGCCGTATGTATACGAACTCCAATATATGGAAACCATATACACACGTATGTTGTACATGAATATCAATCCACAAGTGGTATGAAATATAATACAAGTCACAGGGTAAAATCTAAATCTCATCAACCAAAATCATATAGAAATAAATAACCAGTATCTATGAAACTAGATCTCAATAAGAAGTATCTAAGGATGATAGTTGGATGGAAACAAATCTACTACCAACTCGAATATAAGAGCAAATACAATATGAGTACAACACCACAACACAATATAAGAATACCAGCTATCCATCACAGCTCGAAGAGAAGACATCCTCGGATCACATGTAACCATCCAAATCTGCGCTCCTGCAAATACTCAAGAAAAGATACACCTGGCAGCGGACCAGGTCCTCAGAGGGACGTAACAAGATACAGAAAATACGAGCCAATTTGAATACAGTAAACATGCATATGGTTTGAAAATAGATAAGTACGCTGTACAAGACAATCTATATGAATACAAATGAGGACAACTTTTTGACGTATGGGCAAGGGTAGGCTACTCGATCTACCTCACAACTCACACACACGTCAATGGACATCAGAAATCGACATACCGTGGGGGTAGCGACCAGCGAGACTCCAGAAATCAACATACCGCGGGGGTAGCGACCAGCGCGACACACGCCCGTAGTGCAAACTATATACTACAGTTTACCAGGGTGGTTAAAAGCCTATACGCCTAATGATTGTCCTCTCATGATACTAGGTGTCAAGTGTGTGTCAACATATCTAATATATATAGTAATGACTGAACGAACTACACATGCAATGAATATAACTGAACGAGACTACACACGCAATGAATAAACAGAAATATAAATAGCATGCAAAGTACTGTAAACAATTTGGCAAGGTATCTTGCCTGGGGTCCTGCTGCTGGTATGAATCAGAGTCCAAGTCACAGTCCAAATAGCCTATGTATTACAAATTTATCACGTCAAAAGATAATTTATTTTAATTTATTTAATTCTGGAATAATTACTCTAAAATCCTATTTTAATCTTATTATTCTGATTTTTATGTTAATTCCTAAATTTTGTCCAAAAAAACTGAATTTTATCAACTCGAGACTCATGGCACGCAAATCGAGGCGATCTGTTGACCAAAAAGTCAACCGACACAAACTCAGCTTTCATGCATGATTTTCTGTAGATTTCAGCGTCAAAAACATGCTAGAATTTACAGCTCGTCCGAATTCAAATTCGTTTGGGAATTATGGTACATACAAATTTTGTATTGTGCGCTGATGGTTAAATTCTAACCTAGAAGTTCTACAGAATTAACAATATGTAAATACTTCGAAATAAATTCTAGAAAAAATATATGTTGATGATCTCGACATTAGCTTTCCGAAACTTTAAACGGTTCGTGATTCTGATTCCTGGTTCTCCCGGAATCGCGAAAACATCGAAACACATCTATTTTTGGACATGCTGTGCTCTACGAATTTTCAAGAATTTAATACTCATAATTTAGAAAAACAATTTATATAATCAGAAATCTAACCTCATTATCGTTCTAACAAAAAAAACTTGAGCGCGTTTGGAGTCCGGAGCTAGGAGATATCGTCTTTTTAATTCGTCATAACTAGTAGAAAATGAGGCTGAATTTATGACGAATTTTGACTATTTTTGGACAAAAAAGAGAGAAATTTGGGGAAGAAAAATATGAAGGATAAGGTATTTATAATGGTGGAGACTACTTAATTAAATACAACTAGGATTGATTAATTTGGATAGGATTATGATAAATTTAAATAAGGATATGATATACATTAAGTTGCTTTCCTAGTAGGTTCATGATTTGAATTAATTTAAAGTAGAGTTTGAATCTATTCATGAGTTGAATTAATTTAAAGTAGAGTTTGAATCTATTCATGATTTGAATTAATTTAAAGTAGAGTTTGAATCTATCTCAATAATTTATAATCTTGAATATAATTAAATATAATACAAATAATTTATAAAATCTTATTAATATCTATTAACACTAAATTAGCATCTATCTAATATTAAGACTATATATATCCAAATAAATCCTAATTAATTTCAAAAATCTAAAATAACCTAAAAATGATTCTAAATAAATATTTATATAAGTAAATATATCAAGAAATTCATTTGCTAATTAAATAACAGAATACTCTAAAGAAATTTAATATCTATAATAATATAAAATATACACAAAATATCTATTTTGGGTGAGGGCATTTACATTCACCGTAGCCACCCACCTTAGCGATGATTCGCCTCGGTAGAGCGATACGTCAAGTAAGCCTCTGAAAGCCTAAGCCGGATTTCTGTAGGGACAAGTCTGGATATCCTTTCCCTCAAACGAGTATTCTCGCATGAGCAAAGCGGGTCGGGACATGCACTTTTGCCATTTGAAACGGCAGCCCGCTTGAACGGAACGGGGTGTTACATCCAACCCAACTCAGAAAAAGTTTCGTCCTCGAGACTTACTGAGGACAAGCAGTACATTTCAATCAATTTTGATTTAACGATACCAGGCTGAGGCAAACCTATACAAGTCATTGTACTTGTTCATTTGGATATTCACTTGCACAATCGTTCGAGATCGGCATATCGCTAGTCTGGATCGTACACGTATTCGTAGTGCTCCAAACACATGCACGCCAACCAACTTAGCGATAGCGAAGTCTTAGCACTCGAGTTTCACATTTTCTTAAGTCTTGGATCGTGCACAAGTTCAAGGCATACCTCAAACATATGCATTCAACCAAACTTAGAGATAGTGAAATCGGACAAGCTATAATCTCAAGGGTCTCGCTCAGGTTGGCACAAAGGCCACTCGCAGCACAATATCATACAAGCAATCATATCATTCAAAATGCATTTTGAAAGTATTTAGACTTATTGTTGGAATATTCCATCGAGGCATTGAGAGAGAGAGAGAGTGCACATAACCCACGAACGAGCTTTCGAAACTGAGATAATCGAAATAAAGTCCAAAGGCGCAAAAGCCAGGCTCTGATACCATTATGTCACGTCCCGATCTTCCGCAGGCAAATCGACAGTTCCCGCTAGGCGAGAATCACCGCGCCAGCTCTCCCGCGGAACGATCGCTTTGGCCCATCTGGGCGTGATGCCGCACGAGTGTGAGCCACGTCCGTGCAATGCCGTGGTTCATTGGCTGGCGGTAAGAGTTCTAAGCCACAGAGTCGCATAGATTGTCCAAATGCAGCGGAGTCATAAACGCATAGGCGAATTGGTAACAGTTTTACTGAGTCGACAATATAGCGGACGCATTGAATAACACAAGTTGAAGTAAAGCAACTCTTTATTGATATAACAAGTGTTACAGGCGGCGTAAAGCCGAGATTACAATTCACTCAAGTCTCTCTCTCTGAAATAGTAAAAGCGTGCCAAGTGGCTACAATTATGAAATGATTGTACAGGCGATGTCCAGGCGACATTCACAATATTATGTCTTGTATATGTGCTTCAGTTCCGGACGTAGCGCTGCTTCGGAGTGATCTCCACGCCTTAGCACGCACGAAGGAGGCATCCGCACCGAACGAGGTTATCCCGCACCCTGCATACAATCTGGTGGATTATCAGTATATTGAATGCACTGGTGGGGAAGCTACTCGCTCGCTCAACAAATCCAAACACGTAAATACAGGTTCCGTGCACCAACTATTAAGTTGTCTTTCTAGTTGCCTTAGGATCAGTTTCATGCAAATATTGAATAGCCTACTCGTGTGGCAGTGCACCGTGCGACATGAGAAGAAATACGGCGAGACTTACCAACTTACCATTTGTCCTTCCCTGTCCAAGGCAAACATTGTTAATTCAAGCACGAGCATGTATAAACATTCAGGGCCATTCATAATGAAAACCAAGGCAATATCATATGCAACACGAGAGTCGTTATATCAAGATCGTTCAGGTGTTCAGTTGCTTTCGATGCGATGCAGTGACTCGCACGCGGATTGCCGCTAAGCGAGGATGACTTATTTATATGAACAATTGTCGTTGGCATAGCCATAAAGGACCAGTTTAGTCTTGAACAAGGATGGAAAGCAACAAAGATTCAGTAGTGGTTGCAGACCGTCCTGTCCAGATGCAGTAGACTAACATGATGTTCCATCCAGATCGGATCGGCCCCGGTGCCCCGGAAACCATACGTGGAACCAGTGACCTTGTTTCCAAGTTGTCCGCGACATGCAAGTCTCTAAACATCAGGTCTCTGGTCTGGTACAGGAACAAGTTCGAGGCAGTATGTGTATATATTGAACAAGTCCGGTATGGAACGAGTTTGAGGCAGTATATATACAGAACTTGTTAAGGCAGGATTCATTCACAGTGGTGTATCGATTGCCAGGCCAGTTGATTCAGTAGTTTGCTCCACGAGCTGTGATTCAGGGATTCATTCATTCATGGTGCAAATTCCCTGGTTCGGGAATTGCCTTGGTGACCTAATGGTCCTGGATACTTTCAGGATCATTCTTGCACGGGACGACTACTTAGTAGTCTCTCGGGTTTGGATAAAAATAAGGCAACATACAAGCAGACAAGCATGCTTTTGTATGAACACAAGCATTCACGTTAGCTCGGGCCCGAAGGTAAGCCGAGGAGCGAGATCGTAAGGAACTTCCCGAGCGACACATTCTAGGGTAGCATGTGAGGGTCTGAACATATATATAAGTAATGTTACATTTCCATATTCTAACATAAGCAATACAAGTTGGGATTAATCCCATAGCTAGGTGCGTTGAATTTTTATTAGTATGCAGGGGGTAATTCACCTAGCAACTAGCATGTATCATTCCAGATTTTATGTGTGCTGGCTAAGCAAAGACAAGTTTACCGTAGCCACCCACCTTAGCGATGATTCGCCTCGGTAGAGCGATACGTCAAGCGAGCCTCTGAAAGCCTAAGCCGGATTCCTGTAAGGACAAATATGGATATCCTTTCCCTCAAACGAGTATTCTCGCATGAGCAAAGCGGGTCGGGACATGCACTTTTACCGTTTAAAATGGCAGTCCGCTTGAACAGAACGGGGTGTTACAATAGGCCTATAATAGTGTCCAGTATTATACGAGATATTATGTATCTTATCTCGTCATTCAAGTAATCCTACTATCCTTCTAGGTCCGTGTCACGCCCCGATTCCCGCAAGGGGCCGATCGTCCTCGCATGACGCCTTGCAGAACCGATCGTCCTCGCATGGGCGTGATGCCTTGCAAGCCTAAGTTGCGCTTGCATAAGGCCAATATTTTGAACAAGAACAAGATATGCTATTCGGAGGTAAGAAGCAGCGACACAACATAGCCGAAAAGTAAGAACACAATGGAATAAGAAAATAAGCTCTTTATTGATATTCAAGAAGTGTTACAAGCGGCGCTTGGCTGAGATTATAATTCGCTCAAGCTCTCTCTCTTGATTATAGTGACATCGTTCCATACATTACATCCCTTTATACAAAAGCATCTCAAAATATCTCGATACGGCTCAAGGTATCGACTCCAAATTTTGGGGTCCTGAGGATGAGGATATATTATCGCTTCTTCGGAAGATCCAGTACCTGCGAACAAGTAAACTGTAGGGGGTCAGCACTTTGAAAAAAGTATCGGTGAGTATAAAAGCAACAAACAGAAGCAACACTATCTAAAACCAACACTAAGTAAGCATGTGATAAAATATTATATTACTAGTGATCTTGCTACTTTTACCTAGGTTTATTTCATGCAGTTCATGATTAGAGTCAGATTTTTGATTTTTTCTTTCGAAAATATATCTTTGAAAATAGTTTGCATATTCAATACATTCAAGCATGCTATAGGGCTATCGTGCAATGCGCAACATATATCGTGAGCCAAATTTTATTAACTCTTAGGAACATAAGGTATCTCTAGTGGACTATTCATCTCGACTCAAGACAGCAGTAACATATACATGCAAACCAGACAAGTCTTATGAGCAGTTCGATAACAAACATAAACAATAACTAGTGATCACTTATACATTGATTCTTACCCTCGGCCGGACGGTTATCCCTGCAACAGACATACAAGTTAGCAATAATTTGCATATATGAATAATATTTTATTTCTTGTCTGTCCATGTATCAAACAGTTAGGTATGCAAAAAGGCTAATCTAGCATGCGCCCTAACTATATGATGGGCCCCGAGTGTTGGATCCCCGGGATTAGCAGTTGGGACGTACAAGCTTATTTCACTAATAACAGATCAGGACATATGGTTGCTCTGCACTAAAATATGCTCAAATAGTAGCCGTAACTCATGGTTCAGCACTACACTAATAGCCACACCCTCCCGTAAATAAGGACTTCTAGCCTCAGGGTATTCCAGATCTCTCCCAAGCCGAAAGTTCCCAGTGCCCCAGGAACCGCTCGAGAGATAAACCTTGTGCGCAAGTTTTCAAACCAATACATGAATGCAATTTTATCAGATAAAACTATATGATACACATGTTTATGAGCAAGCAAACATTTCAATCAAGCGATAGAGCCAGAGCTCTCCATTCTCTTGCCTAATAGCCATACCCCCCATAAATAAAGACTTCTAGCCTCAGGGTGGACTATTAGTATCGATGCAGCAGTTCAAGCTATTCATAAAGTTTTATCTTTTATATAGTGCGATCAATGAAACATGTTTAAGCAATTTCTAGTAAAGCAAGCGTGGAAGCAGTTCTTTTCTCTCTCTTTTTAGCTAAAGCATGCAATTCTACGCTTACTTAGCATACAATGGATTCACAAGTTCAAGCAATCTTTTACTCTTTCTTATTAGCATGATAATAGTTCGTTCGATAGCAGTGTTCGTGTATACTTAGCATGCATCATTCGTTTCTATTCTTAGCATGGCAATGTTCGTTTGATAGCAGTGACCGTGTAACTAAGGATGCATCATTTCTATCTTGACTTAGCATGGCAATGGTTCTATCTCTTTTAGACAAGCATACAAGTTCTCTAGTTAAGCATATATTTTCTCGTTCTATCATTCTCATGAGAACAATCTCTACTTAGAAACAAGCATTATAAAAACTCAGATTCATTATTAAGGCGTGCAAGAATCAGAGAATGAAGTTCTGCCCACTCACCCAGATCAATCGTCTTGTGTTTCGATCGGGGAACTCTTCGAAAAGGCTTTCGCTCGAGCCAACAAAGCGATATCTCTTGTACATAGTGCTAATGCGGAGCATGGTACTACAATCCGTATCGGACCCTATCAATGACCATCGTCGATCGCACTAAAGTAATACTCGTAATCAAGAAAACCAATAGAAAAGCAACTAAATAACATAATTTATAGATTAAACAATTTATATGATTTAGAGTACAAGAGCAAGTGCATGATTAGCGTTTGGTGAAGGGTCGACGAACCGACACGAACTTGTCGGATGTGGAATATCATAATTATTGAATTATATGTGCGAAGTACAAAGTGCGTCACCAAAGTTTCACTTTGCGTCCTTCGCATACGTCAGAGTCAGAGTCTCCACAGAAAATCCTCCATGAAATGGTGGCAAAAATAAATATTTGTTGTGGAATTTGAACATTGCCGACTAAAAAAATAAAATACATCCATTAACATTTGAGGTAACACAAGTCATGTACTGTGGCGGTCAATAGTGACCAATTCAAATAGGAATCCCAACAACACAAACCTTATATTGCATCGATCGATCGATCGATCGAATTAGTCATTATTATTAGTTGTTATGGATATTGTATTGTATATGTGGTTAGATTAGATTAGCCAAATGGAATTATTTTTATATAAATGTATGGTGATGTTGGTAGCTGAAAATGCAGCAAAGGAATCAAGTTTTGGTTATAAGTGAATTAGGGGTTGTTTGTATAAATTACAAGAAGTTAGTTTTATGTAGAAATTTGTGGAAATCATCAGCGGTAGCGTAGCTTGGCTTGGCTTGGCTTTCTTCAGAAGGAAGGAAGGAAGGAAGGGTGAAAAAAGAAGAGAGGGGAGGGGGATGGGGGGATGCAATCTGAATTAAGGGGGGGGGGGGGGGGGGGGGGGGGGGGGGTGGGAGTTGTCGTCAACAGAGTCGAGCCCCTATGGGGGGGAGTTGTCGTCAACAGAGTCGAGCCCCTATGAGTCAGTCGTCGACAAATCGATTCGACCATCGGGTAAGCAAGCGTGCGTGCGTTCGTTCGTTCGTTCGTGGGTTCTTCTTTCTTTCTCCATGATGATCGATGTCGACGGATTTGATTTGATTTGATTGGATTTGATTATTCTTTACAATCGAATCGTGTGGTTGGTTGGTTGTTCAGTTTGAATCATTGCCACAGCCAAAACAATTAACTTCCCCTGCCCCGCCCGCCCTAAATTCGCTAAATTATATATCATGCATGTTTGAGAGAGAGAGAGAGAGAGAGAGAGAGAGAGAGAGATCAATGCTGAATGAGTATGATGCTCACAAGAGAGAAATATATTGTTCTCAAAACACGCCTTCATCTTCAATTTTGCTAATGTTAGTAGTTACTTTTACTTTAAACTATATTAATTCCTTTGCTTGTTCCTTAACACACACACACATTATGATTTATGTCTCTATTTCATGTTCCTTCCGTTCCCTCTTCTCCTTTATTGCTCACTTATACCACCACCTTTTTTTAGCAAGCCACCTATCTTCTTTTCTTCCTCCCTCCCACCCCTTCATCATCATTTAATTAATGTGTTCCCTTAATTTCCAGGTTGATGAGGATGATGAATGATATGGTTTCTGTTGCACACAGTAACGGGAGCAGGTTTCGTCAACATGGCCCCAGAACTTAGCTTACCTTATCCCCAAGCAGTCAGCTCAATCAATGTTTCAGTGAGTAATTCATGTATCTCTTGTCCGGTCTTGCCATGTGATATATTGCCCAATAGCTAGCTTCAAACACTCATTTGGCTAAGTTTATTTTCTCCTTAGCCAACTCAAATATACTATTCTGATTTCTAAACTCAAAATGATTGCTCATGTCAAGCATCTCATATATATATATATATATATATATTACTCCTCTTAATCTCCATTTGAATAGTTAGTTGGATCACTATCTCTTGAGGCCCTTCAATGTAATGGTTGAAATTGCCAACAAAACCTTGTTTTATGACATAATTTTAACACAAATTGCAAACTACCCATCCTCCAACTTTTGGGCATGCAGCTAATGCTATGGTTGGGCCACGTTCATGGCTTGGAGGACTCTTTAATCGTTCCGGCAATAAGCGTGAAAGGACCCTCGATTACTCTCTCACTCCTGTACAGGTAACTTGAATTTCTACTCATATATGTTTTATATTTTCTAGTTTGGTATCCATAACGAATTTGGTACCCAAAATATTTCTATGCATCATAACTTGAATATTTAGAGTTATTTCCTCCTAGGTCTCTCTGGCATAATCTGTATACAATTTTTATGGAACTTGAAGAAATTCTTTATTTCAAAGCAGAAATCTGGAAGTACTTTTGTGAATTTTGTGAATTTTTTGTTGTTGAAATGTGCTAATTCAGACTTCCCTTATTTTGCTTTGGGAAGACATATGTATGTAAATTAATTGTGGAAATAGTGACTCTGACATGTTTCCCAATGCTATCCAGGGACTTTTACTGCAAATGATAAAAAAGGTTCAAATGATATCAGATTTAGTTGGGTCGTGTAGCCCACCTTCCTTGTTTATTTATATATTTTATCATAAAACTACAGCAGTGAACAGTCGTAGGAAAGGAAAAATATCATTGATTATCCAAGTGAAAGAAGGATTTGGGAGGCAAGTTTTGCTCAGTTCATTTGTTTTCTTACATGAATCAGCTAGCTCAAGACACTCCAATTCTTTCCTTGATAATACTTCACCAAAGAAGAAAATTAATCGTTGAAGTCAAGTTTCCATGTTAGCTCATTTTGTTTCCTACATGAATCTCCTACTCTTTCCTTGATAATACTTAACCAAAGAAGATGAGGAATGGATGAAGTCAAGTTTGCATGTCAGCTCATTTACTTTCCTATGGAATCAGCTAGCTCTCAATGCTCTATTGTCAACTTCTTCAATCTCTTTCCTTAGTAAATCTATCTAGCTCGAGTTCCGTCTGCTGGACTTCTTAGGTTGGTACTGGCTTTTACTGGACATAAATTTGGTCGGAGCCTCACCAAATTATGGAAGCAGCCAGTTTACAGCTGGATAATAAACATGGTTCGGCGGAATGCTGTTGCTGGTAGGGCCAAATTATATAATTTCAGCACTTTCATGATCATGCCAGCAGACGTTTGGTCGAGTTATGTACAATACTGGGGGACCGTGTGTCAAAAGTGGTCAATTACTGGATTTTCGAGGCCTACTCTGGCAATATTAGGGTTGACAAACTTTGTATAATATCTTTAGGAACACCCTGACCAGGGTATGTGTTTTCTCATATAATTGTAATCTTCCTTTTAAATGTGACGATAGGGAGGCCGTCCTGCAAGTAAAAACCTTATCGGATATATTGTTGTTTGCAGATCTAATATGTGCACATTCAATAAAGTGACTTCCTCCTCGTGGATTCAAATGGTATAAGAGCCTACTGTTGTACCAGTATATCCTTGCATAGTTAAACTTGAAGGGAAGGGACCAAGGATATCCATGAGTTCTACTAACAGAAAAGAGCTTCAACACAATCTACCAAGGAAGATACCTGAGCAAGACGATCTTGGTGCACAAACGATGTGAGTTGAGGAGCAAGATGTACAAAAGACGGTTAATACAAGATGTGTGACTTCAGGATCTAGGATACAACTATCCTGAAGTGTGACAATTGCTAACGCATAGATGCATTCCTAATATGATAATTAAAAATACAAATGAAATCAATGCAATTATAGTCGAGAATCAAAGATGATTATTAAATCTAACAGTAAGAACCAAACAAGATCTCAATCAATAACAAAGCCTATTATTTTATACTTGAGAGCTGAGGATTGTGAAATAGTTCCATACAATCAGAAACTCCCCAAATCAAATCCCAAAAGATAGTTCCTCATCTTTGAAACATTCGCAATCAAGACCCGAGGGTCATTCACAATCTAACTTATATTCCTTGCTCTATTTTGGATGTGGTTCATTGGGTTTAGAGTTTTGTGGTGAGAGGATTTGGGAATTAAGGATAGATGGTGCAAAGAAGAGGGTACGAGGTCTGATTTGATGATGTTTTGTAAAGAATAAGGGGAAAAAGGAAAAGGAGTGGAACTGATTGTTGAGTGGCTGTAATGGGGGTACGGAGGACCTGGTTGTGACCAAGTATGGTGCAGTTGGTTGTGGTCGAGGCTGTAGCTCAAAGGAGGGTTAGAGAGTGGGGGCGTGGATGGTTGGTGAAGTGAGTGCACCAATGTCTATACAAACGTCTATATTTGTATATATGTATATGTGTTTATCTGTGCACAGTGCAGACATAGTTGACCAGGGCACTAGTGATGCAAGTTGGAGGAAAATTACTTAATGAAGGTCAATATTACAAAAAATGTTTCTCAAGATAAATCTGTGATAATAACATATCAAAGTTGATCTAGAAGAAAGAAGAAAAATCTGATCACAGTCTGCAAAAAAGACAATGAACTACCTAGAATCAATGTTTTAAAAAGCTCTAGGCACTCATAGGTGAGCTGCCTAGCCTCATCGCCTGGGAACGCCTAGGTGCGTCTAGCCTCACCTGGAGAATAAAAGCGCCATCAAATTCCCTTTTCATAACACATTTTGTTACTTTTGTAGCTCAATGTTATGTTATCCAAATATGTTTTATATCCCTAGAAACTCATAAAACTTGAGTTTTTAGAAAATAAACTTAAAAAAAGAGTAAAAAAATAATACCGAATTACCAATAGAAAATAACAAAGTAACTTAACAAGTTTATAAAATAGTCTAAGAAATACAACATAAAGTTTAAAAACAATAACATCGCACATAAGTTATTATGGTAGAAGACAATTTGTTCAAATGGAAAAACAAACATAAGATAATCAACGAGTCAATGTTCCACATTCCAATTTCCTTTTTTATTTATGACTATTTAGTTAGTAACTTATAGTGCTAAAACTTAAAAAAGAATATATTGGGTCCTTTAAAACTTAATCATGCAACTTTAAAAACCAATAAAACCAAAAAAGCCCATAAAACTTCTAAAAAAAAAAAATCCAAACAAAGTCCCAAAAAAACTGCATAAAAAACCCAACACACATAGACGTGTGTCTAGGCTTTCCTAATTAATCATTTGCCTCATCTCGCCTAGGCATCGCCTAGAGAAGATACCTCGCATGCCTTTGGATTAAGCGGTGAAACATTATCTATCGCCTTTTTGGTGCCTAGGCGCACCTTTAAGAATACTGCCTAGAATAATTAAATCCTAGGTAATATATAGGAATCAAGCAATTGATTGCTCGACTGTATCATGAATATTTATGCTAGAGAGAAATGCACAATATAAATCCCAACATTCGTAAAATTTCTACAAAACGTGAAAGTTAACTCGAAAAATTGTTATTGTTGAATCATTTTGGGATTTACATTCCAAATGGCATAATAACTTAATATGTCGTTGAAAAGTTTAATTACTTAAAAGTGAAAAGTGATAATTATTGATAACAAACATGGGAAGTCATAAATTAAAATATTTGCGCGATAAAATATCTTGATATATCTTTTTCCATCACCATTGTCTTATATTGAGATCAATGTTAAGTTCTATCCTTTGTGTTAATTATTGATGAAATTACTACGAAATTACTACGCCCATTCAGGATGATAATCCATGTTGTATGTTATGTGAGATGATATTGCATTAGCTGATGTGAGTAAAGAAGGCTTATCATATAAAATAAAGTGCTGGATAGGAGCTTTGGAATGCGGTTTTAAAATTAATGGACACTGGACAGAAACAGAGTACAAGAAATGTAGTTTCAATCAATTGAAGTCATGGCTGCATCTGGAGGGCTTTGTAATGTTAGGAAATCCATGTAGTTGAAGGGAAGTGATACTTTCATATTGGACTTCAGACAATTAAAAAATGTCCAAAATGAACTTAGCTGAAATGAGAATGCTAATATTCACTACTGAAAATACGTTAAAAGATAAGAAATGAGTGTATTTTGTTCACAATTGAAGGTTGAGGAATTGAGGATAAGATCAGAAAATTGTGTCGGTGGTTTGGACTTGTACAACATAGACCAATAGATACACCATTTAGGAATGATAGAAAGAGCTGACACAGCCTCTAGAACCAGGGGCTGAAACCAAGTTGGATTGAGGCTCTAAACAAGGATATGGTATTTGCTAATACTACATAGGACAAAGCCCTTACAAGGCTGATGGAAGAAAAGGACACAAAATAACCGATCTCCAAATTTTGGGATAAAGAAAATAGAATATATATTTTATATTCGGTTAAGAAAATGAAACTTGTCACACACAAATCTAGAAATAGAATATATATATTTTAAATTGCCAAATTGTCCATATTTAGTCATATGACTTCTTAATTGGAGAAGGAATATTTCAAAACTATTGCTTTAGAAATGAAGAAATAGTTGTTCCTGAGGAGAGATAAGATAGTAGTTAAAGGAGCTGCTAGGACTAGACGTAAGCCTAAACGAACATGGACTGAGGTTTTATTTTTAAAGAAGGATATGTTTTTTGTTAGAGTTACAGAGGACATGGCCCTAACAAAGCTAAATGAAAGAAAAGTATTCAAACAACCGTCCTCAAATTTTTTGGATAAAGACTATATATATATATATATATAGTCTATGTTGGTGCATTTGGGAATGGAGTTTTGAAAAGAAAACTGGGTTTGGTGGAGTTAGGACTCCAAACTCCAAAAAACAGAACTTTAGTGTGTTTAGGATCAAGGTGTTAATCGGGCCGTGCGGCTCGAAACACGTTCTAGGCCCGACCCGGTCAAACTCGGGCTAGGTCGGCCCAAGCCTGATCCTGGGCCCGACTCAGCCTGGCTTCCTACCGGATCCGAGTCGGATTTTACCCTCCAACACGGTCGACCCGACTCACTACCCCATGTGCTATGGACCCCCCCTAATATATATATATATATATATATATATATATATAACTGAAAACAAGTTGCTTTAAAAGGGGTTTGAAACCACAACCTCTGCTACTGCAGAGGTATCTTAACTCGAGAGGGTTAACCACAACACTGAAATTTTCCTATGTTATCAAAGCTATATATTTGACATATATATTAAGTATACATATTTTATTTTACTTTTAAAAATCGGACCAACCCGGGCCAAGGCCAGACCCAGCTCGGTTAAGCCTGGCCCAATTTTTTTCAAGTTGTGGGCCTTGTTGGGTTTGGGTTATGCTCTTTGGGCCCGATTCGGACTGGATTTCCTAACTGGGATGGCCCGGCCGTCCCAGTCCCAATGAAAATCAGGCCCGAGCTGGCTCAGATCGGCCCACTAAACATCTCTAGTTTAGGAGTGTTCCAAAAGTGGAGTTAGCAAAACTCTAATCTGACTCGAGTTTTACAAAACTCCAATTTGAACTTCCATTCCTTTCTTTTTTATAGAACTCCACTAGTAACTCCGGACTCCCAAACGCCTCATAGCTTAAATGAAAATCCAATTTTGTCAATGGAGTTTCATCATTTTAAATCCCGGTTTCAATATCCAAACTCCAAAAAAAACCTAACTCCATTTTAGCAAAGATTGTTACCAAACTAGACCTCATATGTTATCTAAGACATAATAGAAAAGCCTATTTTGTAATATCCAAAATGACGATCCATGCCGTTATCATTATCTCCATGTTCTAAAACATGTGAGGAACAAATATCATGGTGTTTGGAAATCTATGTAGTTAGGTGATTGGTAACTAAAATATCATTCTTATTGGAGATATTTATATTTAACAAGGCAACAGATAGGATTATCTTCAACTATCCAAGGATGGACCTGTCGACACATGAAGTAGCTTAGTGGCACATATCTTTTGTAATGTTTCAGATTGTGTTGTTTATATAAGAAAATTGCTCATTGAAGTAGATGGAATTTCTAGTCTCGCATTTTTCTTATATTATTTCTTCTTGCAGGAACAAAGATTACTAAGGCTCAAGGAAAGATTGAACGTCCCTTTTGACGAGACTCGACCAGACCATCAAGTACATAAATATTGGCACTTCTTTCAATTATTCCGTAGTATTATGCTAAGTGATGTTGTGGTACTTTGTACATACTTACTATTGCAGAACTTGACTCTAAATATGTTTTGGAACCTAGGTTGTCAACTCGCAATGCGTATTGTGTATCGATTTTCTTGTGTATTGAATCATGTAACGTGTATCGTATGATACAGTAAATTTAGAAGTTTAGGCCTATATATCTAAATCCATATAGAAAAATAATTTAATATAAAATTTTCATAAATTTTTTATTTGTTTCATCTTTACAGGTTCTAGTTTTAGAATCGAGATTCTTAAATGTACATTACATGATTCAAGTCACAATACCGTTACTACCTATCAACCTACTTTGTCATATCGGATCAACCGATACGTAACGAAATGGTAGTATGTTGTATTGTATCATATATCGTAAGATACTAACAACATACCTTGGAACCTTAGTACCTATGTTTTAAAAAGCGACGCTTAAGCGGTTTTGGAGACTTGGACGCCTCGCTTAGGAAAATCCTGTCCCAAAAAACGGACGCTTAGGCGGCGCTTAACAACATCTCGCCTACCGCTTGGCGCTGAAAAAAGCGCCAAGCTTTAAAAAAACGAAAAAAAATCACTTGACCATGGTATTTTGATGACTTTGTATTTTGATTATAGTATTTATATTGTGTCTTTGCTTGATTGATAATTGGAATTGTTATTCATGGATATACTAATAGGATTGTATGAAGAATATATTAAAATATATGTGTATATAGAGTATTTTATATGTAGGTAGGTAAAAATAGGTAAGTGCTAACTAAGCGCTTAGGTGACGCTTAAGCGCCGCTTAAGCGAGGAGCTAGCTTTATCGTCTCGCCTCACCTCACGCTTAATATAAGATAGCCTAGTACTCTATATATTATCAACAAACATGGAGGTGTTTAGGATTGTTTTATTTCTAAAACCAAAATGTTCCGCCCTTACTAATGCATATTTGCTTCTTTCTTTTCTGACTTCTAATGAGATATAGATGTATCTTCATTATTGTTCATATCTGAATACAACCTTAAAAAAAAGGTCGACCTATGTAATAAGGAAGAGCTAGGGTCTAACCTTCAAGTCCCTGTCAAGCTATGTTCAAGAGTAGGCTTTTCTTAGGAATGTGCAGTGACAGGGCAGCTTGTTTCATTTGTCCAGGAAGGAAATATATGGTAGTATGGTTTAGAAGAAACTTGATCTGAAGCAGTGTTCTAAATGGTGTCCGCTTCGGCCGCCTAGGCGGTAGGCGGTCGCTCTCCGCACCGCTTTTGCCGTTGGCGCCTTGGCGATGGAGTAGACGGCCAACGGAGATTTGCCGGCATAGGCGAAGGTGAGTACATGGCACGCGGTGTACTCTAATTCAAATTTTGTAGTAGAATGAGTTAGGCGGCGGTGTAGACGAACGCCTAGACGGAGCAATATCTGACTAGATGTTTTGGCAAAATAGTTTTACAAGCATTATGGACCTATGAGTCACTTTTACATGACTTAAACTTCATAAACTTTGTTCTACAACTTAGCTATGCTTAAAAAACTCTTAAAATATGAATATTATATAAAAACAGTGGTAAAATAGTAAAAAAATACCCAAAATGTATCAAACGCCTAGGCGGCGCCTAGGTGTCCTAGGCGGTAGATAGGCCATTTCCGCCGCGCACCCGCCTACCGTCATTTAGAACATTGATCTGAAGCTCGTCTGAAATATTGGTCTCAGATCGACGGATACGAATATTTGTTCATCTGTAATGGAAATTACATTAGTAGGAATATAAGCCGAAACGTCTCCAGATTGCAACTGAAAAAAATTATATATAAATATTATTCTCTATTTTTGGAAGAAAAAATAAAGGGGTGTAGATAAATGGAAAGATGATAGAAAGAGAGAATAAAAATGGCCGAAACCAGAATTTTTTTGAAGTCTGTGTGAGTATGAATTTAGGTTTCTTATATGTGAAGAATGTACTAAGATTTGTTTCCAAAGTTGCGAATTCGATTTCAACAAGATTATGAAATGTACCTTTGAAGAGGAACCAAGCCTAATACCAAAGTAAAGTTTTAGGATCTTGTTTAAAATTATAAATATGGACTTCAATAAATTATAGTGTACAATGCCCAAGTTAGAACTATATGTTCTTACTTCTTAGTTATCACCCTTGTTTTATCTATATACATTCTGAGTGCATCCTATGAAGTGTGCTACATGATATGATATCCCCATTTCATTTAAGGGGAAAAAAATTTTGGTCACTACTTTCTAGAAATACTCGTAGGGGGTCCCTGCTTTTATTTGATCTTGGTCCCTATTTTTAATCTTCTTTTTTTTAATTCAAAACTAAAAAATGGGCAAGCTACCAAATGTTCTCTTATGGGCTTCCGCTGTTTTTTGGGAACTCTGTGGGAGAAGAGAGATAAGTCTTTGTTATTGATTCTTGGAAATGGGATTTTGTGCACTCGTCTCTTCCAGAAAATTTTCATAATCCGGAATAATCTCATGTGTTGGACAGTTTGAGATAGCGACGGGATTCGGGGGTGCCGAGCTCCTCCTCTTCTAGGGGTGGGAATCATTTGAATCGAGTGGTGTACTACGCTTTAGGCTGATGACAGATGATTGGCTAGCCGACGGTGTACCATGTCGCACATCGTCCTTCAGGGACGATGTTTCCTTCAGGAAAAGTTTTGTGTTCGCGTAAGACATTTAACCTTGCAGGCACATTTGCAGCATATATCTTTGATTTCATCACTTCCGCTAAATCAAAGTATGCATCTGGCATATTTTGCATTACCATATAAAGATCTAGGATTCTCCATACTTCATTATCACAATGAGCGGTACATAGATCGAGAAAGACAGAGGGAACACTAACATGGCAATTCGCGTTGTTCTTTAGGAACGTTGATGTTCTTATCTCCCCTTAATGACGGAAAGACTATCTCATCAAAGTGGCAATCTTCAAATCTTGCGGTAAAGCGATCGTCTGTCAAGGACTCTAAATAGCGAATGATTGAATGGTGAATCACAACCGACATAGATTTTCATCTTTCTATGAGGGCTCATTTTGGTATGTTGCGGCGGTGCAACTAGCACATAGGTTGCACATCCAAAATGTGTAAATAGGAAATGCCATGTTCATACTCAGTAACTAGTTGTAATACATAATAAGGTTGGGTGGCAACGGGCCTCGGACAGACCAACGTGCCTACATGCAATATTGCGTAGCCCTACGCAGAAACAAGAAGTTTGGTGTGCATCATCAAAGTTCTAGCGATCAATTGTATATGCTTAATCAATGCTTCTGCGAGGTTGTTTCGGGTGTGAACATGGAGAACCGGATGTTCAACTTCAACCCCAAGGGACATAAAGTAGTCATCAAACGTATTTGACGTAAATTCTCCGACATTATCAATTCTTATGGACTATCTGATAATCTGGGTGGTGAGTCCGTAAATATTTGATAATCTGAGTGGTGAGCCCATAGCTTTATTAGTTGTGCCAGGAGTTTTGCAAATGTAGCATTTTTTCGAAAAATAGACATACATGTGACCAATGAGTCGATGCATCAACGAGTATAATAAAATATTTATGGTCCACATGGTGGTTGGATCGGTCCACAGATATTCCCTTGTATCAGTTGTAGAAAAGTTAGGGTCAAAATATATCTTTGTCGAGGAGAATCTAGTATTCAGTTTTCCCTAAGTACATGCTTGGCAAAGCGTATTAGAATACCCAAGATCCTTACTGCTGGTAAGGTGAAGCTCGTGTATGGATTTAAAGATACGACATGACAAATCTCGATGTAGATGATCAAAACGGTCATGTCAAAGCATAAATGTGCTCATTTTGGCCGAAGAAGGATCGGTCACGTATTCGGCCTCTATCGCTCGAATTGTTATAGAATACAACACATTCGGGAGGTGGACCATCTTTTCCAAGATATGCTTCTTGCCATATGCATTGGAAGTGATGCAAAGATACTCTACTCCATTTTCTTCAATGGTCTCAACATGATATTTATTTTTCCGGATGTCCTTAAAGCTCTAAAATGTTCATCCAGAACGGAAAGAACAAAAGGACTCTTCAATAGTAAATTTGTTACCATTGGACAACATAAAATGGGCTATTTCTTACATTTCTTTCATGTTTAATGAACTTGATAGCGTTGTCAGAGTGCTTTGCTTAGGGACGAAGTTAGAAAAATATTTTTGCTCATGAAAAATAGTATGCATAGTTGCACTGTCTACCACGCATCTAACTTCCCCACTTGTCATACTCAAGCAAAGATTTCATTGAATTATGGTCACAGATATAAAATTCAATTAAACAAATTTTATTATTCAAAACAAATTGAAATTACAAATTATCACTTATTAATCCTAAGACATGAGGCATATTACACCATCGATGTTTATTATTATTCCATCTGTTGATGGAAACCTCCAACTTCAAATGTAGTGTCCAATGGATCGTCTACGTAGACCATATTGGTCTTTCTCTGATTCAGTTGTGAATGGTACTCTTTTATTACTTGGGCAGGTACACGACTGGTGCGAGATCAATAATGTGTTCCAACACAACGATAGCACATGTTGGGGTTATCAGAAGTAGAAGCATGATCATCCTTTTTTTCTTAAAGATGTCCGGCTTTGGAGCCAACTAGGTGTTTTTCTTGCAATGGTGTCCTTTTTGACTGTCCTAATTTTTTTCCTTTACGCGTGGTTGGGTTTTCCCTTCCTGCCGTGGCCCTTATTCCTGTTTTGTCATGCGGAATATCCTTCATTGCCTTCAGGCAATGAGATGGCATTTGCACAAGTGGGACGAGTCTGATAGTTCTTCATCATAAGTCCATTGTTCTTTTCAGCGAGCAACATGAGAGTAATCGGCTCCGAAAACTTGGTAAACTTTCGCTCTCTATATTGCTGCATGAGCATTATTTTAGAAACGTGGAAGGTTGAAAAGGTCTTCTCCACCTTTAAATACCACTCCCTGCGTGCATTGTACATAATTCAACTAAACATAGACACCAAGAAGGGAAGTACCAACATTAAATACCAATACCTGTTTGCTCCCCACCTCATCCTGACTAATAGAGTAATAGGCATTTCCAAATCTTTCCAAATATTAAGAAATCTAGGGAATCTATTTAAGAAAAGGAAATCAACGGTGTTCAGTTTCGTTCGTCTTTTTCAAGTTACGTGCACTTTGCGTGTACGAGTGATATCTTTTTTAAAATTTCATACTATTTAATTGGTTGTTTTGATTCTAGTTTTCCTATCTCTATCCTGTGTTTATTTATAAATCTTGATATTACCTTCAATTGCAGGAGGCTCTTAGAGCACTTTGGCATGCTTCTTTCCCTGAAACAGAACTTACAGGCTTGGTCTCAGAGCAGTGGAAAGATATGGGGTGGCAAGGCCCAAATCCATCAACTGATTTTAGGTACACCGGTTCATGATGACAGTTTCTTAAATCGATCTAGCAACATTAATTACATATGAGGTCAAGTATAATTTTGTTGTCGTCATCATCGTCCAAGCCTTCTCCCATCAGAATGGGCATGCTTTATTTATTAGGTTAGGCTTCAGCTTGTTGCATTTATTCAAAAACCATGGCTAAGCTTGAGAGTTGTTAGATAACCTGTCCAACTATATTGTTTATTTGGTTTAACGTTCTAGATAACAAGAGCAATTTACAACACAATCTAAAAAGTAGGTATATACTTGGTTCCGGGACTCCTGTGTTGGAAATTAATGCTTTTCACGCATTGCATTACAATGCTAAATAGCATATAGAACATAAATTTACAACTAGTGGATTGTATTAGCAGGTAATTTAGAAGATAATTTGTCTTTTCTCAAACTAGTTGTTCTATTACTAAAGGGCAGATAAAATGTTTGCGTTATATATTTTTTGCCTATACGAAATAAAAAAAGTACACCAATTGTATTTTATGAACCAAAGGAGGCTTGATTTTTGTCTTTTCTATATATTTCCTTCCAGAACCATGGAATTTGAACAACTTGCACATTTGAAAAATCACCTTCATATACTTGCCATGTAGTAGAGTGGGAAGCTCATTTTTTCACGTATTCAATTCTTTATCAACATGCTGGCTTAGTGTTTAATGTAGACACAATATCTACTGCTATGTATTTCTTTATGCAATTTGAATAGAACAGGGAAAATATTGCAGATCATCTTTTAGTTATTCATACACCATGTCTTGACTATGGATTTTTATTAACCGTCTTTTCCTGCCAGGGGCTGTGGATTTATTTCACTAGAGAATCTGTTATTTTTTGTTAGGACTTATCCGGTATGCCATATTCCTTCCATTATTATTTATTAGGTATTTATGAATTATTTCTTTCTCCATAATTTGTTGTCTACTGCATACATAGATATTATTTGAGTCAGTAATTCCTTGCAAGTGTTGTTGCATAGCGTTGTAGCTAATATTGACCATAAACTCCACTTAAAGGCTTCTTTTCAAAGGATATTATTCAAGCAAGAGGGGATGCGTGCTGCCTGGGAATACCCATTTGCGGTTGCTGGCATCAATGTTACTTTTATGCTGATTCAGATGTTGGATCTGTACTCAGGTTAGTCAGGAAGAAAAGAAAAGAAAATATTGGTATGTTTCATTGCTTTCAGTGACATACAGGTACTTTTTACCTTGATCGTCAAAGGGGGAAAAAGAATTATGTCCTTGTAAATTAGTTATGAGTTTCAGAATCAGAGTATGTTAACACTGTTCAATTATAGGATTGTTTAAGTTCATCCTGGAGGCATTATCTTGCGTGATAAACAACTGTAGAAAAACACTGTAGACAGAAAGCTATTTGCGAGTGTTGTAAATGGAAAAAAAAACCCTAGTAAATGGAAGTTGTAGCACAATAGCAATGAGGAGAATGTAGCTGTGATAGTAGTAAGAACTAGTTGGAAGTTTGCAGGGAAATTCTGAGGAAACCAAGTAGTTTGACCAGTGTTATAGATGTTGCCGAATGACATATATCGGCATCATGTCGATTATATTTTGAGAGAATATCGACCAATATATTGGGTTAAAACTAATATATCGGCCAACAAGAAATAACCCAATATCGACCGAGATATTTAAAAATATGGTTTGGGTTTTTGTTAACTTCTATGAGTCATGGGTACTCCATCTAGGAAGGTGTAGTCGTACCATGTATTTTGCTGATACTGGTACACCTGGGTACATACTGTGTAAGTACCCGATATTTTATTATTTATATTTTTAGTTTTAGTTTTTGGTACTTCGTGGATACTTCTTTGGTACTTTTTGGGTGCTTTCTAGTTCAATTCATTGGATAGGACCTTATGTTTAAAAAATGGCATGGGAACTTTTGTTTTAGAAATCTAAGTTCTTTAATTTTAAAGTTGAACTGCAAAGTTTTTAGGCTAAAATTCATTTGATGACCAAGGTGAAGAAGTTTTGATAGACTCTTGGTTTTACTTACCAAGTCATGAAGATGTATTAATAGTCTTCGGTTTTTATATATAGAGGAAAGGTAGCTTGCTGCTTGCACCTTAAATTAGTTTTTGGTCATTAAGGGTAGCGTGCACATCGCTTTGTGCCCCGTGAAAACGCTTCTTGAAACTCCTTATTTTCTGCCGGAGTCCCTACTTGGTTGAAAAGAAATCCTTTTCAGTCACTAAAACCCTCACGTGATAAGATAAGTCTCAAGTTGTACAAGATCCATATCAATTATTAAAATTCCTTTTGCGGTGATTACATAGACCATTTATTTTTGTGTGTATATATACAGTACCCATACCATGGATTTTAAGAAATTGTCATATCGACGTACCAGGTATGGTGCTCGTGCCAGTACCTAGGCTTCATAAGTTAACTTCAAACGTTTAACGGGTCACCCCAACGATATCATATGTCGATTATATCGTTTTGAGATAATATTGGCTGATATGTTGGGTTAAAATTGGTATATCGGCCAATATGAATTACCATATATCGACCAATATGTTCAGAATATGATTTTCGCTTTAGTTAACTTCCAACGGTTAACCGTTAACCCAATATAGGACTTGCTAATCCAATATAGAGTTGTAGATTAAGATGTCCAGGAATTTTGGGTTTATTGTATAATTTGTAACAAGGCAAATAGTGTAAAGGAATACACATGTTAGTAGTTTTTGTGTTTGTACTTATGTAAATTAGACTCTTAAATTACTTTGATACAATATTTCAATGTTACTACCTTTTTTTTTTCTGGACTTAAATTGTTAATGTGTTGTGTTTGTTGTTACTTTGTTTTGGGACATCTTGAACATTTAGTATATTTAGAAATTAGAATTAGATAGAACATTTAGTATACAATATTATGTAATGTACCATATATTTATTAATATCTGACGTTATAAAATATTTCCGACATCTCTCTCAGATTTGACATCCGAGTTTTAAACGATACGAGGCTCTCTATCTTCCAAACAAAATGTCATTTGACACTTTTAAATACTTGAAACAATATTTTAATATTACTAGTTTTTTTAGACTTGGATTGTTATCGTGTATGTTTGTTGTTGGCTAGTTTTGAGACATTTTGAACATTACTATATTCAGAAATTAGAAATAGATAGAACATTTAGTATATATTATTAAAGAATATATTGTATAATTATTAAGAGAATATATTGGATAGTTTTATTTCCTTGTATTCTCCTTTTCTTTAGCCTCAACTCCATCCTTGTATTGTATATATATATATATATTTAGAAGTCTCGTGAATAATATACACAACAATATACTTTTTCCAACATTGTTCTTAGTATAAGAGACGTTCATTCTCGCTACCCTCGTATCATTTCCAATCACATGATGTCTCCTCACCATCTCATCTTCGTGAGATCTCATTATCTTGACTCCTCGGTTCTCGGCTCTTCGGATTTTGTCTCTCGGCTCTGTTTTGTCTCGTCTCATATCTCGGTTGTTACTCGACATATCGACTTCCCGGCTCCCCGGATTCCGTCTCTCGACTCTTTTTCGACTCCGAGACTCAGATCTTGGTTTTTGGTCATTTTGTTTATTTGTCTGAATGAATGAATCGTCTTCTTCTTTAGCTCCTTCCTTTTCGGTTCATGTGATGTTGTTACCTGATCTAGATGCTCTTTCTACTATTGAGTGTCAGGCTATATGTCGACTACTAGCTCAGCTTTCCACACTCTACCCAGACAATTAATGTTTATTTTGCTTCTAAACATAGTTGGATTATACATTCTGGAGCATCGAATTATATGATGCCACTTCTTTATCATCATTTACTCATGTATCTAACTTTCATGTTGTTACGCGCTTCTTCTTGCTTAGCGAAGACACGCATAACTAGACGATGGGACAGAGACGATGAAAAGCCGTCTGGTCTTGTGATGGTCGGTCTCTGCTGGGGCCCTGGATGGTCGGTCTCTGCTGGGGTGCCACGTAGCGCGCGGACGGAAATCGCCCACCGCGATTGAGGCTTCCTGAAACGGCTGTGGTGCCGCCGTCCGTCCACCTCGCGCGTGCACCGCATGACCTGTGCGAGGGCCAATGGCCGGTCGCGGTGCACATCCTGGCCCATGATTGTCGTCAAGTTGGAGATGTAGATGTCGATCTCCTCGTCGCTGGACAGGAACGAAACTCGAGACAGCAGGGATTAAAATTTTCGGTTGAAGTCCGCGGCTGTCCCCGCCTGCTTGAGGGATAAGAGATCCCCTAACGCCCCGCGATGCGTGGGAATGTTGAATCGGATGAGAAGCTCGTCATAGAAGTACCCCCAGTCGATCCAGCCTACCCGTCGTTGCCACCCATCGAGCCAAGACTGAGCCTCGCCTTCAAGTTTGAGTCCCACAATTTGGACTCGCTCTTCTGTAATGCGGTGGAGTTCGCAGAACCGCTCGCAATGACACACCCAAATAAAGGATCGCTGGTGCCGTCGTAAGGTTGCAAGTCGAGACGTGGAAAGCGCGGTAGCCAGCGTTCCTCGCCAACGTCGCCTCGGCCTCCACGACGTTCGGCCCCCTCGTAGAAGTGGCGAGGGTCGGACGGACGGCGGTATCTGTCGTTGTCGCGGAAGGGATCGCGGTAGTCGCCGCGGGGGGGTCGTGGCGAGTTGGGTCGCGGTAGTAGTCGTTGCGGAAAGGAGCCCCGCGCAGGGGTTCGCCTAATGAACTCCTCGTGGGGGGGGGTCGTGGTGGGGTGGAGGGAGGACCCGGGGGGGGGTCTGTCGAAGAGGGGGAGGACCCGCGGGGGGCCTATCGTCAGCGTGCGGGTGTCCCCTCTGTGGGCTGCTGCTGCTGTGTTGGCCCTGCAGGGTGGGCTGGTACTGCGAGGGGGTGAGGTGTCGCGGCCGGTTGTGGTGGTTGTCGAGTTCGCAAGCAACGTGTTGATTTTTGCGGCGAGGTCGGTGATAGAGGTGTGGGTCGCAGCGGTACTTTCGGCCTGGGCGTCGAGACGCTTGCGAATGCCGTCGACGGTGGCCTCAAGTCGATGAAGGCGTTCGTCGTTCGATGGTTGTGTAGGCGCCATGAGGTCGGGAGGATCGAACTGCTCTAATACCAACTTGTTACGTGCTTCTTCTTGCTTAGCGAAGGCACGTGTAACTGGACGATGGGACGAAGACGATGAAGAAGCCGTCTGGTCTTGTGACCGGCCGACCTTGGTGTTGCGCCTTGTCGCAGGCGCGGGCGTTGCTCAGATCGGGAGAAGTACCGCCTATGTTTTTTATTAAACTTTTCTTTGATAACATTCTCAAGAGAATTTTCACCTCTATATATAGATAGAGGATGGCTACAAGAGCTACCATAATTTGTTGGAAAGTAAACTAAATCATACTAATTATTGCTAATAATATTACTAGTAATTTATTTCCTTGAAAGAAAAGATATTATTAGCAAAATTGTTAATATTGTCTTCCTTGAAAGAAAACTAATTATTGCTAATAATATTACTAATAATATTGTCAAGTAAATCTTTCCTTTCAAGGAAAGACATTATTAGCAATATTGCTAATAATATCTTCCTTGAAAGGAAACTAACTATTGCTAATATTACTAATAATTTTACCAAGTAATGTCGTCGGCTAGGTATGGGCAACCCTAGCCGGGTCTTGTGTCTTTCCCTTTGGCCGGTCCATGTGAGTAACGGGTATAGGTTCGTCCGAACCGACCTATAACACATGTTCCTACTGCAGATGGTACTCACAGTGTTGGTAACATTTCTCTAATACTCCCCCTCTATATTTATCCTAAGTACTGAAACTCTCATTTTTTTCCCCTCTAGTCTACTATATGTTAATAAACTCACTAAACAATCCAATTGCTCTTTTAGATTCTAGCCTACTTACTGTGTAATTCAGCACATAGACGAAGAAGGTGATTGGTGGAGGTCGTGAGTAGCTCGGTCTATATCTCTTGGATTGTCCTACAGATTCAACACTTTCAGTTGCCATAGATCCTAATGTATGGCATTGTCGGTTAGGGCATCCATCACTCTATTGTTAGACATGTTATTCCTTGTTGTGTGTCTTTTTTTTCATAATTTTCTTGTGAGTCTTTAGAGTTACGAAAACACTACTGTGTTTCTTATTCAAGACACTTTAACAAACGTAGTAATTATCCTTTCGATTTAGTTTATTTAGATATATATAGGGCCCGGTAAAATTTTCTAGTTTTACAGAATATCGGTATTATTTGACATTTATTGACGATTATTTTCGAATGACTTGGTTATTTCTTGTTAATGGCTCTGATTTTGAATTTTTTTGCAAGTTCTATTGTAAGATGGAATAATTGGATGATCTATTATTGAAAGAGATTACATATATATAGGAGAGTACTAGCCTCCTCCTTATTTTCTGTCCGATGTGGGACTAAATAACCAAGACTCAACATCCTCCCTCAAGCTGGAGCATAGATGTCAATCATGCCTAGCTTGTTACAAAGAAACTGAACCCGATGACCCAAAAGAGACTTCATAAAGATATCAGCTATCTGATCGCCGGTCCTCACGTGGTGAAATATTATCATTCCCTTTTGATACTCATCACAGACGAAGTGGATGTCAATCTCAATATGTTTCGTCCTTTCATGTAATACGAAATTTATAGCAATATGGATAGCAGACTGGTTATCACACCACATATCTGCTACTTCAGATCCTACTTCTTCTCCCAGCTCCTTTAGAAGATGTTGCAGATATAACATCTCTGTTGTGCCATGAGCAATAGCTCGGCATTCTGCTTCTGAACGGATCGTGAGGCCACACTTTGCTTCTTGCTCTTCCAGGATACTAAGTTTCCGCCAATAAATACCGAATAGCCAGATGTAGACCGTCTATCCGTAAGATTAACACCATAGTCAGCATATGTAAAGCACTCGAGACGAGTGTGGCCCTGATTCTCCATCTGAATTCCTTTATCCGAATTCTGAGCTAGATAGTGTAGGATTTGGAGAACTGTCTGCCAATGCGGAACTCGTAGAGAAGTCATAAATCTACTCGCGACACTTACAGCAAAGGAAATGTCTGGACGAGTCATAACTGCCAAGTAATTAAGTTTGTCGACCACCTGTCGATACTGATCATGACTGGTCATCAGTATCCCTTCATCGGGGAG
Source organism: Iris macrosiphon (assembly GCA_036927795.1). Lineage (NCBI taxonomy): Eukaryota > Viridiplantae > Streptophyta > Magnoliopsida > Asparagales > Iridaceae > Iris > Iris macrosiphon. Next base: position 175,139,965 of record JAYESA010000014.1, on the reverse strand, counting down.
TAGCTTTACCCCTGGATCCATTGGTGAGATTGCTCCCTTCGTTTGCATCATCCTTGCTACGGTTAATATGTTAATAACATATTTCCTCTGAGACATTGCAATGTCTCGTTCACCCCGTGTGACTTCAATTCCCAAGAAGTAATTCAATACTCCCATATTTTTAGTCTGAAACTGTTTGTCCAGAAACTTTTTCAGTTCTGCAATACCGTGGTTGTCATCCCCCGTAAGTCTGGAAGATATTTGCCGATAGAATACGAAATGATCCTTCTTTGATCGGGACATTCCAAATTGTGTAACAATATGGGTAAATCGACCAAACCAAGCACGAGGTAATTGTTTAAGGCCGTATAATATTTTTCGTAGATAACTCTCTTTACCCTCCCTTGCAACTAACCAAGGAGGTTGCACCTCATAAACTTTCTCCTCAAGGTTACCATGAAGAAATGCATTCTTCACATCCAACTGAAGTAGGGGACAGTCATAACGGACAACTAAGGCTAGGAGCACTCTCACAGACGTCATCATGGCAACCGGGGAGAATGTCTCAATGTAATCTTCTTCATACGTCTGAGAATATCCTTTTGTTACAAAAGGAGCTTTCAGACGATCAAGAGTGTCATCTGGTTTCACCTTGATTGTGAATACTCATTTGCATTCTACCGTATTCTTACCGGTAGGCAAATCTACCAGGTCTCATATATGATTCTTCTGAAGCGCTCACATTTTATCTTCCATAGCGGCACGCCAACCAGGATATTTGAGTCCCTCTGCAGAATTGGGAATCTGAATCCCATCAATAGTAGCCACCAAGGACTAAGTGTGACTCGCGAGTCCCTTGTAGTTCTTATCATAAAAAGGATGATCGCGACATGCACGACGGGGGCGAGCCGGTATATCAGGTGGTGGTGAAGCAGTAGAGCTGGAAGAGGACCTTGATGACGATATCGACTCTACAACTGTGGGTACTATTGGGGATGCCTGTGTTGACGGAGCTGGTATCTGCAAACCATGGGACGACAAGACTGGCACTGTCGGTTCCGACTGAGTTGATATTTGCGGACCACTGGACGGCAAGACTGGCTCATTATGGGAGGGCACCCTTACAGGAGGTTGCCGGGTCAGAATTGGATTAAGAAGGAAGTTATCTTCTGGATAAACTTTTGGAACAAAGGGGGTAGTTGGAGAGAATAAGAGAAACTCAGTTTCAACAAAGGTAATATCCCGAGATATAAAGTACCTCTTCAAAGTTGAAGAAAAACAACGGAGGTACCCTTTTTGATCCTTAGGGTACACCCAAAAAAATAAACTTGAGTGTCTTTGGGTCTAATTTAGAAAGGGTATGCCGAGTATCCCGAATATAACACAAGCAGCCAAAATTTTTGAGAGGTAGTGGAAAGGGCATTCGATTGAGATGTAAACAAGAAAAAGGAGTCTCCATCGAAGACACCAGACGGCATGTGATTAATCAGATAACAAGTTGTCAGAACAACATCCGTCCAAAATTTCTTGGGTGTACTAGCATGAAACATCTATCACGTCCTGATTTCGTGGAACCGATAGTCGTCCCCCGGACGTGATGCTGTGCGTGCCTAAGTTGCTCAACGTACAAGGTTATAGTATTTTGATATAACGAGCACATATTCAGAGTACACAGATAGTAGTACACAATATGGAAACAAAGAAAAGTTCTCTTTATTGATAATGAACATCTTTTATCGCCTTGCCACAGAGCTGCATAAGATATGTGCACTTGCTTCTGGAACTTCAAAACACACTTCGAGGCACGAACAAGACGCACCGGTAGGTGGACTGGATGGGAAGTCGCCTTATCTCCTTACAGGATCGCCTTGGCACAGAACCTGTTGCAACGAGGGTCAGTACATCGAAATGTACTGGTGAAGGCGAGCTAACCCAACTATACCAATCAATACATTATTTATGTGAAGCATACAAGTTATTATGTGGTATTTCTATCTTGCCTTAGTTCAAGTTACAAGCATGCAATTGATATGAAAATTAACTGAAATAAACATGCCACCGTTCGGTGACTTTTACCTGCTCGTTTAAACCAACTGCACAAAACTTACCATGACCTTTCCTGCCACGAAGAGATAGTTAGCTTGCACAGTTATTAAATATACGAGGGGGGGGGGGTCACTGGCACGATGCCATAGTGGACGAATTAGCCTTGGGCGAGAATGTGATGCAACGAAAGGAACACGAATCGTTACATGCCATCCCGTCCGAACACAAGACTATCACGAAGTTCCGTCCGGATCGGAACGTTGCCAGTACCCCAGCGACCGTCCGCAGGAACTATGAAACCTTGTGCACAAGTTGTCCGTGACCATGCGACGTCTAAAACTAATTTATCAAACAAAGCAGTTCACGGCAATACAAGCACGAGCACGAGACAAGTTACATGGCATGATCTAATTTGCATAGTCTTCATGTTCAGTTTATTGCATAGTAAAGTGCGTTTTATACATAGCACAATAATAGAAGAATATGTTCTAACTAGAATTGACACGATGAAAGAATATTCTAAGCGAACTAGCATGCAACAGTGTAATCGTTCACAAGTTGGTTTGACAAACATAAAGTATTCCAAGTCTATTACATTCTATCTTGATATCTTTTAGTTATTATGATATTGTTTGATCGAAACAATCAAGAGAGCAAGATTATAGGTGTGAAGACTTGGAAGAAGAGCTAGCTAATCGGGATGGTAGCCACTCACAAGTTGGTGGAGGTAGGGAAGGAAAGAGGTTCTTTAAAACTCCGCTCGCGCGACGCCTACACGATCACCTGCATTGCCACAAAATGACGATCAATACCTTTTTTTCTCATTCTCCAAGATCGAAACGAAAGCGAAGTTCAACGAACGAAAACAATGCAAATCATCGAAACCGTCAAGAAAAAGCAAGCTCGAAAACCAACTCGAAAGCACGAAAGCAACAATGCGATAGCGAAAAGTAGGCAAGAAAACTTGCAGCGGAGAGGTCCCTCTCGACTCTGCCGCTAAGTCCGTCCTTGGGATACGGTCCACTGAATATGAGAATCGATTCCGAAGAAGCCGATCCATAACGAGAAAAGGATCTTGATTCAATCTATCCCGATCAAACGATACCGAAAGTATTTCTTAACCGCGCTCCCCTAATGGGGGAACTGGACACCACATCCTAATAAACTAATAGGAAGTTTCGTCCTCGAAACTTAAGAATAGAACATACCACTAAGAAACAATGAAGGAAACTTCTCCTTCATCTCAGACTCAAGCTCCCACGTCGACTCTTCGACCGAATGATTTCTCCAAAGCACGCGAATGAGAGGAACCGAACGACTTCGAACCAGCTTCTCCTTTCGATCCAAAATCTGTACATGTTGTTCGACATATAACAAGTCCACCTTCAAGTCTAGTGGACCAAAATTCACCACATGACTCGGATCGTACACGTCAGTGTAGTCAAAGACGCGCCTTGCTCCTAGGCGCAGGGGTAGCGCCTCATGGCACTCCAGGCGGGACACAATTCTTAAGACGCACCTAAAGTGCGCCTAGGCGCGCCTTTTTCGAGCGCCTCGGAATAGCTAAGGCGCGTCTAGGCACGCATTGAATTTTTTTTGAAAAAATAACATGTTTAGACTATTTTTTGAACTGTTGTACTTTTTTTTACTGTTTTCTCTCTCACTCACTCAATTCAAAGTGATTGTAACCTAGACATGGGAGAATTTGAAGCACACATGTTTATCAATGTAGAAATCTGATGTGAATATATATATATATTATTTTGTGCCTCGCGTCGCTCGGGCGCGCGCCTTAAGTTTGTCTTGCGCCTCGGGCGATTTGGACCCTTTACGCCTCGAGTGCGCCTTGCGCCTTTGACTACCTTGGTACACGTACTTCCTAAGTTGTGAAATATGGAAGATATCGTGCACCTCTGATAATGACGGTGGCAGGGTAATCTGATATGCGACTGGGGCGACTCGCTTGAGTATTTCGAACAGGCCGACGAATATAGGACTTAGTTTCCCTTTTGCTCCAAATCTGGTGACTCGCATGGACGAGACTTTGAGAAATACATGATCGCCTTCTAAGAACTCAAGAGGTCGACGGTGCGCATCTGAGTAACTCTTCTGACGGCTTTATGACGGCTTTGTGCTACCTTCAGCTGCTCACGGATCAAACGGATCTTTTGGATGGTTTGTTCTACTAGTTCCGGGCCAAGAATTTGTCCTTCGCCAACTTCATCCCAACATATAGGGGATCTATCCTTCCGCCCATATAACGCCTCATACGACCCCATTTGAATACTAAATTGATAGCTATTATTGTATGCAAATTCGACTAACGGTAGATGCATGTCCCAACTTGACTTTAAGTCCAAGGCGCAGAGCCGTAGCACGTCTTTGAGGATCTGGTTTACCCGCTCTGTCTGACCGTCGGTTTGAGGATGGTAGGCGGAGCTGAACTTCAACTTCGTCCACATTGCTGACTGAAGACTCTCCCAGAAGCGTGATAAGAATCGTCCATCTCGGTCGGAGGCAATGGATACGGGTACACCGTGTAGTCGAATGATCTCATCGAGATAGATCTGCGCCAGACGGGCGACACTCCAAGCGACTTTGATAGGAAGAAAGTGAGCTGACTTGGTAAGTCGATCGACGATGAGCCAGACATAGCCAAAGACGGATGTCCCAAACGATAATGCCACTGCAACGGAGAAGTAGAAACAGAAGTGAAGGCCTTTCCAGGTAGATCCAAGTAGTACAGTCAATCTTTTTTATGTCTCGAACCAATCATCTTCTTCGTCCTGAGGTCCTGAAAAACACACGAATTTGAAGAAAATGTCACAGAACATTATAGAGATTTGGTTAATTGGCTCACAGATAACAAATTAAATGGAAAATTAGGCACATATAATGAATCAAATAATGATAGTTATTGAGTAGGGTAAATGACACATTTTCCAAGCGCATGACGAGTAGACCCATCAGCCAAGATAATATTATGTTTCATGGGATAACGATTATGAAAGAGATGTTATACCAGACATGTGAGAGCTTGCTTCTGAGTCGATGACCCAAGAGGTGGATGGTGACTGGGTTGCCACAAAAGCATGATTACCTATATGTGTCATGGTTGCAGTAGGTTGGGAGGTGGTACTAGCAAGCGCGTTCAACTTCTGGAGGATCTGTTCAAATGAAGATAAGGTATCAGACGTTGAAGTTTGATTGAAACCCGAAGTATCATCTCTGGGAGCAGAAGTGGTGACCTGGGACTGCATATTTTCATCATGTAGTTGATGTACATATTCCGGTTTGCCCCACTTGTCCCAACAATAGTCTTCCACATGACCGAGCATTTCACAATAGTTACACTTCCGTGGTTGACCACGGCCGCCACCACGACCATTGTCTCTACCACCACGGCCTCCTCCTCTACCAAAACTACGACCACCATCTCTACCGCCACGTCCACTACCACGTCCACCACCACGACCAACAGCACTAGAAACTAGGGCAGAAGAGTCAGTACTCGGCACCACAGAACTCTGTCCCAGAAAGAAACGATTGAGACGGAAGAAAGTATCTGCCACCGTAGGTAACTGCTCTCCAGCAAGGATTTGAGCTTTATAAGGTTCGAGCGCAGGATTCAAGCCGGCTAGGATAAGTGAAACATGAAACTCTTTTTTCTGTCTCTGAGCTTCCTTCAAATCAGTAGTAACATGATGATATTGAAACAGTTCCTCCACAAAGCCTTCTTTGGAGCCAGTTATTCATTCACAGGCTTACCATTTTGCTTTGTATTAAACATTAACTCGTACATCTCATAGATACGGGCAACGTTTCGCTTCAGCGAATATGATTCTTCCAGAGATGCCCAAATCTCTTTGCTTGATTCACACCATTGAACATTAGCAGCGATATGCGGCTCCATACTATGCCACAACCACGATATAACGTATGCATCTGCACTCATCCAATCTTCATACTCAGCAGAAGTTTTGGGCGGGGGTTCTTTCATCAAAAACTTCAACTTCTTTTTCACCCTTAACACCACTTTGATAGACTTGGACTAGGCAAGGTAGTTCGCACCATTGAGTTTCACCGCTGTAATCGACTTTCTCAATTCATCATTATGAATAACACTAAAAAGAGAACCACCTCCGCTACCACCACCACTATTAACCTCGCCAGAAGATTCGGTCCCCACCATACTTGCAGATGCAATAGAAAGACAAGATCTTTGAAACCCTAGATCTCACAACAAACCTCAACCGACGACGAACAACCAACGAAGATATGTAGAAACCCTAGATCTCATAAACGAACCATGAACGACCACGAACAACGAACGACGAACGGCAAATCATGAAAAGTAGACAAAAAACAGTTCGATCGGCCCTGTCGTTAATGGGATGTACAGTACTTTCAAATATATGCTCTGATACCAAGTGAAGTTTCGAGATGGAAATGAGAGAAGGACAAAAGTAGGAGAAGAGAGAATATGAGAAAGGAGATTGCAAGGGCCTCAAACCCTAGGTTGCATCTCATATCTATTTATATTGATATGCAATACACCTACAATTACTATTAATATGATAAATAACAAAATAAAATAACTCTAACAAACATCTTTTACAAACTCTTGAACAAGTACAATAGGTTGTTGCACGGGTTTACAAAAGCGGACGCAAAATGATATAGCCGTCTGATACATTACATCCTTTACTACAACTTCAAAAGTTATAGACACCTTCGGACGAAGCTATCGCCTTGCGACGGAGTTGCATAAGGTATGTGCACTTGCTCCTGGAACTTCAAAACATGCTTCAAGGCACGAACATGACGCACCGGTAGGTGGACTGGATGGGAAGTCATCTTAGCTCCTCGCAGGATTGTCGTGGCACGGAGAACCTGTTGCAAAGAGGGTCAATACATCGAAATGCACTGGTGAAGGCGAGCTAACCCAACTATACCAATCAATACGTTATTTATGTGACGTATGCAAGTTATTATGTGGTATTTCTATCTTATCTTAGTTCAAGTTACAAGCATGCAATGGATATGGAAATTGACTAAAATAAATATGCCACTGTTCGGTGACTTTTATCTGCCCGTCTGAATCACCTGCACAAAACTTACCATGACCTTCCCTGCCACGAAGACATAGTTAGCTTGTACTATTTTTAAATATACGAGGGGGGTCAGTGGCACGATGCCATAGTAGACGAATTAGTCTGGGGCGAGAATGAGATGCAACGAAAGGAACACGAAGCGTTACATTTCATTCCGTCCGAACACGAGACTATCACGAAGTTCCGTCCAGATCGGAACGGTGCCAGTACCCCAGCGACCGTCTGTAGGAACTATGAAACCTTGTGCATAAGTTGTCCGTGACCATGCGACGTCTAAAACTAAGTTATCAAACGAAGCAGTTCAAGGCAATACAAGCACGAGACAAGTTACATGGCATGATCTGATTTGCATAGTCTTCCTATTCAGTTTATTGCATAGTAAAGTGTGTTCTATACATAGCACAATAATAGAAGAATATGTTCTAACTAGAATTGAAACACGATAAAAGAACATTCTAAGCAAACTAGCATGCAACAGTGTAATCGTTCACAAGTTGTTTTGACAAGCATAAAGTATTCAAAGTCTATTCCATTCTATCTTGATATTTTTTTAGTTATTATGGTATCATTTGATCGGAACAATCAAGAGAGCAAGATTATAAGTGTGAAGACTTGGAAGAAGAGCTAGCTAATCAGGATGGTAGCCACTCACAAGTTGGTGGAGGTAGGGAAGGAAAGAGGTTCTTTAAGACTCCGCTCGCGCGATGTCTACACGATCACCTGCATTGCCACAAACAGACGATCAATACCTCTTCTTCTCATTCTCCAAGATCGATCTCATTCTCCAAGATCGAAACGAAAGCGAAGTTCAACAAACGAAAACAATACAAATCATCGAAACCGTTCAAGAAAACGCAAGTTCGAAAACCAACCCGAAAGCACGAAAGCAACAATGCGACAATGAAAACTAGGCAAGAAAATTATAGCGAAGAGGTCCCTCTTGACTCTGCCACTAAGTCCGTCCTTGGGACACGGTCCACTGAATATGGGAATCGATTTCGAAGAAGCCGATCCATAATGAGAAAATAATCTTGATTTAATCTATCCTGATCGAACGATACCAAAAGTATTTCTTAGTCGCTCTCCCAGAATAGGGGGAACGGGGCACCACAACATCAGTACTCGAGTTGTCTCCAATAGATGACGATTCTTATGTTTGGCTACACCATTCTGTTGCGGTGTATAAGGACAAAAAGTTTAGTGGATAATCCCATATTTAGCAAGATGAGAAGAGAATGCCCGAGACACATACTCATGACCATTGTCGCTCCGAAGGCACTTAATAGAAATCCTTAATTGGTTTTTTATTTTCGTAAAGAAAGTACATCATATACCAAATAATTCGGAACGATTCTTCATCAAGTAGACACATGTGACACGTGAGAAATCATCAACAAACAACACAAAATATTTGAATCCCATAACCGATTCAACATGACATGGACCCCAGATGTCAGAGTGGACTAAGTCAAACGGAGCTGAAAGAGATTTATCTTAACTCACTGAATAAGATTCATAATGATGTTTAGCTAGACTACACGACTCAGGGTGAGGAGAAACGTAAAGATCTAGCGATGGACACAATTTTTGGAGAGTTTAGAGTGACGGATGACCAAGCTTACAATGCAACTCAAACGGGTCGCGACACATACTGGCACAAGCAACATAAGATTTCAACTCAACCAGGTATAAGCCTCCAGCCACATGCACCCTACCGTTAATCTTTTCCGTCTTCAGGTCCTGAAAAATACAACCATCAGGGATGAAAGTTACCGAACAGTGTTAGTCTCGAATTATTCGACTAATTGATAATAAACTAAATGGGTTGCCAGGTGTATATAAAACGAAATTGAGTGGCAGATTGGGGGAAAGACCGATACTTCCTTTTCTACGCACTTTCAAAGAACTGTCATTTGCAACAGTAATATCTATCGTATGACCTACAGATACATAGTTATGCAGCATACCTGCATCGCCTGTCATATGATCATATGCGCTCGAGTCAATCACCCACTGCTCTCGACGTACCACACACGCCGCTGAGTATCAGGCAGTAGATCCAGATATTGATGCTCCACCACGACGCTGAGCTTGGAAGTCAGCGGGGGAAGTGGTCAACCAACCTGAGAGAGATTGGCTTTGAGGGCCCGATATGCAGTAGAAAAAGTGGATCCCGATATTTGAGAATCTCCATATACATATGAAATAGTAGTTATATAGACGGATTTAGTTGTGTTAACATTCGCAGGTTCGAATCGATCACCTGGAACAAGAGAAAATGATTTGAAAACAATACCCGCAGTGGTTGTGGGGCCTGCACCTGGCTTCTGAGCACTACATTTCACATAAAAGACAGTGAAAGCATCTTCGGGCTAGGCAGGACTTCCAGTGGAGCAAACAAACCGCGGATAGCCGATCACATACATCAACTTCTAATGCAGATGAAAGTCGAGCGAAGTGAGGTTGAGTCGCTAGCTAGGAAGCACTTTTCCATTGCCTAAGCTCCGAGCTCACCCAGCTCGTAAGTTAGTACAATTGTGTGGTCAAGGACTTTAGCGAGCGACCAATCTCCAATTCCCGCTAATCACTCTACTCCTCTTGCGAACCATTGATGAGCCAGTCAAGCTTGTTTGTTTAGTTTGGTTTTGTCTTTCTCTGAGTAATGCCCTAAGGTTTGATATCCGGGGTCAAAAAATGAGCTAAGCGTCGAGCGAAGAACCGTACCAAGGTGAGTACAGTGATGTGGTGAAGCATACAGAGAGAAAAAGCACTGAAATGAACCATATCGAGCACAGGTCTCACTCTACAAGTTCTGTTCGATGAGCTCCTATCTGACCTGTGAAAGTCTCGTTTTTGACTAAATTAAGAAAAACAAAGTCTCGTTTTTGACTAAATTAAGAAAAACGGGCTTTGTTGTGCTTGCACATGTACTCAAGCACCGGGTTGGTATGCAATCACATCTCGGTCTCTCCTCTTTCTTGTTAGTCCTTGGCTCGGGTTGGCCTTTTCGGATTAGCTTGTCTTCCTAGCTGCCTTTCTTTCCCCTGCCTTATGACTATCGTACATAGAAGAATGATTGGCAAAGCACTCGACCAAAGCCCTTAGCTTCTAACTTCATTCATTCGAAAGGTCGATCATAGTTGGAATTTAGGAGCAAATCCTGAAGAATGCGAGAGCTAGCTTAGGGGCCCGCCCAACTCTGCATATATCTCTGCAGTCATTTGCATGAATCGCTCTTCATTATCATGAGCATCTGATGCAACATTGGCAGTGGACGCTTTGGGGTACTGTCACTGAAAATGGCCAGATTGTCCATAGTTGAAGCATGTCGGCTTTCGTCCTCCATCACGTCCGCCATTGCCTCTTCCACCATCACGGCCAACAGGCCAGCCACCATGTCGACCATCACGACCCCCACGGAATCCACCACGAGCAGCACCCAAGGCAGATCGATGAGCAGGTGCAACACTCGTATCATTGTTGACTACTTTCGCTGTCCGCAGAACACGAAAGTAGGCTTCCAGCAGAGATGGAACCTCGGCCCCAGCAATAATCTGAGACAGTGCAGAGTCAGCATCAGATCGAAGGGAGGCAAGATACGCCATGACATACAACTGCTGACATTGAGTCCATGCCTCATTGATATTCGTTAGGGTAACACACGATCCACCTCATCAATTAGGGCCTTAAAGGCACAAAAGTGGTCCTTATGATACTTGTTTCCCTAATCCGCTCAGTAGACGCCAACAACCAAGTCATAGGTAAGAAATAAATCGTATTTTTCATCAAACGAAGTTGCTAGGACCTCCCATAACTTTTTTACCGAATCTGTATTCCGAACCATGTCCTCAATCGATGGTTACATCGAATTCATCAACTGTGTAAATAGTCGACTGTCATCCGTATTCCACTGTTCGTATGTGGAATCATTTACTGCTGGGGAGTTGTCTGTCAGATGTTTTGACAACCGCATTCCCTGAAGCATCTTCTCGATATTCTTGCGCCATGTTGAGTAACCATCTAGTCCCTCCAGTCGTCGATCGACAAGTTAAATCGATGAAATCGTCGTACCAGTGCTCGGTGTCTCCGCTACTGCATTCCCGACACTGGTGTTGTCCACTGCTACTCGCCTCAATGTTGGTCATCTTCAAGTTGTCGATCTGACTATCGATCATCATCCTGACCCGAAATTCACATTAACCTTGCCAATGCGCGATCAACGTTGCCCGACCTGGCTTGCGTAATATTAGTAGAGATTCGAATGTGGATCACACAAGCCATGACAAAGATACAACCCAGGTTGCTCTCTGTTAGATCCTGATATGGATATCGGACCAAGAATAGAGATTCATGAAAACTATCAAGTTTACTCTCTGTTAACTCCTGATACCGTTGTCGAGGTTCATGCAAAAAAAGCTTTGTTCTTCGAAGAATCTCGACTTAGATTTTTTTTTAGAGATATAGGTTTGGGTGGCGGCTCTGATGGAATGAGGGTTAGGGTGGGAACATCGAAGAGGGAGGGGGGAAGGCCGTCGGGCGGGGGGAGGGAGGCCGTCGGGAGGGGGGGCTGCCGCTCGGGCAGGAGCTGAGGGGGGAGAGGAAAAAAATAATCTTTTGGAAGAGAAATGATGGTATGGCTCTGATACCATGTAAGATAGAATAATTGGATGATCTATTATTGAAAGAGAGATTACATAAATATAGGAGAGGAGCCTCCTCCTTATTCTCTACCCGATGTGGGACTAAATAACTAAGACTCAACATCTATAATGAAATGCACACTCAATTTGGAATAAAATTAAGTATTTTTGTTTGGACAAAGGAATATTTTAGTCATGATTTTCAAAATACTTTTGAAGGAAAAAGGTATTGTTCTACACACGTTGTGTCCATGTACATGTCAACAAAATAGTATTGTCGAACGTAAAATCGGCATCTACTAAATGTGGTTCGGTCTATTATCTCTACGATTATAATGTGGCTTGGAAACGGCTCAAAATTGAGTTGTCCAAGCCGTTTGTAAATCTTCAAGCATTTAATTAAAAAAATACGGAAGATTATAATTATAATTTTTTTTTCTCTTTTTCTTCTGCATAACCAAATATCCTCTTTTATTCACATATATCCATAACAAATTATAATTAAAATATAAGTAACTCTTTAACAAATGTTAATTAAAATATAAATATTTATATAACAAATTTTAAATCAAATATATTTAAATTATTTTTAGTAATATCATAAAGAAAAAAAATTATTTTACGTGCAACACACGTGAATTTACTAGTGTTTATAGTGTTTGTGCCCAAGTTTTATTGGAGTTTCTCTCTACTTGTTTTCTCGTAAAGCGTTCTTGACAATCACACTCTATTTTCTCTCATCTCTCCTTCCAAAGAACCATTTCCTCTTCCTTTTAAACAAGGTTCAAAGTATCGGTATCGGAATCGGTATCGGACCATTCCTATGAGTATCGGGATCGGCGGTATCGGTAGTATCGGCGGTTTCGGATCGGAGTATCGAATTTTTTGGTATCGGAAAGCAAACAACTATTAGTAAATTATTAACATTTAAAAGAATATATTTTATACATTTATGCATAATTTAAAGTATTTTCAGTATTGTTTCTTAGTATTTTTGATATTGAATGAAATAGTAGTCAACCTTGTTGATTGATTTATATGCGATAGATAAGTTTTCCTCTTTTATATGTTTTTACAACCTTACTATGTTTTTACATCATTTCTAATTGGTCTTTTTAATTCAAATTTTTTTGCCGAATTGACTGAAAAAAGACCTCTAATGTCGGTATCGGTCAGTATCAGGTATCGGTCGGTATCGGATCGGGACATGCCAAACTGTATCGGTATCGGCCGTATCGGATCGGTATCGGCCGATACTTTAAACTATGCTTTTAAAGTATTTGGGTATATGTGTTTTGTGCAGAACTTAGGTTTTGCTTAGGATAAATTGGGCACTCTGGCAGTTAAATGCTTTCCTTGGTTATTCTCGTTTTTCAAAATTATGTGTTCTTCTCTCTCATAACAAAATATATACCTCGGTTAATGTTACTTTAAAAAAATATCTTTTTTAAAACTAGCACTATACGACAACCTCCATCATTACCTGTTCCTATTGAACACATTGGATTTTCCACCATTGACACGTTCGAATCGACAAGCCACTTCACGTGTATGTCAAAGATAAAAGGGACGTCCAATTTGGGACAGTCAAGAGGAGCCTATTGTTGTTCCCCAAAAAATGACGTCTTATGAGTATGCTCGGTCCACTTTTGAGCCATCAACTTCGATTATCAATTATCGACAGCTAAAAATCCTCCTCTTGATGATCTTCCTATTGCACTTCGTAAAGCAAAACGACCTTGTACTAAAAATTATATTTCTCTATATGTTTTCACTCACGTCTAGCCCCAAGCTTTCAAGCGTTTGTAACTTTTTAAACTATGTTTCTATACCTAACAATATTCATGAAGCATTTCAACGCCTGGCTGGCAAGATGCTATGGAAGATGAGTTGTGACTCCTTCAACGCACTCGTACCTAGACACCGATAAAACCTCTTATCGGCTGTAAGCCTGTAAGTTTGTGGGATGTTAGGATTTTGCTGTAAACCACAATCCTAATGGGTCAGTAGAGCGTCTAACGTCCGTCTAGTAGCCAAGGGTTTTACTCAATAATACAATGTTGACTATGCTGAGATGTTTTTGCCAGTTGCAAAGCTTACCTCCATCCAACTATTAAATTTTTTAGCATCCACCTTGTCACGCTCCGATTCTGCCAAATCGATAAGTCGTCACTTGATGTGATGTGGTATAAGCTTAATTTGTGCTTGTACAAGACATGTCCTTGTGTAACAGAGTTAAGCATAAAAATTGAATAACAACATGACACAGAAGAAGATTCTTTTTATTGATAATTTACATTTGATACATAACTGAGTAAAGTCGTATGGACTTACAACTTGAATAAGAAAATGAGGTACATTGTTCCATACATCACATATTTTTACTAGAAAACAAAAGATATAGATACCTTCGACGGGATTCTTCAAACTGCAACTTTGAAGCTTCAAAAGAAATATGCACAAGCTTCGGTTGATGGATGAGACGAGCCTTCAGCTCCTCGCTACGCCTCCTTGGTTCGCAGCATCTATGATGACTTGAATCAGCACATTTGAAATGCACTAGTGAGGGTGAATTAATCCAACTCACCAAAATCAACACGATAATCATGTGAAGCAAGCATTATTATGGTAATCTTTCTATCTTTCCTTAGTTCAACTTTATATAATCGAAAGACAGAAAATGTAACACATAATATGCATCATCCAACGATGGTTCTTATACACGGTCAATTCTCCTTTCTTGCAACAGAATTTACCATATTCTTCCTTGTGAACAAGACATCATTAGCTAAACATCTTAAATATATTAAGGCCATTGGCACTATAAGCCATCATGGACTTCTAGTGAGACGACATCCTTTTAGTCTGGGTAGCTAGCCCAACTGAAGGCTCTGAATCGCCCGTGCTAGTACATCAACACCGTTCTCCCTAGGTCGATCCAGTTCCGGTGTCCCGACAACCGTTCGAGGAACAAGACCTTATTCACAAGTTGTCCATGACCATGCATGTCTAAAAAACTAAGTTAATAAACATAGCATGCAAGACAACATAACTTGATATAACTACGCAATATATTCTCAATGTATATTCTACCTGCCTCGAGTCATCGCTCATAACTTTCATACTACTTTTTGCAACATTAATCCATGAATCCATTTCTATTTACAACAGTACTAAAACACAGTTTTATACGACAAGCATGCAACAATAAAGTTACTCTCTTTTATCTAGATTTATTTTATTAATGATATCATTGATCGATGGACGCAAAAAGAGAGTCATTTGTTAAGGTGTGAAGATAAGGAAAGAAAAAATAAAGTCGGTCACTGTTGGAGAATTGCCGAGAGAGAGAGAGAGATCTCCAACGCTTCGCCTATGCTTTGCCTATACGTTCACCTGCATTTGTACCAACAGAATATCAATACTCTTCTTCTCTCTTTCTCCTAGAATTCTATATAAATGCGCAAATCGATTAAAACAAGCAATAAAATCAATCAAAACATCCACTAAAACGCATTCATAAAACCAACAACGAAAACGAACAGTAAAAATGCTCGAGAAAGTGACTCTTATATATAGTTCTTCCTCAAGATCGAGAGATGTGGCACTCCTCATAATGATTTAGAAAGACAGGACTTCACGATCCACTGCATATAGGACTTGATTCCGAAGAAGCCAATCCAAAGGTAGGAAGGGTCTTAATTCAATCTGTCTCGATCAATTGATACCGATAAGATTGCCAACGCGGTGCCCTGACTGTAGAGCGGGTCACTACACAATAACCAACTAAGAAAAAATTTTGTCATTGAAACTTAAGAATATAACCTACTACAAGAGTAATGAAGGAAACGTTTCCTTCATCTCAGCTTCAAGCTCACATGTCGACTCCTCAACTGAATGATTTCTCCATAGCACGACAGACCAGAAAGTGCATGATTTAACATCAACTTTTCCTTCATGTCCAAGATTTGAACAGGTTCTTCCGCGTATGACAAGTCTGCTTGCAGGTTCAACTGACCAAAATCTACCACGTGACTTGAATCGTGCACATACTTCTGCAGTTGGAAAACATGAAAAATATTGTGCTTATCAACCAATGTCGATGGTAACACAATATGATAGGCAACTAGTGCGACTCGTTGGAGAATTTCGAAAGAACCAACAAATCTTGAGCTCAACTTTCCTTTAGCGCCAAATCTCATGACTCCTTGCGTAGATGTTACCTTCAAACATATATGGTCATCCAACATAATCTCGATAACCCATTGATGAATATTTGTATAATTTTTCTGTCGACTCTATGCCACTCTCAGTCTTTCTCGAATAAAGCGAATATTTTACATAGTCCGTTACACCAATTCTGGGCCAAGGATATATCGTTCACCAACTTCATTCCAATATATTGGTGACCTACATTTCAGTCCGTACAGTGCTTTATACGGCGCCATTTGTATACTGGACTGATAATTATTGTTGTATGGAAATTCTGTTAACGGTATGTGAGTATCCCAACTTGCCTTCAAATCTACTATACAGAGCCATACCATGTCTTTGAGAATCTGATTCACCT
The DNA here is from genome assembly GCA_036927795.1 of Iris macrosiphon. NCBI lineage: Eukaryota > Viridiplantae > Streptophyta > Magnoliopsida > Asparagales > Iridaceae > Iris > Iris macrosiphon. Next base: position 175,123,616 of record JAYESA010000014.1, on the reverse strand, counting down.
GATATGTTTGGCCATCGATTTAATGATGATATACTGTACTTTGCCGATTAAAGTCTACTCCAGAAATGTGACAAGAATCACCCATCTGATCTGATCGGCACTCCATGCGAACGAATTATCTCGTCAAGATAAATTTGAGCCAGCCGATCAATATTCCAAGAAACTTTGATGGCGATGAAATGAGCCGACTTGGTTAATCGATCAATAATGACCCTGATGACATCATTTTTCCACTGCCTCTTTGGCCAGCCAACAATGAAGTTCATACTGATATGGTCCTATTTCTATTATGGGATGGAGAGATCCTGCATCTCCCCACCGGGCCTTTGGTATTCTGCTTTTACGCTTTGTCAGGTCATACACTGCAACGCGAAGAAAGCCACATTTCATTTCGTGCCACCAAAAAAGTTGAGCACAGATCCTTATACATTTTACTACTGCATGGATGTAATACATACCTTGCAAAATGAGCCTTCGAGTATCGCTTTTCAGAGCGCTTCATCCTTCAGAACGCACAGTATTCTCTTCAGTCGCAATCCCCATCTTCAAATTCTGCAAAATCAGCTGCCTTTCCTTCGGACATCTACCCATGGATTTTCTGCAAAAATTCATTTGTCCTCTGTGCTGTCTTGATTTTCTCAAGGAGACTCGGCTCAAGTTGAAGTTGAGCTAACTGTACGTTTTGACTACAAACACGAAACTCGATTCCCATATTCTCCAAAGTCTTTTTTTACTTCAGGTGTTATCTTAGTGCTTTTAACAAATCTACGACTCAAAGCATCTGCCACGACATTCGTCTTGCCTAAAGTGTATGTGATGGTTGTAGTCATCCTTGATAAGCTCTAGTCATTGCCTTTGCCTCAAGTTCAAAACCTTCTGAGTGAATATATATTTGAGACTCTTGTGATCAGTAAAATTTTTGCATGACACGTCATACAATTAGTGCCACCATAATTTCAATGCAAACACGATCGCCGCAAGTTCTAAGTCATGAGTGGGATAATTTCTCTCGTGAAGCTTCAACTGCCTCGAGGCGTACAAGATCATTTTTCCATTCTGCATCAACAAACATCCAAAACCCATTCCTGATGCATCGCTTTAAATCGAAAATCCCTCAGTTTCGTCTGGAAGTGCAAGAATTGGAACTGAAACAAGCCGCTGCTTTAATTCTTGGAAGCAAGCCTCGCAGTCGTTCGTCAACTTGAATGTGACTTCCTTCTGGGTGAGGCGAGTCAGACACGGTGCAAGCTTCACGAAGTCCTTCATAAATCATTAGTAATAGCCCGCCAAGCCGAGAGAACTTCGAATCTCACCGGCTGACGTGGGTCGCTTCCAATTCGCGAATGCTTCAATTTTCTTTGGATCTACTGCAACGCCTTCTGCCGAGATAACATGGCCAAAAAACAATATGCTGCTCATCCAAAATTCATATTTACTCAACTTTGCATATAATTGATTTTCTCGTAAAGTTTGTAACATAGTCCGCAGGTGCTTCGCGGGGTCTCCCTTGCTCTTCGAATAGACTAATATATCGTCAATGAATACGACCACGAACTTGTCAAGAAATGATCTGAATACTCGATTCATTAAATCCATGAAGGCAGCTAGAGCATTCGTCAAACCAAACGGCATCACCAAGAATTTATAGTGGTCATATCTAGTGCGGAATGCTGACTTAGGTACGTCCTCCGGTTTAATCTTGAGCTGATGGTAACCGAAACGAAGGTCTATGTTACAGAACATTGGCGCACCCTTCAACTGATCGAATAGGTCGTCAATTCTCGACAACGAATACTTATTTCTGATAGTGATCTTATTCAACTCTCGATAATCGATGCACAGTCGTATCGATCCGTCCTTCACAAATAGAAATGTGCTCTCCACTGAAAGACGTTTGGGCAAATGTATCCACGGTCTAGCAATTCTTGTAACTAAATCTTGAGCTCTTTTAATTCTGAAGGAGTCATTCTGTACGGAGCCTATCTGAAAAAGTATCGAGGGTGAATTCAATCTCTCGATCGGAAGGCATGTCAGGTAGCTCATCTGGAAATACGTCGTAGTATTCTATCACGACGTCAATTTGTACTGCATCTGCACAATCCTTACGAGTGTCTCAAAAGGAAGCCAAATACCCTTCACAGTCTGAATGTAATAGCCGTCGAGCAGATATTGCAGAAATCACTATACATGTCGTCGACGCCTGATCATATGAGTAGAAGAATTCGGTTTCTCCAGATAGACAAAACATAACTTCTTTCCTACGCAATCGATCGTCGCCGAGCAAGCACCAAGCCATATCCATACCCAGAATTATGTCATACTCCTTAATATCTAGAACGATCACATCAAAAAATAATTTTCTACCTCAAATACAAATAACGCCATCTCCACATATTAAATTAGGAGGCGCCTCCACACCAGATGGCGTACTAACACAAAGGTTATGATCTAATAATGACATTTATAATCTATGCTTGACAAAATTTGCCAAGATAAAACTATGAGTAGCACCATCATCAAACAACACCCTGACTGGAATATCATTGAATAGCAGTGTACCTGACACAACTATATTCGAGGCGATCGCCTCCTCCCGAGTTAGAGCAAAGACTCGGCCTTGAACATTCGATGGTGCGGTCTGGTTGGCTCATGGAATCTGTCCTTGATTCTGCTGGTCTTGATATTGCGTTGGATGTTGATTCGGTCTTTTGTCTTGGCAGTTACGTACTATGTGTCCCATGCGACCACATTTGAAGCATCCGCTATCCGGAACTTGACAGCCACTAGTTTGATGTCCACCACGATTGCACTTGTTACAATGTAGCCCTTGGTTCCTCCCCGAGTTGTGGTCATTGTTTGGATGTTTTTGCGCGTTGGCCCTCTGCAATACTAGGGTGCTTGTGGTTGAAATTTTGCACATCATCAGAAGCAGCTGGAGAGTATTCAGGCTCTAGGGAGAGGACATGGTTGAGGGACTCCCTCATCATCTGGTACTGCGGAACCACGACATGGGCCTAAATGTCAGGCTGCAAACCTTCTTCAAATCTTTGAAGTCGGCTCGCTGCATCCGGTAGATATGATCAGGCAAACTTGGTGAGCGGATTGAACTCAGTTGCATACTGTCGCACGATCATGCTCCCTTGTTGTAGGTATACAAACTCATTCTCCTTCTGACGATGAACTGTTGGAGTAAGGTACTCATCTTCGAATGCTTTCCAGATCATAGCCCAAGTGATCTTCACATTCTTGTCATCACTGAGGATAGATCGCTTATGCACGTCCCACCAGTCGGGCGCATTCAAACGGAGTTGAAGTTGAGCACATGCGACTCTCTTCGACTCATTTATGCCCAGCAGCTCAAAATGGTCCAACTCGATCAGCCAGTCCAATGCCAAGGAAGGATCTTCGGCCCTCCTGAACGATTCGTTGCACACTTTCTTAAATTCTGATATGTCGAAGGTAGAGCTCTTCTCCTTTGCAGACTGGGGCTCCTCCGCTTCGACTTTGGTCGGCTCAGCCGCTTCTGTCGTAGTCGTAGAGTAATTGGACACTAAAGTTTGTACAATCTGTTGTAGGGTATCCATCTGCTTTTGTTGTACTTGATATCGATCTTGGAACTGCTTTTCGAACTGCTTTTTGAACTGACTTTGTCGATTCTCGGCTCGTTTTTGCTGAATCTCGTCCTTCTGTTGTTGCGCTTCCAACATACGCAGCATTCTTTCTATCGAATTAGTATGGGCTATTGCCTTCACACTACCGGAGCTATCTGAAGTGCCCGAAGTGCCCGAACTGCTCCCTTCATCCATTTCTACAAAAGACAGTAACTCACATTAGTCTCATAAATATTATGGACTTACTCTATGGAACTATCTAATTTTGCAATACGAAATCAAGGTTTTAAACCAAGAAAACTAGACCCAAGGAAGTAAAGTAGTGCTTTGATACCAAAATGTCGCGTCTCAGTTCCACCGAATTGATAAGTCGCCACCGGATGTGATGTCGTACAAGCCTAATTTGTACTTGTACAAGGCGTGTTCGTGTGCAACAGAGTTAAGCAGAGAAATTGAATAACAGCATGACTATGAAGATGATCACTCTTTTTATTGATATTTACACTTGATACATAGCCGAGTAAAGGGTGTCGTATGGACTTACAACTTGAACAACAAAATGATGTACATAATTCCATACATCACATTCCTTTACTAGAAAACAAAAATATATCGACACATTCGTCGGGAGTCTTCAAACTGCAACTTGGAAGCTTCAAAAGAAATATGCACAAGTTTCAGTTAATGGACGTGGCGGGTGTTCAGCTCCTCGCTACGCCTCCTTGGTTCGCAACACCTGTGGAGACGTAGGTCAACACATTTGAAATGCACTGGTGAGGACGAATTAACCCAATTCACCAAAATTAATACGGTAATCATGTGAAACAAATATTATTATGGTGATCTTTTTATCTTTCCTTAGTTCAATTTTATAGAATCGAAAGACAGGAAATGTAACACATAATTTGTATCACCCAACGATATTTCTTACCTACAACCAATTCTCCTTTCCTGCAACAGAACTTATCATATTCTTCCCTGTTAACAAGACATCATTAGCTAAACATCTTAAATATGTTAAGGTCACTGGCACTACAAGCCATCATAGACTTCTAGTGAGACGACGCTCTTTTCAGTCCGGGTAGGTACCCTACTGAAGGTCCCGAATCACCCGTGCACCATTCCCCCTTAGGCCAATCCGGTTCTGGTGCTCCGACAACTGTTCGAGGAACAAGATCTTGTGCACAAGTTGTCCATGACTATGCATGTCTAAGAAACTAAGTTAATAAATATAGCATGCAAGACAACATAACTTGATATAACTACGCAACATATTGTCATTGTATATTCTGCCTGCCTCAAGTCATCGCTCGTAACTTTCATACTACTTGTTGCAACATTAAACCATGAATCCATTTCTATTTACAACAATACTATAACATAGTTTTATATGACAAGCAGGCAACAATAAGATTACTCTTTTTATCTAGATTCATTTTATTAATGGTATCATTGATCGATGGCCGCAACAAGAGAGTCATTTGTTAAGGTGTGAAGATAAGGAAAGAATGATCAAAGCTACTTACTGTTGGAGAATTACTGAGAGAAAGAGATCCCCAACGCTTCGTCTACACGGTCACCTACATTTGAACATGATCAATACTCTTTTCTCTCTTTCTCCTGGAATTCAATATGAATCCGTAAATCGATTAAGGCAAGTAATGAAATACATCGAAAAATTCATGAAACCGCATTCATAAAACCAACAGCGAAAGCAACAACGAAAACAGAAGCGAAAGCAACAACGAAAATGGCACATCGAAAACGAACAATAAAAAGGCTCGAGAAAGTGACTCTTATATATAGTTCCTCCTCCAGACACGATCCGTTGCATATGGGATCTGATTCCGAATAAGCCAATGCAAAGAGAGGAATGGTCTTAATTCAAACTGTCACAATAAATCGATAATGATAGGATTGCCAGCACAGTGTCCCCAAATGAGGAACGGGACACTACACAACTAGTCTTAGCCTCTTCGTCAGTTGGATGTCAAAAATGTGTTTCTTCATGAGGATCTTAAAGAGAGTATATATGCAACCTCTTAACTTTCAGCATCACGGGGAGCAATTAGTATGTCGCATGCATAAGTCTCTTTATGGTCTCAAGCAATCCCCCCATACATGTTCATCAAAGTTGTTTCCTCATATGAATTCAAAAGCAGCAGGACGGATCACTCCCTCTTTACACATTATGGTCCCCGTCCGATAGTTATTTTGTTGGTGTATGTGGATGATAATATCATCATAGGGAGTGATTCACGAGGCATCAACTACATCAAACAACATTTGGTTTCTTCATTCAGACAGGATTTGGGTCATCTTTGTTACTTTTTTGGGATCGAGGTTGTATGATCAAAGGATGATATTTATGTCTCTAGGCGAAATTATGTGTTAGAGAGAATATCAGAGACAAGTTTGCTTGGTTGTTGTCCTAGTGAAACACTCATGAATCCAAATTCGTGCCTCTCGGCCTTCACCTCAGATAGTTCATTCTCTGATCCTGGTCAATATTGTCGTTTGGTTGGAAAAGTCATTTACTTGACAGTGACTTGACCTAACATAGCCTTTACAGTCAGTTGTATCAATCAATTATGCATGCACCGACTACCGTTTATTGGGAGTCGGCTCTTCGTTTATTACGGTACCTCAAGAAGTCTCCAGGCCGAGGACTTTTGTTTCGTCTGGAATGCTCCTTGCCTTTACGAGGCTTCTTTGATGTTGTCTAGGTCGGCTCTATCGATGATCACCGCTCACCACTAGTTATTGTGTCTTTTTGTGTGGTAATCTTATATCCTGGAAGAGCAAGATACAGTATGTTGTTTCTCGTTCCAGTGTTGAGGCTGAGTATCGTGCTATTACTCATTTAGTGCGAGAGATTTTATGGTTGCGGTCTCTTCTTAATGATTTGGAATTTCTTGTCTAATTTCTTGTCTCTCTTCGACTATTCCACTCAATGTGATAATCAGGCAGCGATCCACGTATCTCATATATAATCCAGTATTTCATGAGCAGACATCATATTGAAGATGACTACTACTTTGCGCGTGATAAGGTTCGCAAGTAGGGGGGGGGGGGGGGGGGGGTCTCCCTTTCTCATGTTCCCTTAAGTTCTCAATTGGCCGATATCTTTACAAAAGCATTGCCATCGAAAGTATTCATCTCTTTTCTGGGGAAGCTAGACTCCACTACTTTCTACGCTCCAGCTTGAGAAGGAGTATTAGAAAAATATTATATAGTTTTCTTTCCTTGTATTCTCCTTTTATTTAGTCTCAAGTATAGGACAATTTTTTCTTGTATTCTCATTTTCTTTAATCTCAGGTCTCGCGGTAATTTACAGTATCGACGGATACCGATACGATCCGGCTGATACCGGTATTGTTTGGCATGTCCCGGTCCGATACTGACCGCTGACGATATCGGCCGATATCGACCGATACCGGCGTTAGAGATTTTTTTTCCAGAATTGAACGAAAAAGACCAATCAGCGAGGATGTAAAAGCATAGTAAGATTGTAAAAGCATGTAAATGAAGACAACTTATTTTTCGCAAGTAAACAAATCAATAAGGGTAATTATTATTTTATTCAATTTCGAAACTAGTAAAAAAACAATACTGAAAATAGTTAAAATTATGCATAGAAGTTAAAAAAAAAATATTGTTCTAAATTTTTGTAACTTATTAATAATTATTTGATTTCCAATACCAAAAAATTCGTACTCTGATCCAAAACGGCAGATATTACCGATATCGTTGATTCTGATACTCATAGGAAAGACCTTATACCGATTCTGGACTGATACTGCGAACCTGAGTGTCTCCTTGTATTGGATATAATATTTTACAAGTTTCATGAATAATATACACAAAAATATATTTTCTCCAACTTTGTTCATACATAATATGTAATATATCATATATTGATTGATATATATCCTTGTAAATTGTCTCCGACATGTCTCTCACGTTAGACATCTGAATTTTAAATGATATGGGGCTATCTATCTTCCAAACAAAAAGTCATTTGACATTTGAAAGGCCTTAACCTGACCACATGAAGGGATCTTCGGAAAATTCCATGTGGTTGGATAAGTTTGCAACTGAAAAAAAGAAGACGCATCAGACTGAATATCAAATATTTGCATCCATTTTCGTAAAGTTTCATTATTGTTGTAGATTCATCATCTGAAGAAGCCAATGAACGGATACTTTTGCACCATTCATTATATTCCTTTTTTTATTTCTACATGTCTTCCACAGAAAAGCCCAAATCTTTGGCAGGAGCGAACTTCATAAGGGTACTCTCAGGTGAGGAGGTGCAACTACACCTGCCGGATGTGGAATATATATATATATATATATATATATATATATATATATATATATATATATATATATATATATATATATATATATATATTAAGACATTTGGTTTTTCTGTCATTTCTTTAATTTTGTGCCCTAACGGTGTGTACTTTTCTTATTGATCACAGAAGATGAAGCCTCCTTTGATGTATTATATTGTATAGCATTTCAGATGATGGATGCTCAGTGGCTTGCTATGCGTGCTTCTTATTTGCAGTTCAATGTACTGACTCCATACACGTATAGTAGTGTTTTTTGTTTTTGTTTTTCCTCTTGTTGTTTGTAATCGTTGTTCCATTCAGGAGGTCTTACAAGCTACAAGGATCCAACTCGAAAGGGAGCTTTGTTTGGAGGATCTCCATCGAATTCAAGATTTACCAGCATATAACCTCTTGTACAAATAGCTCCAGACTAATATAGTACTTGTACATCAAAAATGCACTACACATACTGGCTATTTTTTCTGTTTTTCCTATTTCAGGAATCTAAATCATTGCATCGTTTGTTGGATGTCTAGATAGTTCAGAATCATCAGTGACAACGGCAGCAAGAGTTTTTTTATTTTATTTATTGTCTGTTCTCAGACTTTTTTTCTTTCTTTCTAGAAGTTTCTAGATTTTTGTCACTATTTTTCTAGTATTTGTTTTGCCAATGGACCTTCTTAGTTTTACCTACATTTAAAGGAAGTTGAACTTCTTCGGTCATCTCCAATAGAAGTTCTATCTCCCTTATTTCTATCGTAGAATTTATTTTTAGAAAAAAATTCTCCCAACAGTGATTTCTAGTTCAATTTCCATCCATGAACTGACGTAGGATGGGAAATTTCTATGTCGGTTTCTACATACTAGAAATCCTCATAGCAATTCTTCATCTCTCATAACAATTGGGTCATCTCTAACATGATTTCTATCTCCCCTATTTCTATAGCGGAAATTATTTTTTAAAAAAAATCTTAAATAGTGGTTTCTATCCCTATTTATATCATACATGATGCTAATGTAAGATAAAAAAAAATTACGAGAATTTCTACAAGTAGAAACTCTCATTAAAATTCTTTATGCCTCATAGAATTTAATATTGGGTCCTACTTTTAAATTAAATCATTAAATTGATCCTACATAAGATATAAATGGAGAACCATTGGAGTGTATTTTTTTGGTACAATTTTTATGTATCCGCCAACTATGATAGAAATGTCCTTAAAGTACAATGCCAAGTACGATATAAATTTAATTTTAGAAATTCCTATTGGAGATAGTCTTAATATTGGACCATACTTTCAAACTAAATTATTAAATTTATCTTTTTATTTTTTTCACGTAGAATAGAAATTGAAAACCATTGGAGAGTATTTTGTTGGTGCAATTTGTATGTAAAAAAGCTGCCAACTAGGATATAAAAAATTTTAAAGTACAATGTCAAGTAGAATATAAACAAAATTTTAGAAATCTCCATTGAAGACGGCCTTAGTTCTTTTCTCTTCGATCTTAAGATCTCACTCCATTTCCATTCATCATGTCTCAAGTAGTCAAGTTTGTATCATGATGTTAAGTGGACCAGCCCGCGTAGACCCGGCCCGGGTTGATGGTTCGGGTCTGACCGATGAAATGCTTTCGTCCGAGTTAGGCAAGGTTTTAAACTAAAATCTCAAACCTAGTACAGGTCCAGACCCGGGTAGAGCTATCAAAATCGAGATTGACCCAACCCACCCTTCAACTCAATTGAACTCAGTTTCCTGTCCTTATACCCCGGCACATACTGTTCTCCTTACCCTTACCGGTTCGACTCGACTGTCCGATAAAGGGCCCAATAAAAGCCCGAAGTGGCAGGGAGAACAAGCTTGAGCCTGTCCGGACCCAACTTGGAACTAGTCCTGACCCAGTCCTGATCGAAAACCTAGTTCGACCCGGGTGAAAGGGTGGGCTGGGCCGGGCCGATCTCGGTCGTTGACCGGTCTTGGACAAGATTTCGGGCCATCCGATCCATTTAATCTCTCTTTGTTTTAAGACTTAAACAAGTGGGTCATGCTTGCTCTTCCCTAATTTGACAGTAAAAGTTTAGATGCAAAATGACTTTTACATATGTGAACTCTTTGTTTAAGATCGTTGAATATCTCCATACTGGAAATGCAATCTGCGGAGCCATCTTATAAGTTTTACATGAATATTATATTCATAATAAAAAAAACTAATTTTTTTTGGTAATGCTAATAATAATACTTCTTGTATCAATATTTTGAAATCCTAATCTCTGAATATATTAGAATGTCGACTTTTTCATGTAAAATTTTTTTCTCATGTTGTTAATTTAATTGTATAAGAATGACTTTAATTTTTTCAAAAGAATTTAGAAAATATTAGAACATGTCTAGTTAGTTTGAACACGCTTCGCCATGTAGACAACAAAAGTTTAAAATATTATATACAATATGGTTTGTAATATAGAATATTTCTTAAAGATATACTAGGTAGATGGATTCTACCTAATTGATGTTGAAATCATGTATAGATGTTATTACACACAATAATAATACAAGTTCAATAGTGATTACCAATTAACTGAGAATTATTGGTTTGTTGCTACTTCAATTTTTCGATTTTAGAATTGTTTTATAACATTACACATATTTTATCCAGAGTTTATTATCCAACTTCTTCTTTAATTTTAATATAGATCATTAATATTTATCATTTATTTGTAAAATATAGCCATATTCTTGGTTTTGATTACGCCGTTACTAAAATGAAAGCAAAATTTCTAAAATGTTGGTCTGATATACCTTTTTTATATTGTTTGATTTCCATTTTATATCCTAAAATAAAATAAAAAGTTGTATTTAAATTGTTAGATGATTTTCATCAAAATACAAACATTGATGTACATAGTTTAAAAATAAAGATTATAGAATGTTTAGATGTTCTAATTAGTTTATATGAAGAAAATGTTATGACGAACCGACATGTTTCAACTGTTTCAAGCAGTAACAACTCTAGTTTAATTTCTAGGTTATCTCATGCTAAGGGTATACTACGAAGGAAAAAAATACAAATATTTTTGCCTCCCAACTAAATAAATTTTCTTGTATTTAAACTCCAATGATAAAGATTACGACGATTTTGGATCATATTTTTTTAATTTTATAGTGGTAGAAAGCACATGAAATTTTTTATCATATACTTTCTTCTTTGATATATGATCTTCTAAGGACCATAGTGTCCAGGATAGCATCAGAATCTCATTTTAGTGCCGATTCAAGAATGTTGAGCAAGAAGAGAAGCATGATGCTACCAGAAGTTTTGAAAGTCTGTGTTTCCGTTCAAGATTGGGTTCATACAAAAAAAGGACTAAACACTTAAGAGATGAAAATGTCGACGTTAATGAAGTAGACTTTCAAGCTCTTACTATAAAGGATGATATAGAAGCTGAAGAATGAAGCGACGAAGCCTTGTAGAATTAGATCTATTTCTCTGAAAATCGAAAATTCGAAGATAATCGAACTCCACCATCAAAGATTCAAAAAAAATCTAGACATGAAGACCAAAGGTCAAATTGAAGATAAATTTTGTACTTTCACTCTTTCAACTATTCCAAAAATAAATAAATAAATGTTAGAAATTTTCTCAAATAAATAAGAATCAATAATTTCTTTTATAGTACTATTTTTTAAGTAACTAAAGGCCCAAGGCCCAAGTCCAAAACATTTTTTTAAAATTAAGCCGGTCAAGACCGAATCGAACCTAGCCCGGTCTAACCCGGACCGGATCAAGATCGGGCTGACCCAACCTAACCTAGACTTGGTCAAACCCCAATCAAATTTAGGTTCGGATCCGCTCGATCCAGTTAAGACCATGATGAAATGGTAGAGAGGGTATGTAAAGAAGACTTGTTTGCTTCTATTTTTTTTGGCATTTACTAAAGGAACAACATCCTTTGTTATAAGGCATCATAGGCTAGGGAAAACACACATATGTTGTATTATTGTTAGGAGTTAACATTGCTGGCACATATTTGATAACTGTTATAATTAACTCTTGTACTGGTTTTAGTCTAACTCCATTTGTAGAGATTCACGATAAGATACACACTTCATCATCCTTGTACAAGACCTATCCTATCGCGTTCCAAAGACTCAAGACGATGCTCGAAAATCCAAGTATAATGATTGCCTTAACGTAGCCTTTATGAGTTTGTAAGTGTCTAGGACTTATTGTAAACACTAGTCATGGACGGTAAAAACAAAATCTATGATAGTTTAAAACATTTGATACTTTGTGTAAAGGATTCACAATTTCGTTGGAATACTACGGATCACAGTCGGATAATCCGTTATGTCATAACAAGTTTTTGTATGCTCATTTGGATCATCCGTCGGTATACCGCAAATCACTGTCGGATAATCCGTTATGTCACAACAAATTTTTGTGTGCTCATTCGGATCATCGATCGAAATACCAAATATCACCATCGGATAATCCGTTATGTCACAGCGAGTTTTTGTGTGCTCATTCGGAACATCTGTCGGTATACCGCGGTTCACCGTCGGATAATCCAACTGGTACAGTTGGCAGTTTTAAATTCAAATCCAACGATTTGAAAATAGTGCATTAAATGCATCTAACGGCTATATTTATAGCCGTTATTATAGGCTGACGAATTTTTGCCGGTATTTTGCGGAATACCGTCAGATCTTCTGACTGCCTACAGAAAGTTGCTTTTGAACTTATTTTTCTTTGGCTTTTTATATAAAGACTTGCTATCCCCTTCATTTAAAGCCATCTACTTAAGTCTTAAAATTTTTCAACTACCAAAAGCGAACTTCTTTACTCTACCAAGCTTTATTGTTGTTATCCACCAAAGTGTTAGAGTTGTAACCTAGATCTTCCAAGTGTTATTGAGATCAAACATTTCCTTGTTAAAGATAAAGTTTGTGAGCCTTCGGATCAAAGCTCGTGTGTAAGAAGTTGACGAGTCTTCGGATCAAATCTCGTGATGTACTATTTTGGTTCTAATAGTGGATTAAAGCCTCAAGGCACACTACAAATCTATGCCTTATGGCATCAGATTCAAATAAGGTACTTAATGACTTCTCTACAAGTATTCTCACATATAATGAATTAGAATATGCTATTCTTGAACTTCATGATGATTAAAAAAATTTGAAGAATAAATTTAAAAATTCTTTAAAAGAGAATGAAGGATTTAAACAAGAATTAGAAAGACTCACAAATGTGATTAGTGATAACAAGGGGAAGACCCCGACTTGCGACACGAATGAAATTGAGTCTCTTAAATTAAAGCTACATGAAATTCGAGAAGAGGTACAAGAGAAAAATGTTTAATGTCAAGCTCTCAAAGAGGGATACAATATTGCAAGAAATAAAAATCTCATCGCTTCCCAAAGAGAATGAGCAATCACCAGTAAGTACAATGCTCTTCTTGTAAAATACAAGAAACAAGATAGAAGAAATATTTCTAACTTGTATCACCACTCTCACCATGATGCACGCCATCATATACATCACCATATGAGACACAAGGGTCATGATTACCCCTACACGCCATATAGGCCCTATGATCAAAATATGTAATCAATAAAAAGAACCTATATGAAGAAGTCACATAATGTTGCACCACATCGTAACTTCTACTATAGCCACGTTAATGATAGAAACCATGCTAGAAAATTTCATACCCAAGGCATTCACTCACCTTCTACTAGATTCTTTACACCTACCATGTGTCACTATTGTGGTATGCTAGGACATACTTCTTTTCAATGTCAAATAAGAACTCATGTCAATATGGGAATGGTAAAATAGGTTCCTAAGACTAATATACAAGGACCCACAAAATCTTGGGTTTCAAAGTCTTCATCTTCAACTTGTGTTGTAGGTGAACCCTTCATCACATGCTAGAAGCAAGTGGATTCTCGATAGTGGTTGCTCACGGCACATGACCAGTGATGCTACATTATTTGCAACGTTATCGATAAAAAAATGAAGGATATGTCTCCTTTGGAAACAACTTGAGATGGTATATCATTGGTAATGGTAACATTGGTCTCCTCCGTATCCTTGTATTAATAATGTTGCTCTCGTTACAAATTTGAAGCATAACCTTCTTAGTATTAGCAATCTCACTGATAAAAGATACAGGGTCAATTTTACTAAACACAAATGCTTTATTTATGATAGCAAAAATGGTACCATAATTTATGAAGGTTCTAGAGAAAACAATATTTACGTACATTGAAGGTAATAATAATGACAGGTGCCTAGTTACTAATAGTGATGAAAGCTGGCTTTGGCATATGAGACTTCGACATGCCAACATGGACACCATCACCCGACTCACTACTAAGAAACTTGTAATATGACTTCCAAGTATTCCCTTCAAAAAGGATATGGTATATGAGGGTTATGAGAAAAGTAAATTGACTAAATCATCCTTCAAATCAATAAACTCAGTAAGTACTACTAGACCTCTTTAACTTATTCATATGGATTTATTTGGTCATAGTAGAGTGGCTAGTCTTGGTGGAAATCTTTATGCCTTTGTTTTAGTTGATGATTTTTTAAGATTTACTTGGATTATTTTTCTTGCAAATAAAAGTGACACTTTTCATGAATTTGTTGATTTTTGCAAACGTGTTCAAAATGAGAGAGACAATATGATCAACAAGATTAGAAGTGACCATAGAGGAGAATTTGACAATGCCGATTTTAAAAGTTTTGTGTTAAAAATAGATTTGGTCATGATTTTGCTTGTTCTAGAACTCCACAACAAAATTGTGTTGTGGAAAAAAGAATAGAACTCTTGATGATATGTCTAGAGTCATGTTAAACCAATACAAGCTCTTTCAATATTTTTGGACGGAAGCCGTTAATACGGCATATTTTGTTATAAATAGGGTCTTGAGTAGACCTATTTCTAATAAAACTCCACATGAGTTTTGGTTTGACAAAATTCCCTCTATTGAATTTTTTTAAATTTTTTTGTTGTAATATTTTATCTTTAACACCATGGATAACCTAGGCAAATTTGAAGAAAAAGCCATTGAAGGTATATCCTTGGATATTCAATACATAGTAAAGATTTTCGTGTTTTCAGCAAAAAGAGCCTTGTGGTTGAAGAATTTATCAATCTCTCTTTTGATGAACTTAACACTTCCACATCTTGCTCCAATGATAATGATGATGTTTCTTGCAATTTGGAAAGCACTTCTCTTGGAGAAAATGATGCTCCTTCTCCTAGTTGTGAGGTTGAGACCACTTTATCAGATATCACTCTAATAGAAACCTCTTCAAATGGCTTACCTAAATGAGTAAAAATTTGTCTCTCATCATCCCAAAGAGCTTATTATTGGGAATCCTTTGACTTGTGTTAGCACTCGATCTTCTATAAGAGATCATTGTGCCAATGTTACTTTAATCTCTTAAATAGAGCCTAAAATATTAAAGATGCTTTTCTTGATGAATTTTGTATGCTTGCTATGCAAGAAAAATTAAATCAATTTAAATGAAACTAAGTATGGGAATTAGTTCCTAGACCCGATAATTGTCCTATTATTGGGACTAAATAGGTGTTTCGAAATAAACTTGATGATGATGGTTTTGTAACTCGAAACAAAGCAAGATTGGTTGCACAAGGTTATAATTAAGAAGAAAGTATCAACTATGAGGAAACCTATGCACCAATTGCTCATTTAGAGTATATTATAATACTTTGTTCTTTTGCTTACTTTAATGATTTCAAACTATTTTAAATGGATGTTAAAAGTGTTTTCTGAATGGTTTTATTGAGGAAGTCTATGTAAAACAACCTCCCGGTTTTGAGGATTTTTGTTTTTTTTCAGATCATATTTTCAAACTTCATAAGGCTCTTTATGGCCTCAAGCAAGCTCCATTTGCTTGGTATGAGCGTCTTAGTACTTTTTTTACTTATGATTTTTCCAAAGGCAAGGTTGACACCACTCTTTTTAAGTCTCACAATGGTACATTACTGTTAGTTCAATTTTACGTTGATGATATTATTTTTGGTTCTACTAACAAAGTGCTTTGTGAAGAATTTGTAAAGTCGTGCACCTTGAATTTGAAATGAGTATGATGGGAGAACTCTTCTTCTTTCTTGGTCTTCAAATAAAGCAAGGTCCCCAAGGAACCTTCATCAATCAAGCCAAATACACAAAGGATCTTCTCAAGCGCTTTGAAATGGACTCTTCCAAAACTATGAGAACTCTGATGGCCACTAAATGAAACTGGATCAAGATGATAACGGTAAATCAGTTGATATTCGTAAGTATCGAGGTATGATAGGTAGCTTACTTTACCTAATTGTTAGTCATTCCGATATCATGTTTAGTGTTTGTATGTGTGCAAGATTCCAAGCAAATTCCAAGGAGTCACACTTATGTTTCGTTAAACGTATTTTTTGCTATGTCAAGGGTACCTTGAAAGTTGGCCTTTGGTATCTGTCACACCCGATTGCAGATTTAGTATTTCTTGAATTTCTTGAATTTAAGTTTTTCTGATAATGTATTCATGCTATATTTTATATGTTGGTTTCTGTAATTTTATTATTATTTTATTTTTCTGTTGTTGAGAGAGACTACCCGAGACCAATAGGATACCCATTGGCATTGCCATAGACCCGTTATAAGACCCGCATGTAGAATAGACACTTGGTTCGGTTTATTTTGGGTGAACCCATGACTAAACCTTCTTTTCTTGTCTCTTAGTATATATATGTCTTTTCTCTCTCCTCTCTTTATTCTTCTTTATTTTATTTCCTCCTTAATCCCCTCCCTCAAGATCCCTCTAACCCTAGCCCTAGGAAAAGTTGTTGCGACTTGGACCATAAGAGGTAGAGGCTAGGAGCCACCCAAGGCAAGTACATCTTGCTCAATGGTGAAATCATAGATTTTCGAATTTTTATATATGTTGTTATTTAAAAAATGTATTCGATGAAAAATATTCTCCTTGAGTTATTGATCATGTTTAGTTCTTGGAGTTTTAGATTTTGATGTATAGATTTTTGTATATCTGAGTTTCAAGTTTAGGATTTCTATATGTTTCATGAGTTTTTCTTGGTTTTGATCTATTAAAACTTAATTTTTTTGAAAACTAGTGGTTCATTATTTTGGATCATTTCATTTCGTGCAATTTGTCTTTTGGTTCACTTAATTTGGAGTTTAAATGAAGTTTTTATGAAGAAAATATTTTTTTAATTTTTTCGGAGTTTCGGCCATGTCTGAACTTGTTGTTGGAGAAGACAAAGTCTTCATGCGGCCAGCGAGCCATGCGGCCGAGAGTGCCATGCGGCCTGAGAGGGTTATGTGGCCTGAACTCTTACCGCATGCTGACAGCATGTGTCCATCTTGTTGCACGCATTACTGCCTATTACACAAGTGTCCTTGAATACCTTATGCTTTCACTCGCTGAATGAATAAAAAATTTGCTAAGTCCAAGAGTGCGTCCATGCGGCCAGAGAGTCCATACGGCCAGTGGGTGCATGCGGCCAGAGAGTCAATGCAGCTAGTGGGTGCATGCGGCTAGTAAGTCTATGCGGCCAGGAATTCTTGTGTTCCCTATTGCTATGATCTTTTTAGTAATTTTCTTTAGTGATTATTGTTGTATGCTTCTTTATGTCGATACAAGTTTATGATACCAGACAAGTTTTGCATGTAAGTTCACCAAACAAGTTTATGTACAAGATCACCATCCTCACGACCGTAGAAATGTTTGTATATAAAAATCTATTGCATTGGGCATTGGGCATTAGGCATCGGGCAATCAAGTGTGAGTATTGTTCGGTGTATCACGGGTCGCGAATACGATACTCATGAAAGCTTGTACTCGTGACTCGTCATTTTAGGGAGTTCTCAAGTTCCACGACTCGAGAACTATAAATAATTTATTAATGATTAAACAAGATAAGATTTACCTAGAATATTGGGAGGGAAGAATATTGCGCTACCGGCTACCCCGATCCCCAAGGGTCCCATGCGGCTTGGATAACTCTGTCAGGCAAGGGCTCAATGACTAACCAAGTTTACGCGTATTGTGGCACATTACAAGATAAATTTATGTTTACAAGAAAAGTTTATGATTATAAGACAAGTTTATGTTTACAAGACCAGTTTTTGATTCACAAGTTTACGTTTATGCTTATAAGTTCAATTGATATTTGTGATGAGTAACTAATTATGTTGTTGTATGGTTGAATGTGCATTTAAATTTACTAGCCAAGCGTACCCTTGGCAATCTAGTTTAACTACAGTGCCGGTGGTAGTGATATTCTTCAAAAGGATGTATTTGTTAGTAACTAGGTTTGTGATAACCCTAGTTAGTTAATCATAGCAAGCCGTATGCATGTTTGTCCTTGGAATGAATGTTTGTCTATTCGTTTAGCTTATCCCTTTAATTCATTCTTTCAGCACATGGTTAGTGTGCTAAGTTCTACTCGGGTGAAGGTCTGCAACCCCGGTCCTTATTTGGTTTAAGGGTTGTGGTCCCGATCCAGAGTAGTTCCTATGCTCTCTTGTCGCTCATCGTCTTACTTTCATTTCTGTACTTATTATCAGTTCTTCCAGTATGATTCTTGAGACGAGTACGTTGGTACCGTACAAGTCTCAATCTTTATTTATTTTTTATATGTCTCTTTTGCTTATATTGTGATGTGTTTGGTCTATCACCTCGAGCTCATTTATGGTACTTGTTTCTTGGGGTTCTGACCCCACTGGCTTTGCATGGCCAGGTTATCCCGAAGAGAACCAGGATCCACTGCGCTTCCAGCAAGATGGCTCGCACTCGTAGGACTATGGCCGAAGCTCGCGAGTTGGTTTCCTTCTTCCACCCCTCGTCTTGATTACTTCTTTTGTGGTGTTTAGCAAGGGTCAGAGTTAGCTCCTTATATTTTTGAGACTTCGGTCAACATTATGTATATATTATGCCATGGCTGGTATATTTGATCATGTATTATTAAACTCGGCTAGTGCAGCATTTTGTATTCACTAGTTTAATAATCATATGTGACATATAATTTGGGACACCTTTTTACTTTCATGTATGATATACTCTTGTACTTGTGTTGCTGGATTAAGATTATATGATTTGTCGGCCTTAGGATTGATGTCATAGCATGCTATAGTTCACCCATTTATCTTCTAGGCAACCTTAACACATTGCGGCTTACTTCGGTATTCTGCAATGTGTGGTTGGCCATGTCAGTTCCCGTATTTACCCAGTATTCTGGGAGCAGGGCGTGACAAGATTTTATTGGTGGCCCATGCAGGGTCTATTTTCAGACTTGTGGGAGGACTCATCTTGTTAGAATCTCAATCCTCTACTTATCTTCAAGTGAACTCCACTTGTAACATGTATCTCTCGCTTTTCTTGAAATTCAAACTTGCTTGACATAATTGTTCCATTCTCGTCCCTTGTTGATATTCGTGTGTCCTTATCCTTCAGGGACACTCCACCTACTCCTTCTTCTGAGGGTTTCGTTGTGCCGATAACTCCAGCAGATCCAGTAGACCAGGGCCAGATCCCGATATTGAACCAAGGGCAAGCGTCAATAGCTTTTCATCAGCCGGATCCGCAAGTCATGCATGCAAGACCAACACAATCAGCTCCACCAGTCTTGCCTGAACAGCTAGTTAATCCTGCTTTGTCATTCATACCAGCTCAGCTAGCCCAGACAATACCACCAGTTCTACCAGTACAACTAGGGCAGGCAGGCTCGCAGGCTATGTCAGAGATGATCCAAGCTATCATGATGGTACAACAACAACAACTCCAGCTTCAGCAACAAGTGGTCCAACTCTGCCTGCCATTTTAGCAAGGACAAGACCAGACCAATACTACTCTTTGCCAGGGAGTTAGAGTAGCACTCGAGAATAGTAGGCGTTATACTCACAACTCGACGACCAATGTTAGTCGCATGCGCCCAACCAAGTTCTACGGCACGGAAGAAGCAATTTTAGCAGATTCTTGGCTCCAGGACTTTGAGGCCATTCTTGATGCAACCAAGACCCCAGACGATGAGAAGATAGCAGTCGTAAAGCTATAATTATCAGATCTTACCCGAGATTGGTGGGCAGCACAAGAAATGGTGCTCTTGAAGCCCATTTACTGGCATACGTTCAAGGAGCACTTTCAGGAAAAGTATTTCCACACCACCGCCAGGTTCTAGCTCCAGCATCAGTTCATCAACCTCCGCCAGAACACAAGATCGATCGACCACTATACGGCCAAGTTTTGTCGAACTAGCCGGTTTGCTCCCCATATGGTAGCTTTCGAAGAAGACCGAGCCAAGAGATTTGGACAAGGGTTACATCTAGAGCCCCAGCAATTTACGGTGGATCATAATTATACCACCTACGATGTAGTACTCAGGGCAGCTAGGTCCCAAGAACTTGCCCGCGAGAGATTAGTAGCAAGGACTGGAGGCCAGAAGAGGTCGCACTAATCTCTGAGAAGCACCAGTATTCAGTCATCACCTCCAGTACCAGTAGTAAGAACACCTCGCCCACCAGTACCTCCAAACTCCCCAGTAACCTCAGTACAATCTACCAGGCAGTCTGTATCAGCAGGATGTAGCCACTGCGATAAGCCACGGCACACCAAAGAACAGTGTAGGAGGGCCAATGGCCAGTGTCTCAGATGTGGGGCATCCGACCACATGATTGGTTCATGTCCAATCATGTACCAAGAATTTCTTCAGTCCGACAGTTACCAGCTCAGCCTCGGACAACTACTGAAGGCCAGCGAGGACCAGCATTAGCAGTTCGACCACCAGCTCAACGTCTTCTCCCGACGCAAACCCAGCAGTTCCAGCAGCAACGCCCTGCGCAGTATGCACAAGTTCAGCAAGCCCAACCAACAAGACAGAACCAGCATCAAGTCAGAGCCATAGCCCCTGGACGATGGTCTGACGAAACATTTGGCAATCTGGAGTAGTTGTTAGCCGAAGGCGCTACAATTATGGGTAAGATTTCTGAGCTCTCTTTAGCTTATCTCATTCTTGGGTTCTTGTTGAACGATCTCGTGTTCTTATGCGTCCGAGATACGATAATCGTTTTGATTCTTTCATTGAGCAAGAGGCGAGTTCATCGTCCCGCTCTTCTGCCTTCATGACTCGTGGTACATGGTGTCTATCATGTGTCCTGACTGCGAAGGTATATCCTGGATTGGAGTCATGTCCTCGATATAGTCGTTGATATTGACTTATCTCCAGGCTTAGCTCTTGTCCATTTGTGTGAGTCAGCATAGGCAAGCGAGGACGAGTTTCTATTCGACTGACTCAGGAGTATATGTATCCATATGCCTCTATTTTTCTGTGTGTTGCTTTTGTGCATCTATCCATTAGTTACTTCTGCAGCTATCTTTTCTATTTCAGTTATTTGCTTAGTATAATCATTTGATTTATGATTTGTTTTCTTGAGCTCTTTCGTGTGTTCCAGCTCAACAAGCCTTGGTAAAAATTTGAGGACAAAATTTTTCTAAGGAGGGTAGAGATGTCACACCCGATTTCAGATTTAGTATTTCTTGAATTTGATTTTTTTTGATAATGTATTTCTGTTGTATTTCATATGTTGGTTCCTATTATTTTATTATTGTTTTATTTTTCTATTGTTGAGAGAGACAACCCGAGACCAGTAGGATACCCATTGGCATTGCTATAGACCCAGTTTAGGATCCATATTTAGAATGGACACTTGGTTCGGTTTATTTTGGGTGAACCCATGACTAAACCCTCGTTTCTCCTCCCTTAGTATATATATAGATTTTCTCTCTCCTCTTTTTCTTCTTCTTTATTTTATTTTCTCCTTCCTCCTATCCTTCAAGCTCTCTCTAACCCTAGCCCTAGGGAAAGTTGTTGCGACTTGGACCGTGAGAGGTAGAGGCTAGGAGCCACCCAAGGCAAGTATATCTTGCTTAATGGTAAAATCATGAATTTTTGGATTTTTATATATTTTGTTGTTTTAAAAATATATTTGATGTAAAATATTCTCATTGAATTGCTGATCATGTTTAGTTCTTTGAGTTTTGGATTTTGATGTATAGATTTTTGTAGATCTGGGTTTCAAGTTTAGAGTTTCTATGTGTTCTATGAGTTTTTCTTAGTTTTGATCTATTAAAACTTTTTTTTTTTGAAAACTAGTGGTTCCTTATGTTAGAGCATTTTATTTCGTGCAATTTAGCTTTTGTTTTACTTGATTTGGAGTTTAAATAAAGTTTTTATGAAGAAAATATTTTTTTGATTTTTTTTTTGGAGTTTTGGCCGTGGCTGAACTTGTTGTTGGAGAAGACGAAGTCTTTATGCTGCCAGTGAGCCATGCGGCCGAGAATGCCATGCATCCCGAGAGGGTTATGCAGCCTGAACTCTTGTCGCATGCTGACAGCATGTGTCCATCTTGTTGGACGCATGACTACCTATTTACACAAGTGTCCTTGAACACCTTGTGCTTTCACTCGCTGAACGAATAAAAAATTTGCTAAGTCCAAGAGTGCGTCCATGCGGCCAGAGAGTTCATGCGGCCAGTGGGTGCATGCGGCCAGTAAGTCTATGCGTCCAAAAATTCTTGTGTGCATTCTTGTGTTTCCTGTTGCTATGATATTTTTAGTAATTTTCTTTAGTAATTATTATTGTATGCTTCCTTATGTCGATACAAGTTTATGATACCAGACAAGTTTTGCATGTGAGTTCACCAGACAAGTTTATGTACAAGATCACCATCCTCATAACACCGTAGAAATATTTGTGTATGAAAATCCATTCCATTGGGCATCGGGCAATCAAGTGTGAGTATTGTCCGGTGTATCGCGGGTCGCGAATACGATACTCATGAAATCTCGTACTCGCGACTCATCATTTTAGGGAGTTCTCAAGTGTCCACGACTCGAGAACTTAAAATAATTTATTAATGATTAAACAAGATAAGATTTACCTAGAACATTGGGAGGGAAGAATATTGTGCTATCGGCTACCACGATCCTTAAGGGCCCTATGCGTCATGAAGAACCCTGCTAGGCAAGGGCTCTATGACTGACCAAGTTTACGCGTGCTGTGGCACATTACAAGATAAATTTATGTTTACAAGAAAAGTTTATGATTATAAAACAAGTTTATGTTTACAAGACCAGTTTTTGATTCACAAGTTTACGTTTATGCTTATAAGTTCAATTGTTGTTTGTGATGAGTAACTAATTATGTTGTTGTATGGTTGAATGTGCATTTAAATTTACTAGACAAGCGTACCCTTGTCCATCCGGGTTAACTGCAGTGTCGGTGGTAGCGATATTCTTTAAAAGCATGCATTTGTTAGTAACGAGGTTTGTGATAACTCTAGTTAGTTAATCATAGCAAGTCGTAGGCATATTTGGCCGTGGAATGAATGTTTTTCTATTTGTTTAGCTCGTCCCTTTAATTTATTCTTTCAGCGCGTGGTTAGGGTGCTAAGTTCTGCTCGGGTGAAGGTCTGTAACCCCGGTCTTTGTTTGGTTTAAGGGTTGTGGGCCCGATCCAGAGTAGTTCCTATGTTCTCTTGTCGCTCGTCGCCTTACTTTCATTTCTGTACTGATTATCAGTTCTTCCAGTATGATTCTTGAGATGAGTATGTTGGTACCGTACAAGTCTCAATCTGCATTTATTTCTTATATATCTCTTTTGCTTATGTTGTGATATGTTTGGTCTATCACCTCGAGCTCCTTTGTGGTACTTGTTGCTTGGGCTTCTGACCCCACTGGCTTTGCATGGCCAGGTTACCTCGAAGAGAACTAGAATCCACTGCGCTTCCAGCAAGATGGCTCGCACTCGTGCGACTGCGGCCGAAGCTCGTGAGTGGGTTTCCTTCTTCCACCCCTCGTCTTGATTACTTCTTTTGTGGTATTTAGCAAGGGGCAGAGTTTGCTCCTTATATTTTTGAGACTGCGGTCAACATGATGTATATATTAGACCATGGCTGATATATTTGATCATGTATTATTAAAATCTGCTAGTGCAGCATTTTGTATTCACTGGCTTAATGATCATATGTGACATATAATTTGGGACGTCTTTTTACTTTCATGTATGATATACTCTTATACTTGTGTTGCTGGATTGAGATTATAGGATTTGTCGGCCTTAGGACTGACATCATAGCATGCTAGAGTTCACCCATTTGTCTTCTAGACAACCTTAACACATTGCGGATTACTTCGGTATTCTGCAAGGTGCGGTTGGCCATGTCAGTCCTCGTATTTATCCCGTATTCTGGGAGCGGGTGTGAAAGTATCCCAATACCCAATCCTTTGAGCTCTTGGGCTACTCAGATACAGATTTTGCCGGATGCAAAATTGATCGAAAAAGCACTAGTGACACATGCCATTTTCTTAGAAAATAATTGGTCTCTTGGTTTAGCAAGAAACAAAATTTGGTTGCTCTTTCAACAACCGAAGCCGAATACATTAAGGTCGGTTGTTGTTGTACAAAAAATTTGTGGATGACACAAACACTTATAGAGTATCGTATCTCTTTTTATGTTATTACTATAAAATATGACAACACTAGTACTATAAACCTCACTAGATCAATTCCTATTTGTCACTCATATACTAAACACACAGAAATTAAACACTATTTTCTACGTAACCACAAATAAAAGGGTGATATTTGCCTTGAGTTTTTCAACATTGAGCATCAATTAACTTATATCTTCACCAAACCCCTTGACGAGGATCACTTCTCTTTTATTTGTTGTAAAATTGGTCTTCTTGACATCTCTTTCTAGCTATGTTTTTCTTTTTTGATTCTGGATTTTTTTAACTTTTCGAAAAATCTGTCAGTAATCCACAAAAAATTGTCAGATCTTCCGAACGGTCGCGACTGACACAGATTTTGAAAAATCTGCCACATCTTTTAAAAAAAATCTTCTCAAATCTTCCGAGCGGTCCTTCCTTATCCTTCCTTAATAGACCTGACCCCACCTAACCCTCATAAATGCTCATAAACCCGCTCCTTCCCCATAAACCCTTCCTCTTTTCTCACATGTTACCCAACTCCACCCCTTATTCTCTCCTTCATTCATTCACCATAAGTGTCCTCCTATCTCCCCCATTCGGCTGGCAACAACTCTCTACCCCAAAACCCTTCATCTTCCTCTCCTCCCTTTATATATATTCTCTTGCATCTATCCTCCCCAATCCTTTCTCATACCAAAACCCTAACCCTCTCCACTTACGACGGCTCCTCCTCCTCCTCTGGCCTCCCTCAGCCAATATCTTTGTCCCAACCGCAACAACCCATGGCTACAATCCCACATTTTCAAATCTGCTTAGTACTCCCACGCTTTCTTCCACAAATACCCTATCTGCCCCGACAAACTAATAGCCTTCCTCAACTTTCCCAATCATCGGAAAACTTTTGAAGTTGCCAGCCTTGCAGAGCTTCTTAAACGTCAAGTTGACGTATATCAATAAGCCATTCGTATGTCTATTCAATTTGGTCCCGAGCGCTGACAACCGCGAGTTCGAAACTAAAATGGGCGGGGTCAAGATCATTTTCGCTACTTTCTCCTTGCCCTCCATCATCAATGTGCCCAAACGGACCAATCTTCGGCAGCTGCCCTCTCTCGACAACATGTGCATTGCCGGTGACTGCTCCTATGAGGAGTTCATATTTTTTATCTGCGACTGACATGCTATCCTCAAACCTGCTGACAAAGATCTCAATCCTTTTTATCATGACATGCATCAAATTCTCTGCCATACCATCACTCCCAAGCAAGCAACATGGACAACATCATTGTCGACACACTCGTTGCGATGTATTATCTTTTCACCAAGCAGCCTTTCTCCCTTACAAAAATGATGATATCCACCATGATCCGCGTCCTGGACTCTACCCGTTACTCTCTCCTTTTCAAGATGTATATCACTATGATTCTTGAAGCAAATGGGGTTGATCTCACTAACTGTCCCAAGGGTAACAAACCAACTTCTCTTGCCAAAGCCAAACCTTGGCCTCTCCATGCCTCCACTTTCTCTCATCCATCTTCCTCCACTCAACCTCCCATGACTGGACCATCATCCTCTTCTCCACCTTATGCAGCCACCCTTCTTTCCACCGAGGTTCGCGATATATTGATCGTCGCTTTAATGCTTTAGTTGTTTCTACTACGAATTATATTTCTACCAACACTAGGGGGCTCGACAGTCCTATTGATAATGTTTTATGGATCAAGCCTACTACATTCAATGCTTCTTTCTAGAACGGGACCCTACTGTCAATCCTAGGGAACTCAATCCAGACTTTCCTAGTCCTCGCTTTAGTGATCCCAATGTCTACGGGTTCATGTACCTCGATGGCATTGATCATTTTGGTGATTAAACGCCTGCTCCAGCTGTTGATGACGATCTTCTCGATGCTCTTGATGCTCCTGATGCTTGATGGTAGTCATGTGGTATGGTGGTATCTTGTGTTAGTTGTTTGGTGTTTTATGGTCCCTCGTGGACTTTAGTATGCTTATGTTTATGTCTCTATGTGTGAGTTTCAGTAGGGACAAGTTATGTTATGTTTCTGAATATGTGCCTTTTTGACAGGCCAAAATTTATGTATACCCCATGGGCAAAACTATCTATGAAAACCTATGCTTTTATCTGCTTAAAACTCTGTGTTTTTATGACTCTTTTTATAACTGATCTCTAAAATATATGTTAATCCAGTCTAAGTCTGCTCTGCTTAGCTATTTTCATAGCGCATTTTGCATAAATGATAAAGGAGAAGAAATCTAATTGTGAGCACCCTGGTTTTTATATAGGGTTAGTTCCGTAATTAATAATTATTTTTTTTTGTTTTAAATATTTATTCGATAATTTAATTGAACTTTGAAAAACAACCACCATGGTTTTAAGATATTGAGTGCAACACTAACCTTTCTCTTTTAACCAACCTAGCATGCTCGACTTAGACGAGTCAAATTAGGCTCCTGCCATGACTGTCACTCACAAATCCCATGCCTTATTTTGGTCGCACAACTTTCGCAACAAAATTACGAGGAAACAATGATTAATTAACCATTTTATCGTGGCGTACAATTTTAAAATGCCATCCCAACCCATTGCTTCCAACTAAATTCATACTATGAGCCTAACTGGTCCTATTACGCACATGACACCCGAGTTGCGTTATCCGAACCCCCACATGCTTCCAATAGATATTAAGTATTATGTAGAAAATAGAATTTATAGATTTATTTAACTAATTTAATATTCATTGATATTTATTAAATACCTTTTTAATTGATATAATTTTGATTGTAAATTATTTGTTGGAAGAAGTATAAATTTTCTAGAATTTTTTTCAAGTACCTAACTATTTTTGAGAATTTTCTATATATAATTATGAATTAAATAAAACAAAAGAAAAGGAAAATAAAAGAAAAGAAATAAATAAAGAAAAAAGAAATAAATCAAATCAAATCCAATCCTAACCTAACTAAAAACCCATACCCGCTAACCTAACCCAGACCAAACCCGTGTAAGTTTCCCACCCCCCCTTATATATATATATATATATATATATATATATATATATATATATATATATATATATATATATATATATATATATGTGTGTGTGTGTGTGTGTGTGTGTGTGTGTGTGTGTGTACACATATATAAAACCATAAACCTAACCCTAGAGAACACTACCTCCACCATCACCCACGCCGCCACTCTCCAGGCGACTCCCACGCCTGACCCCGACCACCCAGGCGGCCACCCCCGGCCACTCGTCGACCACCCTGACCTCTTGCTGCCGCCGTCGTCGCACCGCCGTAGTCACCTCCCGTGCGTGGTACGCAGCAGTAGCATCAGCATCCTTCCCCGCGAGCCCATATATGAGGTACGAGAACTCCCTCCTCGCTCGATCATTTTACGAGATTTTTGTCCATATATATTCTCAATATAAAGGCCTTCAAACTCCTTCACGAAGTTTTAATTTGGATGCCGAAAGTTGGTCCAAAAATCTGTGTTTCGAACAATTTTGAAATTGTCCAAACACCTATATTTTGAGGGATATAACTCTCAACCCGCGAGGCCAAACTGAGTTATTCTTTTTCTTGTGTAACAACAACATAACCAAGATTATATCCCTTTAAATAGTTTTATTTATTTCTGTTTTAATTTTAATTTATTCTGTGTTGAAAGTGAGGAAAAAACTTGGTTTCAAAGAACCAAAAATTTATGATACGGGGTGCGTCCTGCCAAACGAGGCAACATCGTCGCTTTCAGATTGCACCGAATGGTGCGAAACGTGAATGCGAACGTATGGGCTTTCGCAGAACTTAATTTGGATGTGTGTGCACGCCGGAAACAACGCGTATCCACCGAAAAATACCGTATTGGCCTATTCTGATACCTCACCATAACTTCGTGTGTACTCATCGATTTGTAACAAAACTTGTTCCATTGGATTTGCAGCATTACGCTGGTCCCGTGACCCAAGTTTGGTTCAAAACTGAGAATGTTGACGAAATACCGTTTTGTGGGCCCCACAATTCTACATGACGGGCGATTTCGTGATTGGCTCATCGAAATTCAGTTTCGAATATTTTGTTGGATTTGTATCATTGTTCTGGACTCGTAGACACTAAGTTTGATGAATTTGGAGAACTTTGTCTCCGACACATTTTTCGGTTCGAAGTGGGCCATAAGTGGACCCCTTTTTGACCCAAAACTGTCAATTATGCCCCTGTATCCAAATTGGACTTATGGATAGTCAATCCTAGCTATCTGAAGATATTGTTGATGTTTGTTTCAGCATCCGGAGGTGTACGTGCATATTTTACTTTCCCAGGAGTAGTGACGGAGTTCAGAACCCAAGCAAGTGTACTTTGCCAAACTTGTAGTAGATCCTGTTATATTATCTGCTTGTGTTTCTTTATATATATATATATATTCTTGTGATGTGCCTGCTCAACCTAGGATTGTGAGACGTTGCTTAGGGTCCGAACAAGATTCGGGTGTCGGCGTCGTACGCGGAGTCGTGTAACGTCACTTAGAGAGTTGATTTCACGATCATATTTTTAAGTGCTTGTTTTACCAAGTACGCCATACCATAGGACACTTGATACTATTTCATGTGACAGAATATTTCTTGAGTTATTCATGGTGATTCTGTATAGGCTTACAGGATTCGTAATATGAGCCTTGCATATTACATAGATATTATTATGACTCGCTGTACTAGCTAGAGGTCATGATCTTGCGTATTATGAACATGAGATCTTATGGACATGAGACATGAGGTTATATTGGGTAGGAAGAGACACACATGCTACAAGATGATTATGTTATATATATACTATATTACTAGAGGTGCTTTAGTCTCTATACCAGAGCTTGGCACATTTACTGGCCCTACGAGATACTACTTGCTGCTATGGGCTCCCCGACACAGAGACTGTAATAGTCTCAACCTGAATACTAGTGATGCTCTCATTTACATTTCACTTAGCTGGTTACATAGCTTGCCCTGAGGATCTATTTTTACTTACTGTATTTTATTTGGATTGAGTATTTATTGTACCTTTCTATGTCCCCTGAGGACCTGGATCCGGATTATGTCCCCAGGTGTAGACGAGGAGAGCTATCATGAGGTTTACAGGGCAGATGCTACTATTGGAGACGTACAGGTTGCAGAGGACGAGGTTATTCCGAAGGACTTCTCTTGATCACACAATATTCTCACTATTCATTTATTATGCTTAGTGTTCTAGATATTTGATCCTATAGTGACTTCTGGATATTGTACTTGGAGTTATTTTCCTTTCCATTTTGATGACGAATTATTCTCCGTGACATTATTTATATTGCTTTAGTTGGACAAATCATTTTATATTATTGTGATTGGACTATCTCTTTGTGATTTTGATGCTTATTGTGGATGAGATTAGATATAAAAAATGTGACAGGTATCGTAGACCATTTTATATGTATTACAGCTTAAGTGCACTCTAATGGGTCCATTAAATTGGGTTTGTCCATTAGAGTTGTGATGTTGGCCATTGCCACGTGACTAGTCCCTTGGTATTTTGGGACTGGGGTGTGACGTAGTTTTTGTGGTGGCCTATGCACGTCTACGAATATATTATTTTGGTTTCAACTAAGGGACCGAGCAAGCCTGCGATTAGGATAAGAATAAATTTATAGGATCTCATCCATATATTGACACGTCCTTGACCTCTATATCGAATTCGAACTTAATTTCTTAACTTATATCATGCTTAATCCATCTGTGTGAACCTCATAGTTTACTTTTGTGTACAGTGTAATGGATCTACGAGCCAGCGACGAGACTCCCGCAGGTACACCACCAGATATTATGGTTACCTACGACGATGGGGTGATGCCATCGAGTGGAGATCTCTACACTCAACAAAGTAATCAAGCAAATCAGCATATCTTGAGGTTCAGGCGAGACGACATTCTACCACCACCGTAATTCACTCCACCGATACCAGCTTTTCAGCCAGGGCAGCCTATGGACGGATATCAGCTATTTCAAGTGTTCAATGCAATGATGCAAGCTCAACAGCAGATTCAGCAAGAGGCCCAGCAACGCCAGGAAGAGAACTTAAGGAACAGTATAGTGACAGCATTGGAGCAGGCGACTCCACCAGCTAGACAGCCATCG
Organism: Iris macrosiphon; assembly: GCA_036927795.1. Lineage (NCBI taxonomy): Eukaryota > Viridiplantae > Streptophyta > Magnoliopsida > Asparagales > Iridaceae > Iris > Iris macrosiphon. Next base: position 175,092,963 of record JAYESA010000014.1, on the reverse strand, counting down.
ACAGGATCCATCTCGGATTTCCACCACCTGAAGCAACGTACATTCTCATGCAAGGAGGATCCCACGGATGTGCATGAGTGGCTCACTAACATCCAGCATCAGTTGGAAGCAGCAAAGCTTCCGAGAGAGCGTTGGATGACTGCTGTCAGGATGCAGTTGACAGACAATGCGCATCACTGGTGGCTCACTGAGGAGAAACAACTCGGACCAGACCAAGTTACTTGGGAGGAGTTCTCTAGACTCTTCCAGGAGATGTACATTCCATCTATTGCTCGGGTGGAACTTCAGAAAAAGTTTAATCGCCTCACTCAGGACAATATGACGGTGGAAGAGTACAATATGGAGTACATATGATTGAGCCGCTTTGCACCTACACTAATTCCGACAGAAAAAGAGAAGGCGAAGAAATTTTTTGACGGACTGAGCTTTGAACTACAGAGACAGATTGGCTCCGTTGCACCTACTTCTTATACTGATGTCCTTGTCGCAGTTCGACTCATGGAGCGCATCCACAAGAGAGAGTCCAGCCAGAAGAGACCGTATGCATTAGTACCAGCTCGAGCACCACACAGGAAGCTTGTAAAATAACCCCAGATGAATCCACCACAGAGAGAAGCATCATGAGCCCCATCCCTTCCTACTTGTCACTATTGTGGCAAGGTAGGCCATATTGAGAGGGAGTGCAGACGCAAATTGGGATTATGTTTAGCTTGCGGATCCAGTCAGCATTCAGCCAGGGATTGCCCTGAGCGTCGGGAAGAAACACCGATGGTTCATCGACCCGCTTTACCAGCACCGGAGCCAGTCCAGCAGCCACATCGACCAGCTTATCCAGCACTAGGAGCACCACAGATGGAAGATGGAGGATTCAGACCACCAGTACCGGGAGGATATCGGCCGAGACCACCCTTGGCATCACAGGCAGCACTCTTTCAGCAGGCCCAGCAATAGCAGAGGGCACCACCACAGGAATGTAGACAGGCTTTTGCGATGACAGTGGAGGAGGCACGGACTCGAGGAGTAGCAAATATGGGTAATATTTAGTCTTATCATAACTAGCTATAGTAACGAATATTCCTAGTAATACTTTAGCATGTACCTGTTAGTTCCATTCCCTAGTCTATATCTAGTATTATGTTAGCATGAACTTGTTAGTCTAGAATAATAATATGTAAGAGGTACCTAAGTTTTCATAAGTTGTAGTTGATCTTCGTTCTAATCAGACTCCTTTACTCTTGAGTTACTCATCTCTCATTGCCTACGAAAAAGTTTTCATTGCTTCCCTACGTATTCTGCTTGAACAAAACCCTCACCCTTTCTCTCAATTTTTTCCTTGTTCATGGTCCTTTATCCTTTGTGTCGTGCTTCAACAAATATCATACAACCACGTCATCTCTTTTGGAGCAAACCTTTCTTGATCGGTTACATTTTATTTTTCTTAAATTGCGAGTACGCAATTCTTTTAAGGTGGGTAGATTGTGAGCACCCTGATTTTTATATACGGTTAGTTCAATAATTAATAATCATTTTTTTTATTTTAAATATTTATTTGATAATTTAATTAAATTTTGGAAACCAACCACCATAGTTTTAAGATCTTGAGTGCAACACTAGTCTTTCCCTTCCAACCAACCTAGCATGCTCGACTTAGACGAGTCAAATTAGGCTCCTGACATGAATGTCACTCACAAATTTCAAATTTCATGCCTTGTTTTGGTCGCACAACTTTCGAACACAATAACGAGGAAACGATGATTAATTAACCCTTTTGTCGTGGCGTAGGATTTTAACACGCCATCCCAAACCATTGCTTCCAACTAAATCCGTACTATGAGCCTAACTGGTCGTATTACGCATATGACACTCGAGTTGCGTTATCCGAACCCCCACATGCTTCCAATATAATATTAAGTATTATGTAGAAAATAGAATTTATGGATTTATTTAACTAATTTAATATTCATTCATATTTAGTAAATACCTTTTTAATTGATATAATTTTGGTTGTAAATTATTCGTTGGAAGAAATATAAATTTCCTAGAATTTTTTTCAAGTACCTAACTATTTTTGAGATTTTTCTATATATATAGTTATGAATAAAATAAAACAAAAGAAGAGGAAAAGAAAATAAATAAATAAATAAAGAAAGAAAGAAAAAAGAAATACAATAAAATCCTAACCTAACCCAACTAAAAACCCATACCCACTAACCTAACCTAGACCCAACCCGTGTAAACCATAAACCTAACCCTAGAGAACACCACCTCCACCATCACCCACGCCGCTACTCTCCAGGCGATACCCACGCCGAACCTCGACCACCCAGGCGACCACCCCCGGCCACTCGTCGACGACCCTGACCCCTCCACGAAGCGACCTAGTCGGCAATACTCCGCCGCATATTCGTCTACCGGCATACCTCCCTGGACGAGGTACTGAAATTGGCTCTCTAAGGATGTAAGAGCCATGTCTGGGGAGAACTTCTCCTTGAAAAGCTCTTTGAAAGCCTCCCAAGTAAGTCCTGGTACTACAATCCTGGGGTCTGTCCGAAATCATGTTAATGCAATGTCGAACATCATACACCCCGCTGCCTTTATCTGTAATATCTCTGGAATCTACAACAGCCACAGGTTTCGCTCGGTGTCCTCGATCCAATCATCCACATAGAGAATCCCCTCTGTGCCTCTGAAGTCCTTCGGCCCCATCCTCTTGAAGTCTATGATGGTACCCGACCTCGACTGCTGAGGAATAAACTAAGGTGGTGCCGTCTGTGGCTGGACTGTGGAAGCTCTCTCAACTGCTGCAAGTACGATCTGGTGAGCATTCTCCACGCTCTATTGCAGGACCTCCGACTGACGTTGTTGTGCCTCCATCACCTGCTAGAAGAGTGCGAATATCTGCGTTTGATCAACTGCAAGTGGTGAGGGTAGAAGATCCCCGGAAGCTGTCTGCCCTGTCCTAGGTACCGGAGGTGGATCACCTTCGAAAGATGTTGCTGATAAGTCCACCTGGGCCGGTGAAGCTGACCTCTTGAATGTAGGTGCTGGACCATCGTCCGAGGGTACTGCCCTCAAGGGTGATGAGGTGACTGATCGTGCTGTCGCGGCACCTGAGCGCTAGGAACGCATCTTCGGCGGCATCCTGAAGATAGATTAAAATAAGGAATCAATATTGAATATGATACGATATCATCAAAGAAGGACAAAACTTTATTCAAAGTAAAGCAAATATTAAATAGATAAGGATTGCAAAACAGATTTTGGAATTTTCCTAGGTGTGATTTAAGTAACTGCAATCTAACTAATGTGCCTCAGAATACAAGTTTATTATGTGATCGGTTTGGATGAACATGATCAATAAGGTAAGACGATTATAAGTGAGGTATGTAATCAGAATGTACACGATGAACAATGGGGCTTTGATCACATAATCAACTCCTACTCTCCCATCCCTAACTAATACCGATGGATCCAATCACGACACGCTACGAACACGAATATGACCACTGAACACGAGCAGTGGGTGTACACGAATATAATAACCACTGAATATGAGCAGTGGGTGTACACGAATAAGCACACTGAACACGAGCAGTGTATGAACACGAAATATAAATCAATACCCAATATACACGACAAAATACATGTACACGAGTACCCGCTGAACACGGTAGGGGATAACATCTCCTTACGGGATCTATGTAGTACAAGTCCGTAAAATCACTGTGTCAGAGTCAAGTATACAATTCTAGAATATGCATATATACACTATTATGAATTGAAAACTATCAGAGAAATGTACTCGCCTGAAGTCCTGAGCAAGGTGTGTCTCTCGATGCCCAAGTTGGTGTCACACAGACCTATATATGGTATGTTACATCAATACTAGGTTCAGGAATGAAAATAAGTTAACTTAATGCAATTCTAGGTCAATAAGTTATTTCTAGGTCAAACCGATTAAATCTAGGTTGCAAGAGTCTAACACTAGGACACTAAGTCAAAGCACTATGAAACTAAGCTATACTAACTAATCTATGATACTAAGAGACACTCAAAAAGCCGTATCCTAAGATACGCAAGTTTCCATATATGAAAATAGTACTTTAGATATATATATACAAGTCAATATACATAATACTATAACAAATCAATGAAAATATGATACATTGGCCTTGCACCAATGCGTATCACACCTATCTCGATGTCCAAACCCAATACCTTGGGTATCAACCCAATACATTGGTATTACCTTGGTACCCCAAGGTAATTCAAAACCTCATGATATAGCTAACATATATGCATAATACCTCAAGTACTAACTATATAATATATCTAAACTACTAACATATAATATGAATCAATGTACTACCTACTAACCACTAATCAATACAATACCACAACTAACTAGACTACTAGTCATATATATATATATATATATATATATATATATATATATATATATATATATATATATATATAAATATACCTAACTACTAATAATACACTACACTAACTAACAACATACTAATACACTAACTCACTAAACCACTACCAAAATACCTTGCTAAACCAATAACCCAATATACATGCTAACCCAAAAGACCTTACCTGAACCAAGATCCTTAACTAACTGCACCTGGAAACTAAAACCACTACTATGCTGATATTGCTCGACGCTGCCTTCTTCTTTGCTGTCACTGTGCACTGATTCTGCACAGTGATAGCAGTTCACTGCTGTGCATGCCCGAACCTCTCCCCACTGTACTTGGTCACTGGTTGTTGTTCCTCGGTGCAACTGCACAATACAATTGCATTGCTGCCTACATAGTGCAGCTAGCTGCTGTAACACTGGCTTCTTGTTGTTGGATGGGTGCTGGAGCTTGCTGCAGTTGATGCTCTGCAGGTTGATGGCTGCAATGCAGCTGCTGTACCTCGGCTGCTGATGAACACTTCTCAGTAGCTCTCTGCAGTGTACTACTACTAGCTGCATATATCTCCTGCAGTTGAACCACCCGAGTAGTGGTGCACTGAGCTTACTCGATGTCACGAACCGCACCCGGATATTTGGACACGAGTACGTGGGTACGTCCAGCCTACGTCGCAGTGTCGGCGGTAGTACGCTGTCTAGGTCATATTCACAGTTAAATTAAAATCTAGCTCATTCACAATAATTAAATAGGCAAGGATAATAATAGGAAATAGGAATGCTAAGATTTCATAAGCAAAATGTGACAAACAGATCCATAGTTTATTACAGAACCAGAAATTAAATCGGGGACAAACCCGATTACTAGGCTGAAAGAAAAATACTAACTAACTGGCTACTACTCCTCAAAAGTAGCCTCCTGAGTAGGAACCGGCTCCTCAATGGTATCATCTGCTACGTTATATGGGCCATAAAAGGTGGGGGCATAGTCCTCATCATCGCCTAATATCAACGGATCCAGTCAGGAAAGGAGCAAAGTACCAATACACAACAAAGCTTAAACTAAATAATTATGACAAGTAGAAAAGAACTGGCTAAGTATCATGATAAGAATATGCATAATAAGTAGTAAAATTAACTAAGAGTTAAATGCTATAAGCCAGAGACATGAAATAAACAGGATTATAATGAGACAAGAAAATGGAACTGCAACAAGATAAAGAAAACTATGTGTGTGTGATTGTGTATTTAGAATACATAGTTGGCATGTAGGGGGTTATAAGGCTAATCCGGCACGTCATAGACGGCTATTAGTCAGGAATAATCGAGTATCCGACTGATAGTACAGTCGCGTACCAACAACTATTAGTCAGGACAGGGGGAAGGGTAAACTACATGCCTCCTAGTATTCTCCCTCCCGACATGAAAAATAAGACATGAAATCCAAATCCTAACACTATGTGTAATCATCCAATGGTGCTAGTAGAGCAAGGAACTAATTATCATAATATAAAGAATAAACTTGAAGTGCAGGTACTTGCCTGAGGTTTGGATCCCAACTACAGTTCTGTTCTCGAGAAATTTTCAAAAATGTCTCCGGATGCTGAAATAAACATTACCATCATACTCAGAAGATATCAAATAGCTAGAAACGCCTGTCCTTGAGTCCAATTTGGAGACAAGGGCAAAAACGGCAATTTTGGGTCAAAACGGGGTCCACATGTGGGCCCGCTTTGCACCGAAAAATGTGTCAGGGTCAAAGGTCTCCAAATTCACCAAACTTAGTGTCAACATGTCAGGAACGATGATAAGAACCCAACGGAACTTCCAGAATTGAATTCCGATGAGCCGATCACAAAATCGCCCGTCGGGTGGGACTTGTGGGGCCCACGACACGCGATTTCGTCAACGTTCTCAGAATCGAACCAAACTTGGGTCACAGGACCAGCGTATCGCTACGAGTCCGATGGCGCAAGTTTTGTCTCGGTCCGACGTGTGTACACAAAGTTAGGGCATAATTCAGAAAAGTCGCATACGGGGCGTTATCCGCGGATACGCGTTGATCCCGGTGTGCACGCACACCCGAATCGACTTCTGCGAAATTCCACACGTCCGTATCGACGGCGCGCACATATCTGTGAAGACCGCGCGCGACCAAGTCGTCCCGTTTGGCGGGGCGTACCCAGTTCCGGGGTGAATCGGGTCGTTGTTTTTCCTGTTTTTGGATCGCGGTTCGCGATCGCCACAGGACGCGATGCCCCGAGCGGATTGTACGGGCACCGAGAGGGTCACGCAGGCTTCGCGATGCAAAAGATGGAATCAGAAACGGGTAAACGAGCAGGGAGATACACGTACCTGAACAGGGCTCGAAAAATAACGTTTCTCGTGTCTGTGTTGTGTCCGACACGTGTCCTGTGTCCAGCCGTGTCCAAACTAGGTTTAGGGTTTCTGATGGGTCGGCGGCGGCGGAGCTGGCCGGAGGGAGGCCAGGCAGCGGAGGAGGCGGTCGAGGGGGAGTTGTCGGCGCCGGACGAAGCTAGGCGGAGCGGGGTGACGGCGGCCGGAGGGCTCGGGCGGCTGGGAGAAGAGAGGGGAGGGAAGGGGAAGCTGGGGCGGCTCACGGCGGGGGCTGCAGCGGGCGGCTTGGGGCGAGGCGGCGAGGTCTGGGAGCGGGAGAGTGGTGGCCGGAGGGGAGGGGATTTATACAGGGGTCGGCCGGTGGGTTAGGCGGAGGAGGCGGAGGAGAGGGGGAGGTCGTGGCGAGGGTCGTGGGGCGTGGGCCGGGCGGAGCGGCGGACGGCGCGGCCGCGGACGCGGGGGAGAACGGGTCAGGGGGAGAGGGGTGCTGGCGGGTTTGGGTTCGCGGGTCGGGTTCGGGTGGACCCGACCCGACCCGATAGCTATACGGGTTGGGTCGGACTGGGCTGGGCCGGGCTGAGGGTTTGGGCCGGGCTGAAAATAAATTAAATAAATAAATAAACAAATAAATAATTAATAATTAATTAAATAGTTTTTAGGTGATTAAAAATAGGTCCGGGGCCCAATAAATTCCAAAAAAATTACCCTAAGTCCAGTTTTTAATTCTACACCATAAAATATTATTTTCATAATATTTTAATAGTAATTAACAGCAAATAAAAATTATTTAATTACCAAGAGCCTAGGTTTTAATTACAAAAAAATCCCGAAAATTCCAGAAAATTATGAAAAATCCAAATTAATAATTCCTGAAAATCAGGGGCTTACACTCGAGCCCCTCTGTTGTCACTACAGTAGCTCTTCTTCACTGCTAGATTGTTGTTGATGCAGAATTGATACAGAGTTTCCCTTACTGCAGTGAACTATAGTCTCCCAATTTTGCCACCTCTATGTGCACGAGTTACTGCACAATTCTTCACCCTTTATTGCCACTGTTTTGTAATACACATGGTCGTGTGCTCATCAATTTGCTTGTTGTGACCTCTGTCCAAGCTCCTCTCAAACACATCCACACACTACTCAAAATACTATACACACACACACACATACATATACTTATACAACCACCTCCATGTATATCACTATCTATATATTTATATACATATATACTCTTCCCTCTATGCATATATCAAACTATATATATATATATATATATATATATATATATATATATATATATATATATATATATATATATATATATATATTCAATCACATATAAGGATACATATATATATAACACACATACACATATATGTATTTATATATAAACACTCATACCTATATATACATATAGATATAAATACACATAGACATATAAACATACACATATAGCTATATGGATACACCTATACACTATATCATAATACACAATTATATATACATATATATATATATATATATATATATATATATATATATATATATATATATATATATATATATATATATATATATATATATATATAAATGAGGATAATAAACCAAATACGTGGAGTGCACCGCACCCGTATCACACTTATTCTATGATACGCTTGCGATATGGCTCCAACACACAACCAAACGCATTCTGGAGGACACGAGCAAGTCTAATACACTAAATATGAATAATACGTATAGTATTTAGATCAACTACGTGTCCGTGTGTAAACCCCCTGATTTTTCAAAAAATTTAAAACTAGATTTTTCAGAATTTTCTGGGATTTTTTGGGAATTTTTTACTAATTAAAAATAAGATATTTTTGGCATTAAATAAAATTAAATATTTTTAAAATATATTAAAATATTATGAAAATAATACTTTTGGGTGTAAAATAAAAAAAATTGGACTTAAGGTAATTTTCTGGAAATTTATTTGACCCCAAAAATATTTTTAAAGCCTAAAAAAAAATTTTAAAAATTAAAAATAAGTGAACCGGGTTCAAACCGGCCTGAACAGGCTGAACTCGGTCCAGCTGAACCGGACCGGTCCAACCCGCCTAGCGGGTCGGGTCGGGTCCGCCCGATCGAACCCGACCCGCCCGCAGACCCGCTCCTCCTCTCTTCCCCCACGACCGCTTGGCTGACCGATTCCTCCGCCGATCGCCCGCTTCCAGCGCCGCCCCGCCCGGCCACGCGACGCCTCGCCCGGCCACGCACCCCGCAACCCTCGGCCGACCCCGCCACGTCCTCCGCCACCCTCGGCCTCCCCTCTCCAGCCCTATAAATCCCCCCAACTCTTCCCCTCCGGCCTGTCAACCCCGCCAGCGCCACCGTGCCCCGCCCTCGCCAGCGCCGCCCGGCCCCTTCCTCCTCCTCCTCCTCCTTCTTCCCCGCAGCAGCACCCGACCCCGAGCCCCTCCGGTCAGCATCCGCCGCCTCCGGCGCCTGTCGCACGCCGCCGTCCAGCCTCCCCACCACCGGCGCCGCCCTAGCCCCTCTGGCCGGCCTCCCCCACCGCAGCGCCGCCAAGCTCCGGTCACAGCCTCCCCAAACCCTAACCCTAGGTCTCGTGTCGTGTCGTACACGAAAATTCCAATTTTCAGGAGCCCTGTTCAAGTACCCGTATCTCTCTGCTCGGTTACCCATTTTTTATTCTGTTTGTTGCTTCGCGAACCCTGCATGACCCTCTCGGTGCCCGTGTAACCCGCTCGGGGCATCGCGTCCTGTGACGATCGCGAACCGCGATCCAAAAACAGAAAAAATAACGCCATATTTCACCCCGGAACCGAGTCTGCCCCGCCAAACGGGACGACTTGGTCGCACGCAGTCTTCACCGAAATGTGCGCGCCGTTGATACGGACGTATGGGATTTCGCAAAAGTCGATTCGGATGTGCGTGCACACCGGAATCAACGCGTATCCGCCGACACCGTTCCGTATCCTTCAGTTCTGGAATGCGTCATAACTTTGTGTATACAAGTCGGATTGAAACAAAACTTGTGCCATCGAACTCGTAGCAATACGCTGGTCCTGTGACCCAGGTTTGGTTCAATTATGAGAACGTTGACGAAATCGCGTGTCGTGGGCTCCACAGACTCCACTTGACGGGCGATTTTGTGACCGGCTCATTGGAATCCAATTTTGGAAGTTCCGTTGGGTTCGTATCATCGTTCCTGACCTGTTAACACTAAGTTTGATGAATTTGGAGACCTTTGACCCTGACACATTTTTCGGTGCGAAGCGGGCCATATGTGGACCCCGCTTTGACCCGAAATTGTCATTTTTGCCCTTGTTTCCAAATTGGACTCAAGGACAGGCGTTTTTAGCTGGTTGATATTTTTTGGATCTGATGGTGATGTTTATTTCAGCAACCGGAGTACTGTCTGCAAATCCCACTGCTACCAGAGTTACAATTGGAGCCGAAACACCAGGCAAGTTTACCTTGCCAAACTTGCAGTTCTTATTATTTATTCCTTTGACTATATATATAATTGTGCATGCTTGACCTAGAACCGTGTAACGTACTTAGTGTCCGATTATAGTCGGGTGCCAACCCCGTACGCGGTGTTGTGTACGTCATCTAGAGATGGACATTTGCGACCCTTTACATTCTCTTACTTGCATTATCAAGTACATCATAACCCAGGACACTTGACACTATTCATGAGACAGAATCTTCCTGAGATATTCATGGTAATTTTGTATAGGAAACATGTTACATGACTTAGACATTATATTCTTAGATCTCATTATGACTTACTACATTAGTTATGATCTCACGTGACATGGACATGAGACGTTATGGACATGAGACGTGTGGTTACATTGGGTGGAAAGAGACACGCAGGCTACAGGCTGATTATATATATATAAAATCCATAGTAAACACATAGTAAAACTCATAGTAAATACTGCTACCGGCTCCCAGACACAGAGCTTGTAGTGGTATCAGCCTAAGTTCTAGTGATGCTCTCAACTTGCATTTTACATAGATGGTTATATAGTTTACCCTATTATTTCATTATTTGCTGCACTATATTTATTTTGGCTTGAGCTTTCTTGTACCTTGCTATGTCCCCTGAGGACCTGGATCCGGATTATGTCCCCAGGGTTAGCAGACGAGTTCGACCCAGAGATATACAGGGCAGGAGCATTAGCAGAAGCAGGAGTAGACACTGGAAGCAGTACCAGATCTAGCAGTCGAGTGATCTCTGTGGGTATCTTCTGAGTATATACTATTTCCATACTCAGTTTTGTTGTTGATATCTTTATTCTTGTATCTTGTCAGTTGTATCAGATTTGTAATCGGGTTGTTCTCCGATTTATTTACTTGAGAATTGATGAGGTTGTTTATATTTTCTTTTGTTGATATTGATATATTCATTCTGTAGATGAGAATAGTAAACCCTGACTATTGTAATACAACTTAAGTATGCCCCGATGGATCCATTAAATTGGGTTGTCCATCGGTGCGTGCTGCTGGCCATTGCCACGTGTCTAGTCCCTCGATATTTTGGGACTAGGGCGTGACATGGTTTTGTGGTGACCCATGCAGGTCTACGACTAAATTATTCGGTTTCAACTTAGGGACCGAACAAGCCTGCAGTAAGAATAGGATAAGTTTTTAGGATCCACTTGCTTGAATCGTTCTTGACATCTATCTCGGATTCGAATTAATTCCTTGACTTGCATCCTGCCTTGATTCCTGTGCGCCTCTTATCCTTTATTTTGGATATAGAGTAATGGATCTACCAGTAAGCGACGAGATTCCTACAAGATCACCACGAGATGCTGTGATAAACCAACAAGATCTACCAGCACCCGAACCGAGACCACCCTTGGTACCACAAGCAGCACTCTTCCAACAGGCCCAGCAGCAGTAGATGAATCCACCACAAGGACGCAGACAAGCTTTCACGATGACCGTGGAGAACGCGCAGACTCATGGAGTAGCTAATGCGCGTAAGTGATTCGTAGTTATCCGTTTCTAGTATTGTTTTAGCTCGTGCCTATTGGTTCGTGACCTCAGCCCCAACCTAGTAATTTTGAACTTGCTAATAACCTGGTATGTTTTTATATTTGATAACTGTAGAGATTATGTGGTCTTTATTTATTATTGCTTATTTTGTTTTTGTCTTTGTGAGCTTGAATTAATTTGTACCTCCTTTCATCATCATCTAGCGTACTTATATTTGTTGTACTACCTTGACTTATGCTGCTAATATAGCCTAGTTTTGCAAGCTTACTCTTCTATCGAGCTTGATCATGACATATGTATAAGTGGGTTAACACACTGATACATTTCAGAATCAGTGTACTACGGTCTGATCAACCATGGTGCATTTTGGTTCGCTCATCGCACGACTACTTTACGTGGATTGAGATATATAGTTGACTAGTATACTTGCCCTGGACATGTCTGACATATCGTATCGATTACATAACTATATTAATATGAGCATGCGAACGAAGAATTACTAGAATATGATTTCAATCCACAACTGCTCTGACGATTCCTATTTGAATTCTTTAAACGCCTTTGATCCCGACACTTCTATTCTATTACCTCTCCCTTGAACTCTTTATTATTGATCTCCGTTTTCCCTTATTTCGGAAAGACGAAACCTCGGGCTTGGTATAAGTTTGATATAGACAGTACTAGATATACCACATAGGCCGGTCGCATTGATGATGACCCTTTTATATATGATTAAGGGAATACCATAGGTGATATGTTTGGTGTTAAAGACTTTGAGGATTCAATAGCATGATTAAATAATTTGGGGCATAGCTTTCTTAGATGTATAGCCTTAGATGATAGATGGGTAAATTCTAAGTTGGGTAGAGACCGCAATGTTCACTTGAGAGGAATTCTTTAGACTGTAATCAAGTGAGATGTGATAGAGAGACCCTACCATATTTTAATTTCGAGGACGAAATTTTTATAAGTTGGGTAGATTGTAAACCCCCTGATTTTTCAAAATTTTTAAAACTAGATTTTTCAGAATTTTCTGGGATTTTTCGGGAATTTTTTTACTAATTAAAAATAAGGTGTTTTTGGCATTAAATAAAATTAAATATTTTTAAAATAATATGAAAATAATATTTTTGGGTGTAAAATAAAAAAAACTGGACTTAAGGTAATTTTCTGGGAATTTATTTGACCCCGAAAACATTTTTAAAGCCTAAAAATAATTTTTAAAAATTAAAAATAAGTGAACCGGGCTGAACCGGGTTCAAACCGGCCAGAACCGGCTGAACCCGGTCCAGCTGAACCGGACCGGTCCAACCCGCCTAGCGGGTCGGGTCGGGTCCGCCCAACCGAACCCGACCCGCCCGCAGACCCGCTCCTCCTCTCTTCCCCCACGACCGCTCGGCTGACCGATTCCTCCGCCGATCGCCCGCTTCCTGCGCCGCCCCGCCCGGCCATGCGGCGTCTCGCCCGGTCACGCGCCCCGCAACCCTCGGCCGACCCCGCCACGTCCTCCGCCACCCTCGGCCTCCCCTCTCCCCCTCTCCAGCCCTATAAATTCCCCCAACTCTTCCCCTCCGGCCTGTCAACCCCGACTCCGACCGCCTCCCCTCGCCGAGACGCCGCCACCGCTCCCCTCGCCGTCCCGCCAGCGCCACCGTGCCCCGCCCTCGCCAGCGCCGCCCGGCCCCTTCCTCCTCCTCCTTCCCCGCAGCAGCACCCGACCCCGAGCCCCTCCGGTCAGCATCCGCCGCCTCCGGCGCCTGCCGCGCGCCGCCGTCCAGCCTCCCCACCGCCGGCGCCGCCCTAGCCCCTCTGGCCGGCCTCACCCGCCGCAGCGCCGCCAAGCTCCGGTCACAGACTCCCCAAACCCTAACCCTAGGTCTCGTGTCGTGTCGGACACGAAAATTCTGGTTTTCAGGAGCCCTGTTCAAGTACCCGTATCTCTCTACTCGGTTACCCATTTTTGATTCCGTCTGTTGCGTCGCGACCCCTGCGTGACCCTCTCGGTGCCCGTGCAACCCGCTCGGGCATCGCGTCCTGTGGCGATCGCGAACCGCGATCCAAAAACAGAAAAAACAATGCCATGTTTCACCCCGGAACCGAGTCCGCCCCTCCAAACGGGATGACTTGGTCGCACGCGGTCTTCACTGAAACATGCGCGCCGTTGATACGGACGTGTGAGATTTTGCAGAAGTCGATTCGGATGTGCGTGCACACCGGAATCAACGCGTATCCGCCGACACCGTTCCGTATCTGTCAGTTCTGGAATGCGTCATAACTTTGTGTATGCACGTCGGATTGAAACGAAACTTGCGCCATCGGACTCGTAGTAATACGCTGGTCCTGTGACCCAAGTTTGGTTCGATTCTGAGAACGTTGACGAAATCGCATGTCGTGGGCCCCACAAGCTCCACTTGACGGACGATTTTGTGACCGGCTCATCGGAATCCAATTCTGGAAGTTCCGTTGGGTTCGTATCATCGTTCCTGATCTGTTGACACTAAGTTTGACTAATTTGGAGACCTTTGACCATGACACATTTTTCGGTGCGAAGCGGGCCACATGTGGACCCCGCTTTGACCCGAAATTATCATTTTTGCCCTTGTCTCCAAATTGGACTCAAGGACAGGCATTTCTAGCTGATTGATATTTTCTGGATCTGATGGTGATGTTTATTTCAGCAACCGGAGTACTGCCTGCAAATCACACTCCTACCAGAGTTACAATTGGAGCCGAAACACCAGGCAAGTGTACCTTGCCAAACTTGCAGTTCTTGTTATTTATTCCTTTGACTATATATATATAATTGTGCATGCTTGACCTAGAACCGTGTGACGTACTTAGTGTCCGATTATAGTCGGGTGCCAACCCCGTACGCGGTGTTGTGTACGTCATCTAGAGATGGACATTTGCGACCCTTTACATTCTCGTACTTGCATTATCAAGTACATCATACCCCAGGACACTTGACACTATTCATAAGAGAGAATCTTCCTGAGATATTCATGGTGATTCTGTATAGGAAACATGTTACATGACTTAGACATTATATTCTTAGATCTCATTATGACTTACTATATTAGTTATGATCTCACGTGACATGGACATGAGACGTTATGGACATGAGACGTGTGGTTACATTGGGTGGAGAGAGACACGCAGGCTACAGGCTGATTATATATATATAAAATCTATAGTAAACACATAGTAAAACTCATAGTAAACACTGCTACCGGCTCCCAGACACAGAGCTTGTAGTGGTATCAGCCTAAGTTCTAGTGATGCTCTCAACTTGCATTTCACATAGATGGTTATATAGTTTACCCTATTGTTTCATTATTTGTTGCACTAAATTTATTTTGGCTTGAGCTTTCTTGTACCTTGCTATGTCCCCTGAGGACCTGGATCCGGATTATGTCCCCAGGATTAGCAGACGAGTTTGACCCAGAGATATACAGGACAGGAGCATTAGCAGGAGCAGGAGTAGACACTGGAAGCAGTACCAGATCCAGCAGTCGAGTGATCTCTGTGGGTATCTTCTGAGTATATACTATTTCCATACTCAGTTTTGTTGTTGATATCTTTATTCTTGTATCTTGTCAGTTGTATCAGATTTGTAATCGGGTTGTTCCCCGATTTATTTACTTGAGAATTGATGAGGTTGTTTATATTTTCTTTTGTTGATATTGATATATTCATTCTGTGGATGAGAATAGTAAACCCTGACTATTGTAATACAGCTTAAGTATGCCCCGATGGATCCATTAAATTGGGTTGTCCATCGGTGCGTGCTGCTGGCCATTGCCACGTGTCTAGTCCCTCGATATTTTGGGACTGGGCGTGACACCGTGTCACGATGCGATATGCACAAGTTCCCGTGTCAGAGAAAAACTCCCAAAATCAATCCGTATCGTCAAATTGATGAGATATGGCCTACACGTACCCAATTATGGATACGACACTAGCCACAAACAATTAATAATATGTCAATTTGATCTATTAGACTAATTGACAAACACAATATGTGCCAATCTCGGAATTCTCCCAAAATTGACACCAAAATGCACATAACTTTCACCATAGGTCTCCTATGAACCTAAAACTAATTCCTATAGGTAGCCTATGCATGTGGGTTAGTTTCTCATAGTTAAATCTCAGATTTAGAGTCTACTAGAAGAGGGAAAACTGAAATATACCTATTGGGAGATGGATTTTCAATAAAAAATCTCCAAATGTAATGTAGCTCCTCTCCTTATAGATCTTGGCCTCTTTCTTGTTACTCCTTGCTTCTTTCTTATAGATCCTTGATGTAGAAGCCTCAATTGAGAATTAAGAAAGGAAATTGTGAAAAAATTGGTGGATAATTAATGAGGGAATGAAGGAAAATTGAAAGAGGGGAAAACAAGATCTAAATGGGATTGAAAATTGAAATAAGAGAGACACTCTCTCTCTCCTACTATGGTGGCCGGCCATATACCACATTTCCCAAGCAATGTGAAATGTCCTATTTACCCCTTGGGGCCTCTCATGAAGAAATTAATTAGGGAGAGAAGGTTCTAGTCTAATGGTTTCACTAATTAATCTAACCTCCTAATTCATGGGCCTAATTCTTGGGCTCAATCTAAACCAATCTAAAATGTTGGGTTCATACAACTAATAAATTGTTTAGGTCCACTACACAAGTCTAAAATAAATCTATAACTAACAATCAATAATTAATACAACAAATAATTAATCACATGCACAATATCTAAATACAATACATCCTAAAAATAAATACCCGTGTCAATTACCAAACTACCCTTGATTGAAAATGTGAGGGTGACACTCAGCCTGAGTACTAGTGATGCTCTCATTTATATTTTACTTAGCTGGTTACATAGCTTGTCCTGAGGATCCATTTTTCTTACTGTAGTGTCCCGCTCTGCGTAGGCACTATGTACAAGAGATATCTCTTTGCTAGCTCGAACGAAAGCCTTCTCGAAGAGTTTCTGATCGAAACACGAGACGATTGATCTAGGTGAATGGGCAGAACTTCATTCTCTGATTCTTGCACTCCTTAATAATGAATCTAAGTTTTTGAATGCTTGTTTGCTTAAGAAGATAGTT
Organism: Iris macrosiphon; assembly: GCA_036927795.1. NCBI lineage: Eukaryota > Viridiplantae > Streptophyta > Magnoliopsida > Asparagales > Iridaceae > Iris > Iris macrosiphon. The sequence continues at coordinate 175,076,054 of JAYESA010000014.1, read as the reverse complement.
TCAAAAGAAGAATGATAGAACCTGCCTCTTCATGCTAATAAGAGAACTCACATAGTGTCACGACCCGCACCCAGAATTTGGGCATGAGTCGTGTGTACGTCCAGCCTACGCCGCAGCATCGACGGTAGAACGCTGTCTAGGTCTCAACATAATATATATCCTGTCAATAGTCTCAACTCCGTACGAAGGACAATGATAATAATCCACAGTTCTATAAATATACTCAATCATAAGCTATAAGAATAATGGGCACGATGAGAATGGAAAAGAGTTCTATAATAAACCAACCATAATAAGTCTAACTCAAGTCCTGGGTCTAGATGACCTCACAAAGTCACAAAATAATAAATACAACTCAGTCTCAGTCTAAAACAATAATGCAGAAAAATAATCTAAGAACAGGCAGGTAAGATCTCCTCTAGAACAGGCAACTCCTCTGGGATTTCCGGAGTAAAATCTTCCTCTAATCCTGGGCCGTAATGAGTGGGGCAAAAGTTCTCCAGGTCCTCTGAAAAATGTTATCCAGTCAGGATTGGAGCGAAGCACAAGCACTAACAGCAGTTTCATTAAATTGACAAAAACTATAAACAGTGTAAGAAATACAAGATGAGAATATATGCTGAAAATGTGAAGTACTGGAGAAATGAATATAGGCAATAGAGCATCTAGCAATGAACAATAAATAGTGAATGCTAGAACAATAAGTAGTGAATGCTGGAACAAGTGAATCTGAATAAAGAATAGACATCTAGCTAAGTGTTTGAATTATCAGTTTATTATGTGATCGGCTTGGGACTAGATCAGGCTGGTTATATATGATTAGCTATGATTCTTGTAGGTCAGGCTAACCATATGGTTAGCTATGATGCATGTAGTGGTCAGGCTAATCATATATAACAGCTATGATGCATGTAAATGGTCAGGCCGCACCCGACGTGAGAAGTGGGGTGAGCTATGATGCATGTAAATATTTGGATATGATCACATAATCTACTAATAGTTCTCCATCCCCAGCTAGCACGATGGATTCCAATCATGACTCCTCATGATGGGGATCTAGAGTGCTAACCCGTGTATCCATAGTATCGGAATCAAGTATGTACTATAACTGAATTTATAGAAGTAATCAACAAAAATAAAAACTGTCAGAGAATGTACTCGCCTGTGGTCCTGAGCAAAGTGTGAGGATCGATGTCCAAAGGGGATCACAATGACCTATATAAATGAAATATAAGTGTTAAATGGTGGTGTAGAAAGATAATTGCCATTAACTAGGTTGGATGAGGGTGTTAGGCCATTTCTAGGTCTATACTGGGGTTACCCATGGTTAACTAGATCATTCTAAGTATACTAGTTGGTATTAGTGAATACTGGCTAATACTAGTTAGTACTCAAGTGTATAACTTATCCTAGTGTACTAACTTACCTAACTAATACACACACTCACTGAGACACACTGACACATGCTACACTAACACACTATATTCACAGACACTCTAATACACACACAGGTAATATTTCTAACTAAGACACAGGTTTTAACTCACATTGGCATTGAATACACACTCAAACCCATACAGAATTTAGCTAGTTACTGATACATTACCTCTGCTGGACACAGAACTCCCTATATTTAATACCAACTAACTGTAGTGAAACCCCCAAATCCCACTGATATAAACCTACACTGATACACAAGGACACACTCACAAAACTGCTACACACACTACTCTCACTCACAGAAAATTCACTGCACTCACATGTATCATCTACACTGATCTGGGAAATTATGAGACACACACACACTGTGGTTCACTCTCACTCACACTCAGAAACACACAGGTAATTCCTTTCCCAGTTTGACACACACACGCACAGGTAATTACACACTCCTCACTGAAACTAGTTAGGCTCACACAGGCACATAGGTTCACACCTAGATCCTAACTAACTGATGCACACACACAGGCTTATCTAACCAACACACAGGTACACTAAAATCTAAAAGGAACCTAGGACACACACACTAAAAATTACTGATACACAGGTAAACTGCACACTGCTCACCCTCTAGATACTGAACTCTGAATTCACACAGGCACTGATACAAGACACTGCTATACACAGATACTGGCAGCTACACACTGCTATCACTCTTACAGCAGTTTCCTAACTGATACACACTAAGTCCTGGGATACATACACTAGTTACTAGGCTTTATGGCACACACACACAGAAATTAATACACTGAAATTCAAATACCTACAAACACACAGAATCCACATTGAACCTGGGATAAATCACTCACTGAATTGACTACTGAAACACACAGGCATCAGTTTGTACAGCTGCACACTGCTCCCTCACTCCTCACAGAATTGCACACACAGGGAATACACAGTTTGCTCCTCACCTAACTGATACACATTGCACATACTGAAATTAAAAATCCTACACACATAATTTACACTCACACACTCTCACTCCTAGACACACTGTAAAACTCACTGCACAAACACAGGTTCTGCACACACACAGAAACTGAAACTCTAAACTCACATAGGCATTGATACGAGAATCCTAACACCCACAGTATCAGGTATACTGAAACCTCACCTGGCTGTGCACAGGACCCCCAATTCACTGCTGATACACACAGCCAATAACCCATATGCACAAAACACACACTGAACAGAATCCTCCCGACTGTGCACAGCTACTCACAGTGGAATCCCCCAAATCTCTACTGTATAGTGAATGTCCCCAAATCACACAACCCATTTTCAATACATATGCAAATATATGTGTGTATATATATATATATCTATATATTAAAACATGCAGTATTAGAATAAATTAAATAGGTAAATCCCTAAGGGCAATCCTACAAACACCTAGGGCTGAAATCGAGTTTTATATTAAGATCCCATGGATCCTCAACCAAAACCCTAAAAATCGAGTTTAAACCTACATACATGAGATGAAATCTGCCTACATGTAAACCCCTATGATTAAGGGTCCACGAAAATTGGAAAAAACCAATGTAGGTCACCAAAATCCTAATTTCTCCTAGGTCTTCATGTAGGACCTACGAAATCGAGATCCATACAACAAGGTAGGTTTTCTAATGGCCAACAACAAGAAAAACAGAATTAAAATGGATAGAAATTCAGATTTTACCTATAGGGAGATGGTTTCCCTATGAAGGTTCTTCTTCCCCAAGGTTCCTTGACCCAAGCTCCTTGCTTTCTTTTGCTTTGGAGGAGGAAGATGGAATCCTAGGGTTTGATTCCGAATTTGGGGGTGGGGAAAATGGCTTTTCTTAATGGAGGCTAGGGTTTCTTTCTTCATGAAGGAGAAAAGGGTTGAGGGTGGCTCCCTTTTATATTAAAACTAGGTTAGGGTTTTAAATGCATAGGATTAGGTTAAACCCCCATGTTAAGTCATGCAGAACTCAATTAACTCAGGTTTAGTCATTCTAGGGTTTGAGGTTCAACCCTATAATTGAAATTCTAGGGTTTGTCTAAAATTTGGGTTTTTAAATTAGGGTTATTCATTAGGTTAGTCCTAATGAGTTCTAGGGTTTGACCTAACCCAACACAACTAATAATATATATATATATAGTTTATAAAAAACTCAGCAGATTAAATTTAATACATAATTATTCAAATAGTGAAATTACACAAATGCCCTTATCTGGAAATATGGTAGTGACACATAGCTTGTCATTGAAATGAATATGCTTGCCTAATTAGAGAACTTGAAATGCTTATCTAAAGAGAAAGAGATAGAACCATTGCTATGCTAATAAGAGATAGAAATGTGCATGTTTAGCTACACCGCTATCGATCGAACTACTGCCATGCTAATAAACAAGAGTAAAAGAAGTTCATATGTTTCCTTCGTATATGCGAAAAGAAAGAGTAACACTGTATGCTTAGTTAAAGAGATAGAGAACTGTTTACATGCTTGCTTACTTAAATATAGATTGTTATATGTTTCTATATAAGTTATCAAAATGCTTGAATGGTATCAGAGAATGTGGCAGCCAGTCTGCATAAGAGATAGAAATGGCAGCCTGACCGCACAGAGACAGAGATAGAGAAAGAGTAGAGATTGAATATGTGCTTGTTATAGAACTGCTGCATCCATATAGAGTTTATTTGATAGAGCTACATTCATGCATTGGTCTTAGACAACTTGTGCACAAGGGAAGATCCTACGAACGATTTTTCGGGGCGCTGGGGACCGTTCGCCCTGGGGGGATTAGAGGAATACCTGAGGCAAAGAATTCCTCGCGATCAGGGGGTATTCATGTCTATTAGATAGCTAGTTCACGTGTCAAAGCAGCTATGTATTATGAGCGAGTATATATAGTGCAGTGTTGGGTCGTGATAACACCATTGCTAATCTTGAGGAAGGAGACTCATGGACCATCATATAGTTAGGGCGCATGCTAGGCTACTCTTCTTGTATACCTAATTGTTTGATGCAGAGACGAACATGGAAAGGGAGCCTTATTCTTATATATGCATATATTTCTAACTCGTATGTCTGCTGCAGGGATGACCGCTCGGCGAAAGTGTAAGAATCACTGAATAAGTGATATGCATGATATCGAATATGCTCTTCTGTATTAAATGCTTGTGTAGAGAAGTCTTATTTTCGTATATGCTTATATCTCGTGCGCACGATAAGATGTTGCAAATAAGAGAAAGAGAGAGATGCTAAGAGAGAGATGCTAAGATGATAGTCCACTAGATGCTTGCTAGAGTCTTTAAATAAATGCATATGATTCACAAGACACGCTACGCACCAGAGATAGTATATGAATCTGCTTATCGTATATGAACTGCTTGTCTTGCCTGCTTGCTCATATTGAATATAAACTCTATTTTCAAAGATATTTCCAAAAAGAGAAGTAATATGACTCCGTTCTTGTGCTGCATGTAACGAACATAGGTAAAACAAACTAGAAAGATCACTAGTAATAAATTTTTTTATAACATGATTACTTAGTGTGGGTTTCAGGGGTGAAGCTTCTGTTCAGTTATTTTAGACTCACTAGTACTTTCTCCAAAGTGCTGACCCACCAACAGTTTGCTTGTTCTCAGGTGCTAGATCGTCCGAGGAAGCGATAACTGTGCATCATCCCAGGGACCCGAAAATCTAGAGTCGATGCCTTGAGACGTATCGAGATTGCTTTGAGCTGCTTTTGTATAGAGGGACATAATGTATGGAACGATGTCATTGTAATCAAGAGAAAGAGTACTTGAGCGATCTGTAACCTCGGCCAAGCGCTGCTTGTAACACATCTTGATTATCAATAAAAGAGCTTATTTTCATATGCCTTTGTGTTCTTTACTTTTCTGCAATATATGTGTCGCTGCTCCTATTTTGAATGGCTTACTTGATCTTGTTCAAAGCTTTGGCCTTATGCAAGCGCACTTTAGGCTTGCACGATATTATTCCCGTGCGAGGACGATCGGTTCCGTAGGGACCAAGCGAGGACGAACGACCCCCCCCTGTGGGACCGGTACATGACATAATAGTATCATAGCGACTCGATTCTTTGCCCATTCCATTGCCTTTGACTCAGAGATGTCCTAGATGTTGTGATGCAATGAACGTTCCATACAATAAGTCCATATATATTCTTAAAGATGCTAGCAAAAAGTTTTCTGGGATTTGATTTGTTGCTTGAGAGTTGTGCTTTCGTGCTTGTTATAGATTGTTAGAGTTTTTGATTGAGAATGATGAGGGATGAGGACTATCGTTGCTCGGGATATCAGAAGTTTCTCCTTGAGTTTCAAGGACGAAACTCTTTATTGGTGGGTAAGTATGTAGTGCCCCGCTCTGCGTAGGCACTATGTAAAAGAGATATCGCTTTGCTGGCTCAAGCAGAAGCCTTCTCGAAGAGTTCTCAATCGAAACACGAGACGATTGATCTAGGTGAGTGGGCAGAACTTCATTTTCTGATTCTTGCACGCCTTAATAATGAATCTGAGTTTTTGAATGCTTGTTTGCTTAAGAAGATAGTCACAAAAGAAGAATGATAGAACCTGCCTCTACATGGTAATAAGAGAACTCACATAGCTTGTCATTGAAACGAATCTGCTTGCCTAATTAGAGAACTTGAAATGCTTGTCTAAAGAGAAAGAGATAGAACCATTGCTATGTTAATAAGAGATAGAAATGTGCATGTTTAGCTACACTGACACCGCTATCGATCAAACCGCTGCCATGCTAATAAACAAGAGTAAAAAAAGTTCATATATTTCCTTCGTATATGAAAATAAAGAGTAGAACTACATGTTTAGTTAAAGAGATAGAGAACTGTTTACATGCTTGCTTGCTTAAATATAGATTGTTATATGTTTCTATATAAGTTATCGAAATGCTTGAACAGTATCAGAGAATGTGGCAGCCAGTATGCATAAGAGATAGAAATGGCAGCCTGACCGCACAGAGACAGAGATAGAGAAAGAGTAGAGATTGAATATGTGCTTGTTATAGAACTGCTGCATCCATATAGAGTTTATTTGATAGAGCTACATTTATGCATTGGTCTTAGACAACTTGTGCACAAGGGAAGATCCCACGAACAATTTTCTGGGGCGCTGGGGACCGTTCGCCCTGGGGGGATTAGAGGAATACCTGAGGCAAAGAATTCCTCGCGATCAGGGGGTATTCATGTCTATTATATAGCTAGTTCACGTGTCAAAGCATCTATGTATTATGAGCGAGTATACATAGTGCAGTGTTGGGCCATGATAACATCGCTGCTAATCTTGAGGAAGGAGACTCAGGGACCATCATATAGTTAGGGCGCATGCTAAGCTACCCTTCTTGTATACCTAACTGTTTGATGCAGAGACGGACAGGGAAAGGGAGCCTTATTCTTATATATGCATATATTTCTAACTCGTATGTCTGCTGCAGGGATGACCGCTCGACGAAAGGGTAAGAATCACTAAATAAGTGATATGCATGATATCGAATATGTTCTTCTGTATTAAATGCTTGTGTAGAGAAGTCTTATTTCCGTATATGCTTATATCTCGTTCGTACGATAAAATATTGCAAATAAGAGAAAGATAGAGATGCTAAGATGATAGTCCACTAGATGCTTGCTAGAGTCTTTAAAGAAATGCATATGATTCACAAGACACGCTGTGCACCAGAGATAGTATATGAATCTGCTTATCGTATATGAACTGCTTGTCTTGCCTGCTTGCTTATATCGAATATAAACTCCATTTTCAAAGATGTTTCCAAAAAGAGAAATAATATGATTCTGTTCTTATGCTGCATGTAACGAATATAGTAAAACTAGAAAGATCACTAGTAATAAAATATTTTATAACATGATTACTTAGTGTGGGTTTCACGGGGTGAAGCTTCTGTTCAGTTGTTTTAGACTCGCTAGTACTTTCTCCAAAGTGCTAACCCACTAACAGTTTGCTTGTTCTCAGGTGCTGGATCGTCCGAGGAAGCGATAGCCATGCCTCATCCCAGGGACCCAAAAATCTAGAGCCGATGCCTTGAGACGTATCGAGATTGCTTTGAGCTGCTTTTGTGTAGAGGGACATAATATATGGAATGATGTCATTGTAATCGATAGAAAGAGTGCTTGAGCGATCTGTAACCTCGGCCAAGCACCGCTTGTAACACATCTTGATTATCAATAAAAGAGCTTGTTTTCATATGCCTTTGTGTTCTTTACTTTTCTGCAATATATGTGTCGCTGCTCCTGTCTTGAATAGCTTACTTGCCCTTGTTCAAAGCTTTGGCCTTGTGCAAGCGCACTTTAGGCTTACACGATATCACGTCCGTGCGAGAACGATCAGTTCCATAGAGACCAAGCGAGGACGAACATCCCTCCCCCTGAGGGACCGGGGCGTGACACTTACTGCATTTTTGTAAACCCTCTCACCAAAAATAGGTATTTTGTGTGTATTTTATATTATTATATTTATTATAGATTATTTTAAATATTGAATTTCTTTAGAGTATTCTCTTAGTTAATTAGAAAATAAATTTCTTAATAAATTTACTTATATAAATATTTATTTAGAATTATTTTTAGGCTATTTTAGATTTTTTGAGATTTTTCTAGAATTTTAGGGTAATTAAAGCATAAGAAACGTAAATTTCTAGAACTTTCATAATTTACTATGATACCATACTTGCATATTGTTCCTACCAAATATTTATTTTAGGTTAAAATATTTAATTATATTTTTCTTTAATTTATTTAGAATTTTAAGAAATTTATTTGGATTTTTGAAATTATTTAGGATTTATTTGGATATATATAGTCTTAATATTAGATAGATGCTAATTTAGTGTTAATAGATATTAATAAGATTAGATATAAATTATTTGTATTATCTTTAATTATATTTAAGATTATAAATTATTGAGATAAACTCAAACTCTATTTTAAATTAATTCAAATCCTGAGCCTACTAGGAAAGCAACTTTATGCATATCATATCCTTATTTAAACTCATCCTAATCATATCCAAATTAGCAAATCCTAGTCTTATTCAATTAAGTAGTCTCCATAATTATAAATACCTATTAGACTTATGGAATAAACTATCTTTCATAATTTTTTTCCCCAAACTCCTCTCTTTTCGTCAAAAAACAGTCAAAATTCGTCATAAATTAAGCCTCATTTTCTAGTAGTTATGACGAATTAAAAAGACGATATCTCCTAGCTCCGGACTCCAAACGCGCTCCAGTTTTTTTTGCTAAAACTATATCAAGGTTAGTTTTCTGAATATATAAATTATTTTAATAATTTATGAACCTATTTTTTCAGAAAATTCTAAAAGTGTTAGCTGTCCGAAATCAGACGCGTTTTTGTATTTTCAAAATTTCGGGAGATCCCGAATTCGGAATTATGAACCGTTTAAATTTTCGGAAATTTGACATGATGAAATTACATAAAATAATATTTCTTGAATTTAAAATATAATTTTAATTTACTGTAAAATTCGTGCAACGTAGAGGTAAATAGGAAACCACCGAAAATTGTCATATGTGCGCTCTCGTGGACATAACTCTTTACCGACTTGTGATTTTATGAAACCGTCAATTATGGTATTCATGTAGCACTGAAATCTATAGAATTTTACACACAAATCAAGAATTTGAGTTGGTTGACTTTTTGGTCAATGGATTGCCTCGATTTGCGTGCCACGGATCACAAATTCGTACAGTTGACTTTCTTTGGACCAAAATTAGGGTTTAACAATAAAATCAGATTATAATAAGATTAAAATACTATTTTAGATTATTTTATTAATAATTAAAATAGATTAAAATGGAAGAACCTATTCACCCATTTTTGTAACCTAACTTGTTTAATTTATGTGACGGGTAGATCGGACGACGCCTTGAGTTGTGACTTCATCCCTTTTCAGACCACGCAAGATACATTGCCAAATTGCTTACAGTACTTTGTATGCTTATCATATTTTCATATATTTATTATATATGTGTTTTCTTTCAGTCATAATTATATATTATATATGTTGACACACACTTGACACATAATATCATGGACAATCAGTAGGCGTATGGGCTATATCCACTCTGGTAAACCGTAGTAACTAGCACGCACTACGGTAGTTGTGTCGCACTGGTCGCTACCCTCGAGGTATGTCGATTTCTGGTGTCGAGATGGTCGCTACCCTCGAGGTGTGATGGCTTCTGATGTTTATGGATGTGTGTGTGAGTTGTGAGATAGATAGAGTAGCCTACCCATGCCCATACATCGAAAAGTTATCCTCATTATGCATTTCATATATATTGTCTAGTACATCGTACTTATATATTTTTATCTATTATGCATGTTTTACTTTATTCAATTGGCATGCTTCTATGTATCTTGTTACGTCCCTCTGAGGACCTGGTCCCTTTCCAGGTGTAGACGATCATGACTATTTGCAGGAGCACGGATCAGGACTTGCTATTCCATTCTCTTTCGAGGAGGTCTCTCTTCGAGGAGGTCTCTCTTCGAGTCTCATTGTTCATTAGATATACTTATTTTTGTTCCCCTTATATTCTAGTTGGTAGTGGATTTGTCTCCGCCCAACTACTTGTTCTTATCAAGCATTTTATACTTGATTCAGTTATATAGTTGATTGGTTATTTGATTCTGTGGATGAGATCTAGTTATGTCCTGTGACTTATGACAATATATATATACCACATGTGAGTTAATATTCATAATACAATGTACGCGTGTATTATGGTATCCATATATTGGAGTTGCCATATACATACGGCTGGCATGCTTACGTATTCCTAGTCCTACGTATTTTGGGACTGGGGCATGACAATTTTATTTGACTTGGGTGTTTATTGTACCTTGCTATGTTCCCTGAGGACCTGGATCCGGATTATGTCCCCAGGTGTAGACGAGGAGAGCTATCCCGAGGTTTACGGGGCAGGTGCTACTATTGGAGACGTACAGGTTGCAGAGGACGAGGTTATTCCAAAGGACTTCTCTTGAGCACACAATATTCTCACCATTCATTTATTATGCTTAGTGTTCTAGACATTTGATCTTATAGTGACTTCTGAATATTGTACTTGGAGTTATTTTTTTTTCCATTTTGATGATGGGTTCTTCCCCGTGACATTTATATTGCTTTAGTTGGACATATCATTTTATATTATTGTGACTGGACTACCTCTTTGTGATTTTGATGCTTATTATGGATGCGATTAAATATAAAAACCGTGACAGGTATCGTAGACCATTTTATATGTATTACAGTTTAAGTGCACTATAACGGGTCCATTGAATTGGGTTTGCCTATTGGAGTTGTGATGCTGGCCATTTCCATATAGCTAGTCCCTTGGTATTTTGGGACTGGGGCGTGACACTAATTAAGGAAGAGTTTGTTAGATTATGGGGGAGCTATCTCCTAAAAATTATACTATTTGCTAATTATCAAAATGAAGGAGATTGTTGGCACATTATTGATTTTGATAACTATTATAATGAACACTTGTACTGGTTTTAGTCTAACTCCATTTGCAGATATTCACGATAAGATACAAACTTTATCATCCTTGTACAAGACCTATCCTATCGCATTCTAAAGACTCAAGACGATGCTTGAAGATCCAAGTATAAAGATTGTGCCTTAACGTAGTCTTCATGAGTCTGTAAGTGTCTAGGACTTATTGTAAATACTAGTCATGGATGGCAAAAACAAAAGCAAGGATAGTTTAAAACATTGGATACTTTGTGTAAGGAACCAAAATTCTGTCAGAATACCGCGGATTATCGTCGGATACTCCGTTATGTCACAACAAGTTTTTGTGTGCTCATTTAGATCATCCATCGGTATACCGTGGATCATCGTCGAATAATCTGTTATGTCACAGCAAATTTTTGTGTGCTCATTCCAATCTTCCGTCGGAACACCGTGGACCACCGTCGAATAATTCGTTATGTCACAACAAGTTTTTGTGTGCTCATTCGGATCATCCGTCGGTATACTGCAGATCACTGTCGGATAATTCGACTAGTACAGTTGGTAGTTTTAAATTCAAATCCAACGGTTTGAAATTAGTGCATTAAATGCATTTAATGACTATATTTATAGCCGTTACTGTAGGCTGTCGGATTTTCATTCGTACTCCGCGGAATACCGTCGGATCTTCCGACTGCCTGCAGAAAGTTACTTTTGGACTTATTTCTCTTTGTCTTTGTATATAAAGACTTGTTACCCCTTCATTCAAAGCCATCCACTTGAGTCTTAAAATTTTTTCAACTACCAAAAGCAAACTTTTTTTACACTACCAAGCTTTATTATTGCCATTCACCAAAGTGTTAGAGTTTTTCAAGAGTTGTAACCTAGATCTTCCAAGTGTTATTGAAGATCAAACATTTCTGTCACGCCCCAGTCCCAAAAATATACGGAACTAGGCCACGTGGCATTGGCCAGCTGACACGTCACTAAGGGAATACCCAATTTAATGGACCCAAAGTGATGTGCTACGCTGTCCTAAACTACTACAAGTCTAAATACAGGTAAATCTATCTCATCCACAAGAATAACAGGAAAAGTATTGAATATAAATAGATGCTAAATCTAAAATGTCATATACAACCCAGATAAAGTCAGGTGGGAACAATCCCACTACAAAAGTAAGCAGGAGTGAAATAAGATAAACTAGCGTAACATCCTCAAAATATGTAGCTTCAACTCCAGGTGCACTCAGGTAGACTCTGACGGCATCTCCTCTAACTCCGTCTCCGAGGCATGTCCAGACTCCTGTCCAGGTCCAGGTACTGTGGGGTGGAATGTCTCAGCTAAACCTGGCAGGGAACCAGGTCCTCAGAGGGACGTAACAAGATACAGAAAAATGACATGCCATGTAATGTAAATATTGAATAAAGAAATAAAATAAATACAGGATGCTAACCATTCTAAGTGAAATGCAAGTAAAGACCTTGTAGTACGCATGGAAATGTGTGGCTAGACATATGCTGACGTAATTCACCAATCCGTAGTGACTGACTAGTATATGCCACATATGCCCCCGTTCAAGGGAACTCTGCAATCGACCATCTCCAAGGAGCATGGTGCGAAGGTATAAAACATTTATGGAGGGGGTGTCCCATACGTCTACTAGTTATCTTTCCCATCCCAATGAAACTAAATATCAAGTCGTACTTTTCCTGAATTATTCTAATCCGTGATGCGGGTCACACGTATTGGTAGCTAATCAAATACGCAGCTCGCATCCCAATATGCATTGCAACCATGTTGCGTGTTCCCGTGATAGGGTCTAGGAGAATATTAGAATATTCTCACAGTTGTTGGTGAGTCTGCAATATTATGTAAATTGTCAATTATATCAGCTGACTGTACCCAAGGCAGTCTCAGGTAATCATGGTATATGAAATTCAAGAACAAAGCAGATATCAATAATTGAATTTAAATATTAACTTGGCAAGGTATACTTGCCTACTCCCTGATAATGTTGATAACCTGATCTCGCAGTCAGGTTTTGAGGTTGCTGGTGACAGGGGTCACTGGTTGTGGTGAATGTGGTTTCTGTTAAAACAGACAGGGTTCGTGAATATCAAGGCTGTAATATAAAGTATGTATATATACTTATATACACATATATAACATAGATATATATATATAGTATGTATATATATAGATATAATATATAGCAGTATATATAGTATATAAAGAACAGACAAATGCAGGTATTATATAATAGTAGCAGGGTATATCCACTGCTAAATATATATAATAATATAATATTATCAGGGTGTATCCACTGATATATAATAATATGGTAGTCAGGGTATATCCACTGAATTATATATAATAAATAATAATCAGGGTATATCCACTGATATATATATAGATAAATTGAAATGACAGGGTAGAAATTAAATACATATATATCTATGTACTGTATTATACAGTACTATATAGTATATATTATATATAGATAATATATATATATATATAGATATAAAATAAAATGACATTGCAGGAATTTAAATACATATATAAATGCTGTACTATCCAGCACTAAATAATATCAGGGTCTATATATGACCACTGTTATATATAGTAGTATATAATAGCAGGGTATATCCGCTGATATATATAGTATAGTATAAATAAAAGACAGTGCAGAAATTTAATATATATATAAATACATTTATTTACCTATATATAACAGAAAGAAAATGCAGGAATTTTAAATACGTATATATACTGTATCATTATTATAATAAATATAAAATATAAATATATATAATATATAGGTACTGTATAACCAGTACTATGATATAATATACATATAGAATATATATAAATATATATGTACATATATTTATATATACCTCATATATATATATATATAATATATATATATAATAACAGAAATAACAAAGCATATATATATATATATATATACATATATATATACCATAAAGATAATAAGTATAATATGTATGTAAATACATATATGTTTTATATATAAATACATTTTATATACTGTATATATATTTTTAATGTAAATATAATAATAGATATATATACAAAATATACATAAATATATAATACCTTAATTATAACATATATATGTATAAATATACATAGAGATATAGATATATATATATATATATATATATATATATATATATATATATATATATATATATATATATATATATATATATATATATATATATATATATATATTAATACCCAATTAAATATATAATAATATAATATGCATTTAGTATAATTATACTGTATTTATACAGTATATAATTAATATAACAGTATATATTAATATATATATATATAACATATATATATAAGTATATGTATACATATATATATATACATGTATAAATAAATACATATATACGTATAATTACTAGGGGGCCCACTGGGCCAGTCGGCAACAGCAGCAACAGCAGCAACGTGCGGCAGCTGCAGCGCCGGTAGCGGCGGCGGAGGAGGGGGTGCAGGCCGTCGGGGTGGCGGAGGAGGAGGTGGCGAAGGGTTCTGAGGTGGTGGCGGAGGTCGGGGATGCCCGGAGTGGCGGTGGGAAACGTCGGGAAGGTGGTTCGGGGAAGATGGCAGAGTGAGGCGGTGGGGATTGCGGGGGAGCTGCCGACGGCGGAGGCCGTCGTGGGGCCGCGGGATGGTGGTGGGTCGGTAGGGGAGGTCAAGGCGGAGCGAATGGGGGTGGTGGCGGTGGTCGGCGACGGCTAGGGCGGCGGTGGTGGGCGGTCGGAGGTGGAGTAGCTGCTGTGGCAGTGTGGGGAGTTCGGGTCTGCGATGGCTGGCCACGGCGGAGCAGGGCGGCTCTGGCGGCGAGGCTTGGCCGGAGGGAAGAGGGGGTCGAGGCGGAGGTCGTGCCGGAGTTGGGTCGGAGGCGGTGGCCGGTGGTGGCTGTGAGAGAGTGGGGATGAGAGAGGGGGTGTGGGTTAGGGTTTATATAGGAATAGGTCAATGGCAATTTCGTAAATAAGTAGAACTTTGGGGGTATTTTGGTAATTTTGGATTTTTGGGATATTTTCAGCAGATTTTTCTGTGGGTCCCATGCCACCTATTGTCTAGCCAATAGGGTAATGCCATCTAACATGCATTTTTGCATAAAAACCCTAACTTTTCACAATTTGCATAAAAGTCCAGAAATTGGGAAATTGCGCAATTATGCAATTTGTCTGAAAAATCACCTGGTTCTAAAAATTACCAAAATTCACAGAATTGAGGAGAAATACTGGGGAGAATGTTTTGAACTGTGTGGGGGTGAGTCTGGGCAGATGCAGGGTCTGATTTCTTAGGTGATACGGGTCACCGTATTTATTATTTAATAAATACTGCGCACGGTGTTCACTAATTATTTAAGGGCAGTTAGGGTCATAATTTTTCTACGGTGTCAATACGATAATTGTAATACAATTAGTGTAGAATATTATCGTATTTTTGGTTGGGCAAAACAGGTGCCTACTGGTCCTCAAATCTCTAGGGTACAGAGGTGGGTAAAGAGCAGAAAATTAAATAGGGATTAAATACGTACGTTTGTAACGATATTTGTGCGACTAAAACGAAGCACAAAAACGAGATTTCTGGGAGTTGCTAAAAATACAGAAAATGTAGTCTAGCAAGTCTAGGGCAGGGATGTGAAATTAGTTTAGGGTTAACAGCTAGTGTGGTGCCCTAATTTATTGTGTAATAAACAGGTGCACAATCAATAGAATATATAATAAATAAATTTAAAAAAAAAGTTGCACTAATTCTAATTAACTAAAAATAATATTAAAATACTGAAATCTGGTCGAGGAAGTTTACAATTTCCTTGTTAAAGAAGAAGTTTGTGAGCCTTCAGATCAAAGCTCGTGTGTAAGAAGTTGGCGAGTCTTCGAATCAAAGCTCGTGATATACTATTTTGGTTTAAATAGTGGATTAAAGCCTGACAGGAGTTTTCGGGACTAGATTGCCTTCACGGAAGGACATCACGATACATCGCGTGTTTTATTTCTCGCCTTCTTCTTTTAATTACTAATTATTACTGTTAATTGTGTTGTCAGATTTTATTACCCTATTCACCCCCTCTCCCCTCTAGGGTTCCTATAAACATAAATTTGATTGGGGCACTGCCACTCTCTCTCTCTATCTCTCTCTCTCTCTCTCTAACATAACACCACTCTTTCTCTTTCTGCTTTCTTATCCCCTATTCATCTTCTTCTTCTAACCCTACACACCAAAGCTCATTCTCAATTAAGGTAGATCTCTCTCTCTCTCTCTCTCTTTCTCTCTCTCTCTCTCTCTCCTTCTTCTATATTTTCTTTTCAAACTAGGAGTTTTCTTTTTGTGATGCTTAGAATTTATGTCTATTTCATGTATTTTTAAACAACACTTTATAGATTTTAGGTTATTGATTCCCTAATTTATTTTTTAACACAAATTTAGGGATTTCAAACGTCAGAAATTGATACAGTTCCAAGACAAAGACTTTTATTATGTCTTAGGACTACAAAATATTTGTAAGTACTAACAATAGCTAGGACTGTCAAAATTTTGACAGTTCTAAGACATAGCATTTTATGCTATTTTAGGCTTGCCAAAATTTTGTTAGAGAAATTTTGAGTTCCCCCTACTTGTTTTTACCATACTTCAAGATGCACAACATCGAATTACCATAATGCATGAAATCCTCCACTTTTAACGAAAATCGTCAATGACTAACAGTCAACTCCTTTGAAACCCATTTATGACCAAAATATTCTCAAATAAGTGGGGTGCACATTAAATTATAGTACAATAAGTGGGTACAACTCAAAATTTTTATCTTTTATTTATGTAGGTCAAATGAGTTAAATGTTAGTCATTGGCGGTTTCTGTTAAAAGTGGAGGTGGGGGAGGGGGTTGAGGTTCATACATTATGGTAATTCAGTAGGGTACACCTTGAATTATGGTAAAACAAGTGGGTGACAACTCAATTTTTTTAATTTTGTTAATATAGTCATGACCGTCAAAATTTTGGCAATTCTAAGATTGGAGAGTTTGATACTTTTATACTTACGAAAATTTTGGACAATCCTAACAACATTGGTAATATTGGTAACAAATTCTTTGGAACAAATTCTAAAGGCACTCCAATAGTTACTTAGGACAGTCCATCACTTCAAGACAGTCCAGATTTTTGTAACTTTTACTTAGGACATCCCAAAATTTACTCAGGACAACCCAACCCCCCAAACCTTCCCAAAATCCTTAATTCTAAAATTTTACTCTCTCTCTTCAAATTTTCAAACCCCCAAACCCTAACCCTAACCCCAACCGCAGGAGGAGGAGTAGGCGGCGGCGGCAGCGGGAGACGGGGGAGGAGGCAGAGGCGCGCGCGGGAGGGCTGTTGCTGCTACCACTGCTGCTGTAGCCGCAGTTGTCGGCCCGCCCCCGCGCGCGTGCGCGCACCTCCGCGCAGCCCCCTGCACCCCATCGCGTCCGCCCCGAGCAGCCCCCGCACCCTGCATAGCCCCTACACCCCGCACCCCGCACCCCGCGAGCGTCCGCCCCACATCCGCCCCGCGTTCGTCCCGCACATCGCAGGTCCGCCCCGCACTGCCCGCCGCCACCCGCCCCCGCACCCCGCCCTTGATGCTGCTTCTTCTTCTTCTTCTTCTTCTATTGGAAGGACTGTCAATTTTTTTACAGTCCTAATTATTTAGGACTATCATAAAGTTGACAGTCATTCTAATTGGAAGAACTGTAAATTTTTTTTACAGTCCTAATTATTTAGGACTATAACAATGTTGACAGTCCTTCCAAGGACTGTTAACATTGTGACAGTCCTGAAAAAAAAATTGGACTGAAAAATAGAAGTTATTGGCTTTTATATGAGAATTTGGACTGCTCTCAAGTAAAAAATTTGGGTGACAAACTTGTAAATAAATTGAATTTTTTTTTAGACAATTTATGTAGTGACTTTAAAATTTGCCAATTTTTTGTGTGTGGAAGTGGACTAGAGGGTGGGTGGGTAGCTCTTTGGTGTGATAGTTGTGAGTGTGATTAAACCCTAGACTATACTAGACTAGACTAGGAAAGCAGCCATGGAGGTCGACCCGACGAGCCATCTCAACGAAGAAGAAGAAGAAGAAGAAGAAGAGGAGGAGGTCCAGCCGCCACCGGTTTTCCAGCAGACGGACGAAGGGATCTTCTTCCCAGTGGAACAAGTCTCCGAAGAAAAACGTAAGAGGAGTGAGGAGGAGGAGGAGGAGGAGGAGGAGGAGGAAAGAGTGGATTCTTGTGGGAAGCCGCTATGGAAGACGAGCCTATGCACTTTATTCATGCGCGGCGGCGGAGGCAACTGCAGCTACGGCGAGGCCTGCCGCTACGCACACGGCGAGGCGGAGCTCCGGCCCCGACCCGATAATAATAGTAAGAAGAAGAAGAAGAAGCGTCGCAGGCCCAACGGAGTGGAAACAGAAGCAGAGGATGATGATGTAGCGAATACAGTTGTTCCTCTTGACAAATGCCTCATTGGACTCTCGAAAAGGTGGGTCACCGACGACCTCAACAGGTTCCTCCAAGGTCAGGTGAGGAAGAAACAAATATATATGATACATACAACTCCTCTCCTCTCTCTGTTGTATCAATCAATCAATTTTGGGAATTTATTTTAAGACTAGTAACTAACTGCATGTGTGAATCAATTTTGAAAACAAGGCTCGGCAGGGAGGTGCTAGGATTTGATAATGATGTCTTGCTTTCTGTCAAATTTTCATTCTTTCTTTCTTTCAAATTGTTTCTCCGTGCTAAGGATTCTTGTTAGCATTATACATAAATTCACTAGTTTGTCTAAAAGTTTACCATTAATTAATACTTCTTTTCCAGGGGATTCAATATAAAACAGCAAAAAAGAAGAAGGGGATGAATGTGGGTTTTGTGGTTTTTGAGGATGCTGAGCAGGTTAAAAGTGCTATTGAGGTACCCTCCAATACTGCAACATAAATGTAGCACTTCCAATGCATGCTATTGCACTTCATTATATTACATAAAAGTTCCATTTGATAGGTTTTGAATGAAAAGTCTACCGACGGAAAGCAAATAAAAGTTGCAGATGCCATCCACAGATCTTATGAGAAGAAACATACAGCTATAATAAATGAAACCTACCAAGGCAACGAAGACAACTCTACCGAGGATAATGATGATACTGGAAAAGATAACTCTGCAGTCAAAGGGTTGGGTCCAAAGACGAGAAGTGTTCGTGATGTAGTCACCCCCTTTGCTCATATGCCCTACAGCGACCAACTAGAGCACAAAAAGAGTTCGTTATCACAAATGCTTAAACGACTTGTAAGAGAATATGCCTATTATATTCTTATATTTGATAATATTTTTTTATGGTATTGCAACTAATGTGTTCTTACAGACGCCTATCTTTTGGATTTCCACTTTTTAATATTTACTTTTGGGTTTTTTTTTTTTTTGGGTCATGAAGTGAACATGTGGATTTCTTTATTGTAGACACGGAATACACGCAGGGCTTGTCCAGATGCTCTTCCACTTCCAGAGTGGATTTTGAAGTCCCGGGACATAGGTAATTTCCCGGTCATTGCCTTTGGGTACCTACTCAAAAGTTGAATTAAGAAAACCTAGGACTTTCACATCCGATCTTCAATCCAGAAGCAAAGATTATTAATTTGATAGTGGATACATAGATGAAAGATTTTTGCTTATCTTTCTTTCATCCAGCTTTAACATTGTTCCATTCTTACATGTATAACCTTATTGTTGGTTTTAATGGTCTATAGTAATACTGATTTTGGTGGCTTCTCATTCATTGTTATCAGTTTTGTTGTTGTTGTTGTTGTTGCTGTTATTATTACTATCATTAGTTTCCTTGCAAGTTCTACTTCACCTAATGCTCAATGGTATTCACAGAGAAGGGCCCTTGCCCATAGAGTTGAAGATACATTTGCTACTGCCTACTAGGACCTGGCTAGTTCTGAAGAATGATTATTTGGCACATCATAGAATGCAAGAGCTGGTTGCTCAACATATTGCTTTTTAGATCATGTCTTTCATTGACTAAGTTGTCCTTGAATCTAATTAGAGAATATAATTGTAAATAATTCATGTCTTTTCTTTTTTTCTTATTAAATTCTTTGAAACTAATCCTTTTATCTTCTCCCTTGTTACTCCCCTTTGCTGACTACCTCCACTGGCTTCCTCTTATCCATATCCTTTACCCTTCTTCCTCCTTCTGGCCAATCGAACCATCTCAAGGGATCCATGGGCCCCGGGGGTGAATTTGGTTGTAGGAAGGAAGAGGAGGTAGATGTCCTTGACAGGCTAATGATTCAAAGCTTGAATGCAGCTTATCCCTGCATATCATGTTTCCATAAAACATTTGGATTTGAGTCGGGATATGTTCATTGCTTTCACTCCCCTAAACATTTTCAAGGAAAGATTAATTATGTTAAATTTTGAGAAGATGGAAGTACCTTCCTGTCTCCCAGAAAAGACAAATCTATGTCATAATGAGAAATATAGTTCCAACTCCTTTCTCAGCATTATAATGGGTGAAGTTCGACGACATACTACATTTCTTACAAAATTGAGATTTCTATTATCGGCTTATTCCTACACTTATGGTACCTTGGTCTGGCATATCACGTATGATTTCTATCTTAAGTGCAGTCATATTTCTTCATTACAGCATGCTAAAATATTCATCTTATATAATGTAGGTGGTCTTCCATGCAAACTTGAAGGTATTTTAGAATCACCATTGATTGATGGGTACCGGAACAAATGTGAGTTTTCTGTGGGTCATTCAGTAAAGGGTAAACGAACAGTGGGATTTATGCTTGGAAATTTCAGGTTGGTTCTTGACTCTTGATTATAGAAGCTTATAAATTATACAGCCAGTTAGTGGTTTTCTAAATATTTTGATCTTGATATTTCAGGGAAGGTATGACAGCAGTAGAAGAACCTGTTGACTGCCCAAATGTCTCCAGAATCTCCTGCCAATATGCTCTAATCTTTCAGGACTTCCTTGAATCTTCAGAATTTCCTATCTGGAACAGAGTTGATAACACTGGATTTTGGCGCCAATTCACAGTACGACGTTTACTTTATTATCTGTGTACTTCATAATCTCTGAAATATTTTATCTTGCACACATTAGACATGTTCTATTGACCTGAATATTTTAATAAATTTTCATATTTTACAATATTTCATATTTACCTATATTATTGTGAAATACTATCATCCATTATCATCATCTTTTTTTAACTATTACCAAATAAATCACACTGGAGGCTTTTGCCTAGGTGCGTGAGGGAAGGAGTCCAGGTCAGTCTGCTATTGCTCAAAATGCCGATGCTGCTATTGCAGAAGTCATGCTTATCGTTCAGGTTTGGGCCTCGTAGAAATTTTTTTTTGTATAATCCTGGGAAACGGTGGTCGGTAGGACATGCATATCGCATATTCTGTTTATATCAGATAACTCATTGAACTCTTGACAAAGGACAACTTACCGTGTATAATTAAAATATTTGATGTGTAATGCTGACTTTGCCTTAAAAATTCTGATAATTGGCACGAGCTCTAGTGAAAGTCATGAATTGAGTTTAGTTTCGTGAATTACATTTTATTTGTAATAGGAGCAATTTCCAATTGATTGATCTGCAGGTTTGCTCAGTAAATTTTGATGAAGAACTAATGAAAAGTGAGTTAAAGAGGATGGCTCAAGCTCTTGCACAAAGAGCGGCATCATCTTTACCTCCACTACCTCTGACAAAAATAGTAGTGCAGGTGTGCCTTCTAGACTGGGGAATATATTCATGATTATGTGTCGCTTCTAGATGTTGTACTTCTACATTAAACGCAGTTATTTTGTTGCATTTATATAGTTATTATTAGTAAATACTGGTTGATTGATCAGGAGTCATTTGCTGTTTTGCAGTTTTGGCAATTGGAGTTTAATTGACTGTTAATTGAAAGTTGTTGATATTATATAATACTTCTTTAGGACTACCTTAATTCCTTGTTTGTCAGGTTGTCTACATACCCTGTGGAATGAATGATTTTGTTAGATGTCACTGTTGTAAGTAAATTTCATAAGCTATTAAGGATATTGTTTGAGGTTCTATTTGATAGGCCAGCACTCATGAGGTACTCATGAGCAGGCGGACGGAACATGATTTGCAGGACCCAGATTCCTGTTGGTATTTAAAATGAGGTATTCTAAAATACCTTTCTTTTTCGAAAATAGGGCGACACTTGGCGCAACGGTAAGGCTTGTTGCTTGCATCATGGAGGATGTGGGTTCTAGTCACGGAAACAACCTCTCCATATAAATAGGGATAAGGTTGCAGACATTTGACCTTCCCCAGATCTTGCATAAGCGGGAGCTTCGTGGCACTTGAACGCTCTTTTATTGAGGATATTGTTTGGTCTAGTTTGAGTGTAGAGTAGTTCCCTTGCGTGCATTGACAAAGTCACAAAAGTGTACTTCATGCGTCTTTTTTGTATTTAGTTATTTACTATCTTGGTTCGTTTATTATATTCGTCATGTAGGTTTAGGAGGGGACGTCTAGACCTTTAACCACTCTGAAACTATCAGTTAATTGCTTTTACGAGATTGAAAAATGGTCTAATCATTAATGCAATATATTGCATCCTGAGTTTTGTGGCTTTCCCAACATTGACATTATATTGCATCCATCGTTACTCAACAAATGATACAGTTCCAAAGGTTACAAATTACTATCTCATATGTTTCATAACAATTCACAAATACTAAAGCTTAAATAAAATGATTACCTTAACGAATTGATGATTTCTTCCTCTGAATTCTATTGAGCCTCTAATGTTCAGGATTTCCTGCACGATCCCCAATACCTGAAATGTTGTGGGTCAGTACAATCAGTTCTTGTTGAGTACGAAAACATAATTCACCTAGCCGAGTGGAGGAGTTGCTTCCCTCCATAATGGAGGGGGTTATGGCCATCAATTATTGATCACTAATAGCTGGTCATTCATGCAAAATAGTGCCTTGGAGTTTTCAAAGTTGAAGGGTCATCTTAATGGGTAGTGGGTTTATGGATTATCGGATCCTGCTACCCAAAATCCACTCCCTTAACCAAACCCAAACCCAAATCATTAATGAACATATCCAAACCCATTAATCAGCATAAATTCAATTAAAAGTTAGATAAGATAATATTCAGGCACATGGTATAACAATTGGAACTTTGAACCTAAGAGCAAGAAGGAATGACATTCCACAGGGATCTTTATGTTGGGTCATTTTGTGTTCGCAATGAGATTTTCTCATATGGACGGTCAGGTCATTAAAGAATATTTATATTAGTATCAGCTGATATTGACCGCATCGTATCGGTTTGCCCTATAACGATCCGAGACTGACCCTACCGATAGCGACTGATACTGACCTATACAGAATTGGGGCTCTCTTTCCTGGTCAGTTATGTTAAGAAAAAGTTAAAAGAAAACTAAAGAGAGGCAATAAATATTAGTCGATACTGACACTGTTGTATTTGTCAAAAACAAGTAATAAGTCATAGTATATGGGTAAGTGATTAGTCTTTTTTAGGCGGCACGAGGTGGCAAAGTACTAAGGCGGGACCTCAAGGCGGCAAGATGGAGGCCTCAAGACTAAAGTTTTGGGTTGTGCAGTCGGTAGGTTAAGTGAAACATGTATTCTACGATTGGGACTTTGTGTTGCAGTGTGGCCTTGTGGGGTTCTATTATATCTACTTGATGTATTCCTTTGGACTTTGTTCATTAGTTTAATGTCTCATGTTTTTTCTATCATACTGGTAATATTAGTACCTAGACATAGACAATGAACTCTCAATTGGAATGTTGTCTTGTGTCACGACCCGATTCCGTAGAATCGTTTGAGGCGTCCCCCGAATCGTGACCGCCGTGCGGGCCTGGAGTTGCACCCGCACAAGGCTTTAATAATTTGAAACATGGAAAAGTTCTCTTTATTGATAATGAACATCTATTACAAACTCCTGAACGAGTCAGCTAATATGTCGCACGGGCTTACAAAAGTGTTGACTCAAAATGAGATAGCAGTCCTGTACATTACATCCTTTTATAACTTCAAAATGATAAAGACCTCCGGGCTGGAGGACGGCTTTGCCACAGAGCTGCATTTGTGTATGAAGAGTTGCAGGCTCCTGCTTCAAAATGCTTCAAAGGGGCGCGGTGAAGATGCGCCAACTGCTGGACTGGATCGGGAAGACGACTTCGGCTCCTCGCTCGGTTCGCCTTGGTGCGGAGAACCTGTTTCAACGAGGGTCAGCATGTCGAAACATACTGGTGAATGCGAGCTAACCAAACTATACCAATCAACACGTTGTTTTAATGAAGCATGCATATTTG
The DNA here is from genome assembly GCA_036927795.1 of Iris macrosiphon. NCBI lineage: Eukaryota > Viridiplantae > Streptophyta > Magnoliopsida > Asparagales > Iridaceae > Iris > Iris macrosiphon. The sequence goes on along the minus strand of JAYESA010000014.1, from coordinate 175,051,600 downwards.
TGGGTTTCTATCTTGCCTTAGTTCATTTACAAGCAACAATATATATGTATATTACTGAAATGAACTAGCCACCGTTCGGTGGATTTTACCTGCCCGTCTGAATCACCTGCACAATACTTACCATGCCTTCCCTGCCACGAAGACACAAGTTAGTTTGCAATAGGTTTAAATATACAGTGGATCACTGGCGGGATGCCATAACGGACGATTTAGTCTTGAACGAGGATGGGATGCAGCGAAGATTCAGTAGTGGCTACAAACCATCCCGTTCAGATGCAGTAGACTACAGTGAAATTCCGTCCGGATCGGATCGGTGCCAGTGCCCCAGCGATCGTCCGCAGGAACCAGTGACCTTGTGCACAAGTTGTCCGTGATCGAATCGGTATTGTTTATTAAGGCAACAGTACATGCAGTTGAGGCAACACAGTACAAGACAAGCAGTATTTTCATGATTCAGTTGCATAGCCTCTCGGTTCAGTATATTTCATAGCACAATTTAAAGGAGAACAAACATTCTAACTTATACTTATGCATATGATAAATATTCCAAACGAACAAGCATGCGGGTAAGTAACCGTTCACAAGTTTGGATGACAAGCAGTATTAACCAAGTCTATTCTCTTTTATCTTGGTAACTTTTATTATTACTTGGTATCGTTTGATCGGGGCAACAAGAATGCAAGTCGTTTTAGGTGTGAAGACTTGGAAGCAGGGCTAGCTAATCGGGATGGTAGCCACTCACTTGGTTGGAAGGAAAGTAGAAGGAAAGAGGCGCTTCACGACTCCGCTCGCAAGCCGCCTACTGCTCGTTCACCTGCACACGAACAGCTCGATTAATACTTCTTCCTCTCTTTCCAATCTCTGAATTGAAGTGCATTTCAATGAACGAAAACAATGAAAACCATCGAAACCGTTCAAGGAAAACAAGCAAATCCCAAAACCAACTCAAAGCACGAAAGCAACAAGCGACATCGAAAACCGAGGCAATAAAAGATAGCAGCGGAGAGGTCCCTCCTGACTCTGCCGCTAAGTCGATCCCGGAGGCACGGTCCACTGAATATGGGAATCGATTCCGAAGAAACAAATCCATAACGAGGACGAGTTCTTAATTCAATCTATCCCGATCGAACGATACCGTCTTGTGTTTCTTAGCCGCGCTCTCCGCACCGGGAGAACGGGACGCTACATCTTGTGTGCATGGCAGCATGTGAGCCATAGGTATGTTGTCAATGGTGACCCGATTATAGAGTTTGGATTTAAAATTAAATATTGTTAGTGTTTTGAAGTCTCAACCGAACCCAAAACCAATATAATATAGCAAATATCAAGTTCGTCACAGATTTGATTGAAAAATTATGCTTTATCAAATTTTAGATAAACATGATCCAACTATATATCATAAGCATGTATTGTATGTTGAAACTATCTAAAGACTTATCAAGAAATAAAAAAAATCAAGAAATACTTTGAAGCAAATGATTGTTTACATGTATATTACTTGAATCTGAAACCGTCCGGAATCTGATTAGGAGAGGAATTTAGCCTGAACCATAATCCTAACCTGAATTGTTTATAGGATTCAGGTTTGAACCTTACATAAATCCGACCCGTTATAAGGCGGGTTGAAGCGGGCACCTCAAAATATTAGGCGGGCGCCTCATGACCAACCCATTTAAATCTTAGTTGCCTAGGCGCCAACATGGCCAAAGCGCCTAAGCGGCTGCTTTTAAAAGCTTGAATAATTAATGTTGAATATTATTCCAATTTTCATGTAAAGCGAAGAGAAACAATGAATAACACAGAATCACACCTAAATGTATCAAACATTTTTCTAGATATATTAATAATTTTATTTATTTTTTGGCTTCGCAAAATGAAGAACTCCGAAAGTCCGATCCGAAACCACAGAAACTACCGAAACTGTTGATACCATGCTCATAAAAAAATGTCTGAAACCATCTCCGTTACCTATATTGCGAACCTTGGTTTCAAGGGGTTTGCATTGAATAATTTTCTCCAGGAAAACAACTGTCCTATCACTTGACAGAGCTCATTCTAAGTTCTATCATGTCAAACGTGTCTTTCGTATGTTTCCATTGCTTGAAGCTTTAGTTCGTCACTTACATATAAATTCATAATATCACGTTTTACTTTAACACTTGTTTAAACAGTCTGATATATGATTATGTCAAATTATTTATGCTTTAGGATTGACACAGTAGTCTTAGTTAATGTTCTTGTATTAGATGTTGGCTCGTGTAAAAAATTATGATCTGCCCCTTGCAGGACCACAAAGGAATATCAAATGCTGCGCCAGCTGATTGCCCACTGCTGACATTACCTATACCCAATATAGGAAATTCTGCTGTCGAAGAATCTATTACCGCCGAAGCAAGAATTCATGATTACATTAGTAATCTCTGCTTCAGCATATCACCAACAGCATTTTTTCAAGTCAGACTCGCAATCTTTGTTTATTGATACCTTTTTATCTGTTTATAAGGTTCAATTTTTTCATGCTCACCAGAGTTCAGGTTAATACTCTTGCTGCAGAGAGGTTGTACACCCTCGCTGGCGATTGGGCAGAGCTGAGTTCAAATACACTGCTATTTGATGTGTGTTGTGGGACGGGAACTATTGGCCTAAGTTTAGCACACCGTGTCGGCATGGTAATATCTATGTTCAGTTTGTAGTTGACATTTTCTTCCCATCATCTCTTTTCTTTCATTGCTGGTTGAGAATCACAGTAAGCTCTAACCACATAAATATTGTTAATTCTGCATTTCGTGATTGGTTTTAGGAATCCTTCACAATGGGCACAGTTATGTTTCTACGTAATAACTAATAACTGCATTGCACTCTGTAGAAATCTGAGCTTGCAATAATGTACTTGTTATGACGATTATGACACAGCACCAAAACTACAAGGGTTATTTGATGCATTCTACTGTCAAACAAGCAAAAGAAAATACGATTAACATCACAAACATTTGAGATGCACGCAACCAAATATCTATAATCACAAAAAAAAAAAAAACAAAAAATCAAAAGCACAGATACTTGTAATCCTAGATGCAAAGTCACTGAATTCTCCTTCTCACAAGGTCAAATTACCTTCTTTTATGAGTAAGAATGGTTTCTGCCAATTGAAACAATCCTCTAAAGATTCTTGCTTTGTGACGCGGGCCAAAGACTCTGGGAAAATAAGATTAGTATGAAACTTAGGAATTTATGGATTTAGAAAAAATTGACGCGAAAACTTTTAAAGATCTGTGAACAATTAGCTATTATATGAATTTATCATAAATAATTGTTATAGAAATGTAAAAAATAGCAATATGAGTTGTAATTGATGGGAATACCCAATTTTGAAATGGCGTATGGGGGCTGTCGATTTTGATGCTGGAATTTGATACTCAAGACCCAATGCGGAGTCAACGTCGGCAACAAAGAAGAAGATGAGCAAAATTCGCTCTAGAATTTTGGCATTGCACCATACAAAATCAAAGGTAGATTTGTCTGAATTTATTCTTTGATCTCTGTATTTACAAACTTTTTATAGATAACATAAAATAATTGAAAGGATAAACAAATTTATCGTAAGGAAGATAACCTTCCTATCCAAACTAACCTCAAGATAAACAAAAAGATAAACACCTAATCCTATGGGAAATAAAATTCCTACCCAAAGCTAGTAAAGGAGTTAAAAGAATTTTTTTCATAACAAATATATCTCATCACCTCAACCAAAATATCTTGAATAGATTTTACAAACTGACTAGTCCAAACTTGGGCTCATCTTTGTCTCATGCACTGTTTTGGCCGGGTCTGATTCCCATCACTTTGAATCTTCATTTAGAAATAATACAGGATTTGCAGGTTTAGGGCGTAAATAGAGAATTTGGAAAAGGTTGGGTTAGTGAAGTTTAGTATTTGATTAAAGAAGGGATTTAGATTTCTGGGACGAATTAGGTTTTATGTGTGGGGTAGGTATGACGTGGTGGAGATGGGATTAAGGGGAAGATGGGGAAAAAGCAAAGGATTAAATTGTGAAGATTCCAGTCCTGCTCCTTCGCTTTAGATTATTGTACCCACAAATGCATCATACAGTCCTGCTCCTTCGTTGTAGAGTATTGTACCCACAATTGCATCATACAACTCAACCAAGTGAAGAATCCTCCTGAACAAGAGCAATCAAATTTGATAGAAAAGTCATCATCACAATGTTTCCTATAACCCCCATATATAAGATTGAAAACTATAAGAAAACAACAACAAACATAACGTGAAAGTATTACAAAATGCTGAGGTGGGGGGTGGGGGTGGGGTTTAATAGTCAAATACGATTCTAAAAGCACAAGGTGATTGTGATTTCAAAATCACAACCACAGTGATTTAAGGCCAAACACATTAATTATATAATCACATGTGATTGCTTGTGATTTCAAACAAAACATATCTAGCTCAATTATAACTAAATTGGTCTCCGGGTGAGATTTTTACCTACATATTTTGGACTACCTTGTTGTTGTGCGGCAGGCGAACAAAATCAGCACGGCTAATCTGTAGGCGGTGTTCCCTACCCCTGCGTCCCACCAAAATCTCGCTGCACAACACGAGCGAGATTGAAACATCTCCTTCAAATCATCCCCTATCCCTAATTAATTCCCCAATCCTTATTCTCCTCACTTTACTAATTCCTCTCATAATTCCAAAACTTCAAATCTCCCCTTGCCATATTTATTGATCAATTACTTCTTACCACCATCCCCATTAACTTCTTTTTAACTCCGGTACCCTCTCCACCATTAAAAGAGGAACTTTCTTCCTATGTATCTTCTTGTTGCATCACAACAATGTCACCGTCCCATCTCAACAACAACATCAACAACATCTGATTGTCGTCAAGGAAATTAAAGACGGAGATCCGATTATCGTCGGGGAAATTAAAGACGGAGAATCACCACAGACACGACTCCCGCCGCTGCCTCTTCTACTTGAAGAACAACTCCTATTCCAAATTCACTCACTATTCCCTCTTCGGCATGGTAGCCCTACTCCTAACCGTATTCTTCCTATCCATATTCTTCCTATCCACATCAAATTGTAATACTTCTTCTTGTTCCTTTCGCCGATCCCTGAGGACTTCCTCTTCCTCTTCCTCTTCCTCTTCTACTTCTTGTGGCGAATCCTAGTGGGAGAAGAAGATAGGAGGGTCATGGAGAAAGAGAGAGAGTGGAGTATAAGATCACACGGTTCACACCTTTCTAACGTATGGTTTCAATAGCAGAAATTACATGGAGGATGTAGATTGTGATTTAAAAACACCTACCCATAGTGATTTTAATGCCACAACTGAGTAACACCCGACTTTGAAATCCTACTTTGGAATCCCAATTGACTAACACCTGATTTTAAAATTGCAATGTGATTTTGAAATCCCGATTGATTAACCCTGTAAACTTGAAGTCTAAATGAAATAGCAACTGCTAGACCATCAGAACCAGTTGACTGGATAGTCATGTGCTGGTTCTATTGGTGTAATACCTTGAAGTGCCAGATTTTTGGACTAGTATGACTTGTCAACATAGTATCCATTTGGCAGTCAACCTTGCATTCTGTCGAGTAGAAGAGCTTCAGTCCATCCCTGCTTGCCTTTGACATCTCAAATAAAATTCATGTGGTCGCTTATCCCCATAAGATTTGCTTCCTAGTTTGGGTTGTTAAACAATTGAATTCATCTATTCTTATCATTTCCATCTGTCACCATAAGGGGGCTAGGGCATGCTTTAAAGACATTATATTTACTATATAATCTTGTGCGTCACTTACGTTTTTGATTCATGAATCGGCCTTAAACGGTCTAACTTATAACTGCTTGATGCACTTATACATTTATTTAACTTAGTTTTCACAAAGTGCAACTACATTTGTGAGCAGAGATCATGCCAAATTCATTATTTCTTACTAATCTATAACTTCGAATGTTATAGTTATTCAATGACAATCTTTAGAAATTCTTCTCCGGAGTGATGGGCGCTAAATGAAGGTTCCTTTTATTTGTTGCTCTTTGCTTTTCCTGATTGTTTTTTCCAACTTTTTGTATATCACCAGGTCATTGGCATTGAAATGAATGTCTCAGCAGTTTCAGATGCAAACAGAAATGCAGAGTATAATGGCATTAAGAATTACAAATTTGTTTGTGGCAAGGTGAGATTTACTCTGGATGGACATCTTTGTGTCATCTTTTATACACTCCACATTGAAACCTTGCTTATGCTTGCGATTTCTATTGGTACTAGACTGGTGTCAAAATATTTAGATTTGTATTCACGTTCTCTGAAAATCTAGGGAATATGGACACTCCAAAAATTGATGTCCTGTCCGTGTCATGTCGTGTGTTAGACACGAATTGGGTACGCGAGTCTCCAAAACAAAGTAGGGAACACCAAAATGAAATATGTGCTATGTATGTGTTCCCATATCTGTATTGTGCGATGTTGTATTCATGTCCATGCACCGTAGCTGAAAACAACAGACTCTATAATATAGTGATATGTATGCTTTGATGCTCTATAGAAATTAGTTAACTTCTCATAACATGACTAGATCATACCTATGCTCTATAGGACTTGAAGAACATACTAGTTCTTGTCAACTAGCCAGCAGTTGTGCAGCTGCCTGACACTGCGTATGTATCAAATAGTACCAATCACTTGAAATGGAGAAACAATAGCAGGTAAAAGTTCACGGGATAACATAGTAGCATGCATCTTAAATTTGTTATTTCATTGACAATGCAGGCAACAGCCTGTACTAGCAGCCGCCAAACCTCATCTTTCCTCCATCTCCACTAACTGATAAAGAGTGCCTCATTGCTACGAGGCTCCCTCTCTTTCTGGGTTAGAGGAGGGTGAAGATATGTGCAGCTTTGCTCTAATTTCTGACTTGAACATGCATCATCCAGGATGCAGGCACCTAGTGGCACCACCATCTCCACTACATGACCCAAAACATTTTATAATCAAATTAAGCATTTTGGGGCTTCTAATCCATGGTTCATATTTTAAGTCATGTAGCTGAAGCTGAATGGAGAATTTACCAATTCTGAGTTGTTGTCGAGCTCTGTGTGAGCACATCCATTCATCATATGCACATGCATTCACGTCCCTGTAAGTATGTGTCTATGACATGCCCCTCTGTGCAGAGTCCAAACTCATCAATTTATGGGTTTGCTGTGTTGAACACTATGTGCTATATTCAAGAATAATATCCATATTTTAGTTGCCTCAACTTATTAAGACTTTTACAGTTAATTTATATAGAAAAGGTCATCCTTGTAAACTTCTAACCAACATCTTTTGGGGAGCATTTGAACATGTGGTTTGCTATTGGTTCGGGGAAAGGAAAGGAAAACAATTCTTTGCTCTTTCCTTTCCTTTCCTTTGGGAAATTGCAATTCCCATTAATTTTTCTTTCCATGGGGTGAGTGGGGGAATAATCATCAACCCCCCCAACCCCCCCCCCCCCCCCCCCCTCTCACCACCACCACCATTTTCCTTTCCCCTTGGAATCAATTTTCTTTCCTGCTCATTTTCTTTGGCATCCAAACATAGGAAATGAATGACTTTCCTTTCCCAAGGTCTAGATTCCGCGAATCAAACATGGCCTAAGATATACTTTACTTTAAGAGGCCACTTGACCCTTGTGCTACTGAGTGTTGGCACAAATGCAAAGCACCTATCAAGATTTATGAAGAAGAGGATGAAAGTGGAAGCTGAATAAAACTGACGATATTATGCATGAACAAAAATAATTACTACTCTTTGATCTGCTATATCTGTCTGCAAGTTTGCTCCAAGAGCTGCTCAGATTATTCTAGTGAATATTTTCCTCCTACTTAACAGGCTGAGGATGTGTTTGGGGCAATACTGAAGGAGTATCTCGGCGTGCCTCAGGAGAACAATGACGCTTCCGAAGATGCAGGAGTCAATAGCATAGATATCAATGCAACCGCAAGCACCGGTGTCAAAAATGAAAAACTTCTCCAGCCTGATGCAGGTGTCTCATATGATGATCTTGCAGCTAAGACTAGATCCAAGGAGAAGCTTGTGTGCAAACCAGCAAGTGAACATAATGCAGACTGCAAAAATATGATGAGCCAGGACAAGTGCGTTTCCAGTGACAAGGAAGGCAAAGATGCTGCTTCTGCTGAGCAATTTAAGGATGTTGTTGCTATTGTTGACCCTCCACGAGTCGGACTTCACCCTATTGTAAGTAGGCTAATTTGCACTTAAATACCCTGAACTAGACCTACTTTTGCAGTTGAATATCATGAACTATTTTTTATAGGCACATATATCGTGAACTTTTGCATCGGTTTGCCTCACATCCAACTTAACAGTCACATGCTTTGCATGCAACTTTATTGGACTTAATTACCCCTAAACAAAGGAGGAATGACGCTTTTGTTCGTAAAAAACATATTCTTCTTTAAATAACCCGTTCACCATCACACCTGAACCTCGCAACCCCCTTGAATCCCACCGCGATTGACCCACCAGTACAACTTAATGGCCCTCCCTGCCTGCATGGACATTAGGGGCTTGTGTGGCCGTCGATGCCTAACCAATTCAACCTAACACCCCCTACCCACCCACCCCCCACCCAGCACCCCTCCTTGGAGGCCTATTACCACCGATCCACCAGCACACCTTGCCGGCTCCTTTGCTGCCTAACCTATTGACCACCACCCCAGAACATCGCACCCCCCTTGAAGGCCCACCAACACAGCTTTTATAGCTCCTTTGCTGCCTTACAAATGACCTATGCCCTCCTGTCCAAGGAATGATTGAAGAATTACTTGGTACTACAAATGTCAGAAAAAGTAGACAAAAAGAGTAATAAGAAGTGAAAAGCACAAACACTTCCCAACCAGAAAGCAAAGTTCCCACTGTTGGTATACTTATTGGAAGCGTGAAAGTTATCTCAAATCACCAACATTAGCATAAAAGAAAAGTCAAATATATAAATAACACATAAATTGAGGGTTATGCAGATCCTCAAACATATGAAATAGAATACAGAATGATCTTGATCCCAAGTATCGATGAAAATGCCAATCCTTAATTTGAATTGCAGGTGATTAAAGCGCTGAGGACCCATCCGCGTATAAGGCGCCTTGTGTAAGCTCTTGTTCCAACTTGCCTAATTATAACTGCTATGCGGATCTTTGCTGACTTTTTTTTTTTACCGTTTATGTTGGTTTTGCTCTTGATCAGTTATATCTCTTGCAATCCAGAAAGCTTAGTGGCTAATGCCATCGAGCTTTGTACCCCAACATCTGATACAGTAGAGAGAGAGAAGGGCAACAGAGGGTGGAGGAAAATGAGTAGTGCAGGCCTTGCACGACAACGGACGAAAAATATGCCCAACTCGGAACCCTTTAGACCAGTCAGGGCTATGGCTGTTGATCTATTTCCCCACACCCCACACTGTGAGATGGTGATGTTACTTGAGAGGTAGAAAGAATTCCCTGCTGCATTGTCATTGCTGTTGTTGCTGACAGCAAAGTGCATCAGCTTTGGGCATCTCAAGTTCAAGATCAACAATCCTGGTATTGCAGTTAACTGATATCATGTGTGCATGATATCGAAGATGGCCTCATGTGTTATTGTTATACCCATCTGTCACGAATGTTTTATGGACAAATCAACGAGTTTATGTTACATGTAACAACACTATTGGAGGATGCTTGAAGGAGTATTTGTCTTTAATAAAATCATGCATTCCTTTGAACATAATTGGCTATTATGGTATGATGAACTATTGCAATGGTGCTCTTAAGATTGGAGCTCCCAGGTTTGGTTCTGCTGTGGAATCTAGGTTAATAGTTTGTATAGAAGCGAATGCACTTGGACTGGAAGTATGCAGCAACAAAATTGTAATTCCTGCTGTGGCAGCTCTCCAAGAAACTCATCAACGTTGCCAAAAAAAAAAAGAATCCATCAAAATAATTAAGAAAAATGTGAGTCACTTTAAAATATAAGAATTTGAAGGGAAGGGAAGGGTGGTCACCTGGAGAAGTGTGTATCATAATCAATCTTAGATGATGTCAAAACGAAACAAAATCCATTAGAAAAAGAATAAAGGGAAAGAAGAGAAGAGATGGGATAGAAGACAGGACAAAAATGTTGCTAAAAAATTCCACTTAGGATAACAGAATATTCATATTTTTCATTAGTTAACTCGATGAATTCATATTCATCAGTTAAGTTTACTCAAGGAATGCATAACTTATTTCTTAGTAATTTATGGAGTTTTAAGCAAATAACAAGATTTGAGAAACTTATGTAGAAATAAGCTAGATTATGTTGTATGCAAATGACCCTTTGAGATTCTGGTTTTCATACAAATTGCTTAACTCTCAAGTACAAAGCTGTTCTTCAACATGTTCTAGTTCATCTAATACAAGGGTTATCTAATACCAAGGGTTTTTCAACCTGTCTCTTGAATCTTTCACATTTAGAGTTAGATATCATAAATCTTAGTAATTGTGAAAGTCTTGTTAAATCTCAAACAATGTAAGTTGATAGTCTACACAGGAGACTTGGCTCATTTGATGAGAGAATATTCCATTAACTTTAACATAATTATTATTTTTGACCATTTTGTTCTAATCTTCGTCATCTCCTTATTTCTAACAATGGCTTCATCTTTAGCTTATGATAAATAATGAATTCATGGGTAATTAATGAGCACTTAATAGAAATATTTTTTTTAGATATAAGTCCCCTAAATCATGTTGATTTCAACGTAAGCCTCCAAAATCTTACTATTTGAAAGGAGACCCCCAAATCATACACATTATTTGGGTTAAGGATGTCATTATACTTTGTATGTGTTAAAGGTAGGTAATCCTAGGGTTAACTGTTGGGAACGAAACGTGAAAACTGTTTCCCCCAAATCAAAAAGCTGCGAGAGAACTAAAAAAAGCACACAACAAAATTGTCAAAATCACAAAAAAAAAAAAAAAAAACCAAACGCAGGCACAAACGATTTTTACGTGAAAAATTAATATGAAAAAAAATACTGGATGATCGGAGTCTAACCCTGAAAAGCCTCCACTATTGGAATAAAAAATACACCGACTCCTTACAAGCTTCTCACCGATCCAAATGGATCACCACAACTCCTTGGAATAGAAAATAGATTACAGACGCACGAGGAAATCAATCTTCTCTTCGAAGTAGCTGTCAACCCCTTTCTCTCTCCAATAGTTGTAAACACGTCTTGCAATGTTAATTAGGGCTAGGAAAAATCTAATACATATTCCCTCAAAACCACAATAAATCTGGACCCCTGGATGTGATCCAATGGTGTATAAAATACCCCAAATCTTGCACAACTCGCCGACAACTGAACTCGCCCAGATTTCTGTGTTTTCGAGTCAGTGCATCGAGCCAAAGCAACGTCTGCTAGAGATTCGGTTGGGCCGACCTCTGCCATCTCTGAACAGAATTGTTGCTGCTCCGATTTCTCGAGTTTCTCCGAACTTCGAATGGCACTCGTCGCACTTCCCGATCTTCTCCGATACACGGATGTCGCTCGTCGCACTCTGGGGTGTTCTCCCCACAGGTTGGGAACCCCACCCAACTCCAACAACTTTTTTCCTTCCCAACTAGGTGAAGGAGCTCGTCATACCGACGATCCGCTTGCAGTACTCAAACTTTCTCCTTGGTAGAACCTTCGTGAACATATCTGCTCCATTGTCATCCGTGTGAACCTTCTCAAGCGTAACATCCATTGCCAAAAGCATATCCCGTATCCAATGATACCAAGTTTCAATATGCTTGGACCGACTATAAAATATCGAATTCTTTCCAAGGTGGATTGCACTCTGGATATCGCAAAGCAAAATGTACTGCTCTTGCTTTAGCCCCATTTTTCGTAAAAGCTTCTTAATCCACAACAATTTCTTTCAAGCCTCCGTCACCGCAATGTACTCTTCCTCTGTCATAGACAAAGCAACATACTTCTGCAACCGCGACTGCCACGATACTCTCCACCAACAAACATCATCACATAACCCGAAGTCGATCTCCTCGTGTCTACATCTCCAGCCATATTAGCGCCAGTATATCCGACCAGCTTCGGCTCGTCACCACCAAATGAAAGTCTCCAATCAACAGTGCCCTAAAGTGTAAACTCCCTCGACCAGATTTCAGTAAATTAGGATTAGTTTAGACTAATTAGAATTATAGCAACTTTTTAAAATTTTTATTTATTTAATCTATTGATTGTGCACCTGTTCATTACACAATTAATTAGGACATCCCACTAACTGTTAAACCCTAAACAAATTTTACATACCTGCCCTAGACTTGTTAGACTATTTTTTCTGTATTTTGTGCAACTTCCAGAAACCTCGTTTGGTGCTTCGTTTTAGTCGCACAAATATCGTTACAAACGTACGTATTTATTTCCTATTTAATTTTCTGCTCTTTACCCATCTCTGTACCCCTAGAGATTTGAGGACCAGTAGGCACCTGTTTTGCCCAAACAAAAATACGATAATATTCTAGACTGTATATACTACAATTAGTGTATTGACACCGTAGAGAAATTATGACCCTAATAGCCTCTAAATAATTAGTGAACACCGTGCGCAGTATTTATTAATTAATAAATACGAGGACCCGTATCACCTAAGAAATCAGACCCTGCCTCTGCCCAGATTCTCCCCACTGTCCAAAACATTTTTCCCCAGCTATTTCCCTCATTTTTGTACAATTTAGAATTTCGGAAAATCAGTATTTAAAATCAGGTAAATTACAAAATTACGCAAAATACCAAATTCATGCATTTATGCAATTATTGAAAAGATAGGGGTCTTTATGCAAAATTGCATGCTAGGTGGCCTAATCCTATTGGCTAGACCATAGGTGTGAGGGACCCACCATAAGAATCCAGAGAAATCCTGTGAAAATATCATAAAATATCAAATTACCAAATTACCCTCAAACTTTTCTATATTTACAGAATTGTCACTCATTCCCAAACCCTATATAAACCCCATACCCCTCCCATTCAAATCCCCACAACTCCTCCCTCCGACCACCGCCGGCCGCCCAACTCCGGCCAACCCTTCGCCCTGACCCCCTCTCCCCTCCGGCCAAGCCCCACCACCAGCGCCACCCTGCTCCGCCGGCCACAGCCCCCGCAACCTCCCCTCTCCCTCACAGCCCACAACACCCACCAACACCCGAGCCACCCCCTGCGCCACCCTCCGCCACCGTGCACCGCCACCACCCTCACCAATCGCCTCGCCACCCTTCCCTCCACCGGACCACCAACCCTCACCGCCCCACGACGTCTCCTCCGCCGGCCAGAACCCCCGCAACACCCTCGGCCACCCACAACCCTAACCTGCCACTCCTCCCTCCGACGACCTCCAGCCACCGCCACCGCCGTCGTGGACCTCCGCCACCACCACCAACCTGACCGCCACCCTCCCCTCTGCCGAACCCGCCGCCTGCCCGGCCACCTCCGTCGCTCCTCCGCCGGCCAGAGCCCCCGCACTCTACTGCTGCTGCTGCTGCTGCTGCTGCTGCCAGTAGCTACTGCTGCTGTTCCCGCTCCTCCGCCGGCCAGAGCCCCCGCACTCTGCTGCTGCTGCTGCCAGTAGCTACTGCTGCTGTTCCCGCTCCTCCGGCCGCCTCCGGCCGACTCCGCCGCCGTCCACCCGCCGTCGACGACCTCTAGGGCCCACCTGTCAGAGGGTATATCCCTAAACCCTAATATATATGTAAATATACATATATTCCTATATGTATATGTATATGTATATATATGTATATATATATATGTATATATATATGTATATTACTATGTATTTATATGTATATTTAAATATATATTATATTATAAAATATATATGTATTATATGCTGTTATTATACAGTATATTATAATGTATATACTGCTATTATATACTTACTATATATATGTATATATATATCTATTATACTATACATATATAATTATATATGTATATATGTATATGTATATACATGTATATGTATATGTATATGTCTATTTATATATACTATATAAATATTATAATTACTAATATGTATATATGTAATTCTGTTTTAATTATATATATATGTAATATATAAATATATGTGTATACATATATTTATATGATATACTTATAAATAACATGATATATTATATAATACTATGCATTTTTAGTTATTTATTTTTCTGCATTTATTTCCTGCACTTATATTATATATATATATATCTATATATATATATATTATCTATATGTATATATATATTAATATCCAGCTGGATAATACAGCTTATATATATTATATTATATATTTTTAATTCTTGCAATGTCATTTAAATTTATTACATATTATTGTGCTGGATATTACAGCCTATCTATATATGCAATTATTGCACTTTATTATATATAACAGTGGTCACATATAGACCCTGATAATATTGCTGAATAGTACATCATTTATTTATGTATTAAAATTTTGTACTGTCTTTTCATTTATCTATATAAATATTATTACCTCAGTGGATATACCCTGACTATTATATTATATATATCAGGGGATACACCCTGATAATATTATATATTATTATATATATAGCAGTGGATATACCCTGCTACTATTATAATTGCAATATATTTATACCTGCACTTTTTGTTCTTTATATATTATATATACTGCTATATATATTATATCTATATATATACATACTATATATATATCTATATTATATATGTGTATATAAGTATATATATATACTTTATATCACAGCCATGATATTTACGAACACTGTCTATTTTAACAGAAACCAACTTCAGCACAGCCAGTGACCCCCAGTCACAAGCACCCTCAACCCTGACTGGGAGATCAGGTTTTCAATAATATCAAGGAGTAGGCAAGTATACCTTGCCAAGTAAATGTTCAAATTAAATTATTGATATCTGCTTTGTTCCTGAATTTCATATACCATGATTACCTGAGACTGCCTTGGGTACAGTCATCTGATACGTTGACATTAGCATATTTAACTTAGTCTTACAGACTCACCTTTTGCTGTGAAAGTATTCTAATACTCTCCTAGACCCTATCACGGGAACACGCAACATGGTTGCAATGCATATTGGGATGCGAGCTGCGTAGTTGATTAGCTACCAGTACGTGTGACCCGCATCACGGATTAGAATAACTCAGGAAATGTACGACTTGACATTCATTGGGATGGGAAAGATAAATGGTAGACGTATGGGACACCCCCTCCATAAATGTTTTATACTTTCGTACCATGATGGTCGATTGCAGAGTTCCCTTGAGTCAGGGGGCATATGACACATATACTAGCCAGTCCCCACGATTGGTGAACTACGTCAGCATATGTCTAGTCGACACAATCCCATGCGTACTACAAGGTCTTTACTTGCATTTCACGTAGAATGATTAGCACCCTGTATTTATTTTCTTTATTCAGTATTTACATACTTGGCATGTCATTTTCTGTATCTTGTTATGTCCCACTGAGGACCTAGTTCCCTGCCAGATCTAGACGAGGCTTTCTACCCCACTGTGTACGGCCCTGATCAGGAGGCTAGATGTGTTACCGAGGAGGAGCTCGAGGAGACACCCTCAGAGAATGCTTGACCCTAGAGGCCTGCCACTTGGAGATGGAGATATTTTGATCAGATAGACACTGCTTAGTCTATCTGATTTTTCTGCGCTATTATCAGTTTTTGTAGTAGGCTTGTGATCTCACCGGTTGTGTACTGTATCAGACTCAGTTTTATATATATTCAGCACTTGCTTTTCTGATATTTTGTTGTGGATGAGATAGTTTTGCCTGTGTTGTTCTTGTAGTATCTTAGGACAGCGTAGCACGTCCCTATGGGTCTATTCAAAATAGATTAAGCCCTTAGTGACGTGTCAGCTGGCCAGTGACACGTGGCCTAGTTCCTGACATTTTGGGACTGGGGCGTGACATGGTTTTAGTGGTGGCCCATGCAGGTCTAGTTTTATTGCTTGTGGTATGATGACATGCCCAGCAATGCCTGCAATAGGATAGGAATATTAGGTCTCATCCACACTGACACCATCTTTACAAATTCTATTATTGCATCTTGCTTGATTATCATTATTTATCTCCTTTGTGTTTTCTAATTATCCTATTTTTCTCAGAAATATGGACATACCCGGAAAACTTGCGAATAATGGGGCTGACCAAGCAACAGACCCTTCGCCAAGTGCCCAAGGAACTTCGTCCAATCACCAGAATTCTGGCCAGGAGACGACACTAACACCGCAGGCGGAGACACCTTTGTCTCCACCTCCAGCCTTGCCTATCCTGATGCCACAACTTGAGGGTCAACCTCAAATGTTGCAGTTTCTCCAGACTATGTTGCAGAACCAGTGGCAACAAACTGAGGCCCTGAGACAGTCTTAGTGGCAGCAGACTGAAGCTCTGCGACAGACGTTGATGACGGCTTTGGAGAGAACTACTACTCCGACACCAGCACCTGTCCAACCAGCGGGCACAGTTCGAGGCTTCCGTCAAATGAGCCCGAGAGATTTCAAAGGCAACGAGACTCCTGAGGAGATCTCCGATTGGATCTCCAACACCGAAATGCTGCTAGAAGGATCGCAACTCACCCCCGACCTATGGATGACCGCTGTGAGGGGCCAACTTCTTGGCAACGCCCATCACTGGTGGAAATCCATAGAGCGCAGCATCGGCAAAGACCAAACTTGGCAACAATTCTTGGAGCATTTCAACGCCAAGTACTTTCCAGCGACAGTCCAGAATGCCCTATACTCCCAGTTCCTGCACCTAGAGCAGGGAAACATGACGGTAGATGCCTACGACGCGGAGTTTAGCAGACTAAGTCATTTCGGTGCTGATCTGATTCTGAACGAGCTGAAGAAGGCTAAAAGATTCTACCATGGCCTTAACTACGAGCTCCAGAGGTA
The DNA here is from genome assembly GCA_036927795.1 of Iris macrosiphon. Lineage (NCBI taxonomy): Eukaryota > Viridiplantae > Streptophyta > Magnoliopsida > Asparagales > Iridaceae > Iris > Iris macrosiphon. The sequence goes on along the minus strand of JAYESA010000014.1, from coordinate 175,034,571 downwards.
CACAACAATGCAGTCAAGAATCTCCTACAACGAGGTTCTTACAGAAGCCAGGGAGCAAGAAGCCATTGGCCGAGGAGCCAGACGCTCAAATCCAACCTTCCCGGCCAAGAATCAGCACGGAGCAGGAGGACCTATCCGTCATCCACAATATCAGACGCAGCAGATAACGGGACCCTATCAGAAGAAGGAGCTCCCGACTTGTCACTTTTGTGGCAAGAAGGAACATTTTGCCAATGACTGCAGAAAGAAGCTGGGATTATGCCTGCTATGTGGAGCTAAAAATCATATGGCCAAAGACTGCCCACAACGCAGAGATGCAGCACCACAGCAAGGGCAGAAGCCAGGAGCCCAAGCTCAGAAGATGCTTCCCTCCACATCAGGAGGATATCAGAGAGGAGCACCTCTGCCTACTCAGGAGGCCCAATTCAAGGCCAGACAACAAACCCAAGGACAAAGGCACGGACAAGCCTTTGCGTTAGCTGCCATTGCAGAAGAGCCTGAAGGGGAAACTATAACAGGTACCATTTTAGTTGCATCATTACCTGCAACTGTATTATTCGATTCTGGGGCTACTTTGTCTTTCATATCCAGTAGTTTCGTAGCCATGCACAAGCTATCCACTTCCCCGCTACCCAAGTGTTGGAAAATACTTACTGGAGGAGGTATTGTTCCAGTTACCAACATTATCGAAACCTGTCCGGTAGTTGTTTGTAGTAGAGGACTAAGAGCGCGATTTTTGGTACTCCCAATGCCAAATTTCGACGTTGTCTTAGGCATGGACTGGCTAAGCCAGAATAATGCTATCCTAGACTGCCGAAAGGGTAGTGTTATCTTTAGACCCCCAGATCACCCAGAGTTCGAATATATCCGAGGAACCATTGAGCAAGGAATAGGCCAGACTCCTAGAGCTTACATGGCGATGGAGACAGCACTTCCCTCAATTATAGCAGAGTTCGAGGACGTATTTTCAGAAGAATTGCCAGGCCTACCGCCTGACAGAGAAGTGGAGTTCATTATTGAGCTGATATCCGGAGCTGCACCAGTATCCTCAAATGTATACCGACTGGCGAAGAAGGAGCTTGACGAGCTGAAGCTTCAACTGGAGGAACTATAGATCAAGGGATTTGTTCGTCCTAGTGCATCACCCTGGGGAGCACCAGTGTTGTTTGTACCAAAGAAGGACGAAACATATCGCATGTGCATTGATTACAGAGCCCTTAACGCTCTGACAATCAAAAACAAGTACCCCTTGCCGAGAATTGACGACCTGTTCGATCAACTAACAGGAGCTGTGGTATTCTCGAAGATAGACTTGAGATCAGGCTATCATCAGGTCAAGGTACGGAGGGAAGATATTCCAAAGACAGCATTCAGGACTCGTTATGGTCATTACGAGTTCCTGGTGATACCTTTTGGACTAACTAATGCACCTGCCGTATTCATGAACCTGATGAACAGAGTCTTCCACCAATATCTGGACCAGTTCGTGGTAGTCTTTATCGACGACATTCTGGTGTATTCAAAGAGCCACGAGGAGCATGAAGAGCACTTAAGGTTGGTATTAGAGACGCTGAGACGGGAGAGCCTATATGCTAAGATGAGCAAGTGTGAATTCTTCCTTGACCGTGTCGCATTTCTTGGACACGTTATCACAGGAGAAGGCATCTCGGTAGACCCAGCAAAGATCTCATCTGTCGAGACGTGGCCAACCCCGACCAACGTCTCAGAGGTGAGAAGCTTTCTAGGACTTGCCGGATATTACCGGCGATTCGTAGAAAACTTTTCAAGAATCGCGGAGCCGATTACTCGTCTTACCCGCAAGGAGCAAGAGTTCATATGGACTGAAGATTGCCAGACAGCTTTTGATGACTTGAAGAAGCGTCTGACTACAGCTCCCATCTTGACTATACCATCTAGATCCGGAGGTTTCGTCATATATAGCGATGCATCCGAAAAAGGATTTGGTTGTGTCTTAATGCAACATGGGAAGGTTGTAGCTTATGCCTCAAGACAGTTGAGGACTCATGAGAAAAATTACCCCACTCACGACCTGGAGCTTGCCGCAGTCATCTTCGCCCTGAAGCTATGGAGACACTATCTATATGGCGAACGAGTGGAGATATTCACCGATCATAAAAGTTTGAAGTACGTCTACACCCAGAAGGACCTAAATCTGAGACAAAGACGATGGCTCGAAGTGATGACGGATTTCGAAATTGACCTACAGTACCATCCAGGAAAAGCTAATGTGGTGGCAGATGCTCTAAGCAGAAGACCCTCGGCATTCTTTATGATCACCCAACCAGGTCTTCTGAGAAATCTAGAAAATTTGGGAATAGAGGTCATTTTGCCAGGACTTGACGGCCAATTATCAAACTATCAGCTGCAATCAACCTTGGTAGAAAGAATCAAAACTACTCTACCAACAGATGCAAGATTTCAGAGGCTTCGACAAAGAACAGAGGCTGAAATTCAGACAGGATGTCGCATACACAAAGATGGGACTCTAAGATGTGGTGATCGTCTTTATGTTCCAAATGGAGAACTTCGTAATGAGCTGATGTCAGAAGCTCATAGCTCAACATACTCTATACATCCAGGAGGCACAAAGATGTACAGAGATCTGCGACAATATTATTGGTGGCATGGAATGAAGCGGGAGATAGCACGCTTTGTGGCCAAATGCCTGGTGTGTCAGCAAGTCAAGGCTGAGCATCAGAGATCTGCCGGTCTACTTCAACCCCTCCCAATGCCCGAGTGGAAATGGGAACACATTACGATGGACTTTGTTACGGGCTTCCCAAGAAGTCCCAGTGGTCGTAATGCTATATGGGTAATCGTAGATAGACTCACAAAGGCTGCACATTTCTTACCTTTCAGAGTCGGACAATCTACAAAAATCTTGGCGGACATGTACATGAAGGAGATAGTGCGTCTGCATGGAGTACCAGTCAGCATAGTATCTGACAGAGATACGAGATTTACATCTTACTTCTGGCGAAGTATGCAAGAAAGTCTTGGTACCCGCCTCAAGTTCAGCACCTTGTATCACCCACAAACAGATGGCCAATCAGAACGCACCATCCAGACACTTGAAGATATGCTGAGAGCCTGCATGCTTGATTTCAGCGGATCATGGGAAGATCATCTACACATGGTAGAATTTTCCTACAACAACAGCTATCAAGCGAGCATTCAAATGGCTCCCTTTGAAGCTTTGTATGGAAGGAAATGTCGTTCCCCAGTATGCTAGAGCGATATAGGCGAGAGACAGATTTTGGGACCAGAACTGATTATTCGTACGGTGGAGAAAGTAAAGAAGATCCAGGGACACCTACGAGCTGCACAAGACAGGCAGAAGCACTGGGCCAACATTCATCGCCGACCTCTAGAGTTCCAAGTAGGGGAGCATGTGTTCTTGAAGATCTCACCTACCCGAGGAACTATCAGATTTGGAGGAAGAGGGAAACTAAGTCCAAGGTACATTGGACCCTTCGATGTGCTAGATCGCGTCGGAGAAGTTGCTTACAGGCTAGCTCTACCTCAGACCTTGGAGGGAGTGCATGACGTCTTCCACGTATCTCAGCTGAGGAGGTACATTCCAGACCCGAGTTATGTGCTGCACTATTCAGAGATCACCATCGGGCCAAGCTTATCGTATCAGGAGGAGCCTGTAGAAATCCTGGACCGTAGCGAGAAAGTGTTGCGAGGCCAGACTATTCCTCTCGTTCGTGTTGCATGGAGACATCATGCACCAGGTGAATCCACCTGGGAACGAGAAGAGGATATTCGTCAACGTTATCCCCACCTATTTCCAAACCAGGGTATGTCCAATATTTCAAACACAATCTCTCTTAATCATCATATGTCCTTAATTAATTTTTTTTTCTCATTATATGTGTGTTTTTATTTCGAGGACGAAATATTCTAAGGAGGGTAGATTATAAACTCCCTCGACCAGATTTCAGTAAATTAGGATTAGTTTAGACTAATTAGAATTATAGCAACTTTTTAAAATTTTTATTTATTTAATCTATTGATTGTGCACCTGTTCATTACACAATTAATTAGGACATTCCACTAACTGTTAAACCCTAAACAAATTTCACATACCTGCCCTAGACTTGTTAGACTATTTTTTCTGTATTTTGTGCAACTTCCAGAAACCTCGTTTGGTGCTTCGTTTTAGTCGCACAAATATCGTTATAAACGTACGTATTTATTTCCTATTTAATTTTCTGCTCTTTACCCATCTCTGTACCCCTAGAGATTTGAGGACCAGTAGGCACCTGTTTTGCCCAAATAAAAATATGATAATATTCTAGACTGTATATACTACAATTAGTGTATTGACACCGTAGAGAAATTATGACCCTAATAGCCTCTAAATAATTAGTGAACACCGTGCGCAGTATTTATTAATTAATAAATACGAGGACCCGTATCACCTAAGAAATCAGACCCTGCCTCTGCCCAGATTCTCCCCACTGTCCAAAACATTTTTCTCCAGCTATTTCCCTTATTTTTGTACAATTTAGAATTTCGAGAAACCAGTATTTAAAATCAGGTAAATTGCGAAATTACGCAAAATACCAAATTCATGCATTTATACAATTATTGAAAAGTTAGGGGTCTTTATGCAAAATTGTATGCTAGGTGGCCTAATCCTATTGGCTAGACCATAGGTGTGAGGGACCCACCATAAGAATCCAGAGAAATTCTGTGAAAATATCATAAAATATCAAATTACCAAATTACCCTCAAACTTCCCTATATTTACATAATTGCCACTCATTCCCAAACCCTATATAAACCCCATACCCCTCCCATTCAAATCCCCACAACTCCTCCCTCCGACCACCGCCGGCCGCCCAACTCCGGCCAACCCTTCGCCCTGACCCCCTCTCCCCTCCGGCCAAGCCCCACCACCAGCGCCACCCTGCTCCGCCGGCCACAGCCCCCGCAACCTCCCCTCTCCCTCACAGCCCACAGCACCCACCAACACCCGAGCCACCCCCTGCGCCACCCTCCGCCACCGTGCACCGCCACCACCCTCACCAATCGCCTCGCCACCCTTCCCTCCACCGGACCACCAACCCTCACCGCCCCACGACGTCTCCTCCGCCGGCCAGAACCCCCGCAACACCCTCGGCCACCCCCAACCCTAACCTGCCACTCCTCCCTCCGACGACCTCCAGCCACCGCCACCGCCGTCGTGGACCTCCGCCACCACCACCAACCTGACCGCCACCCTCCCCTCTGCCGAACCCGCCGTCTGCCCGGCCACCTCCGCCGCTCCTCCGCCGGCCAGAGCCCCCGCACTCTGCTGCTGCTGCTGCTGCTGCCAGTAGCTACTGCTGCTGTTCCCGCTCCTCCGGCCTCCTCCGGCCGACTCCGCCGCCGTCCACCCACCGTCGACGACCTCTAGGGCCCACCTGTCAGAGGGTATATCCCTAAACCGTAATATATATGTAAATATACATATATTCCTATATGTATATGTATATGTATATATATGTATATATATATGTATATATATATGTATATTACTATGTATTTATATGTATATTTAAATATATATTATATTATAAAATATATATGTATTATATACTGTTATTATACAGTATATTATAATGTATATACTGCTATTATATACTTACTATATATATGTATATATATATCTATTATACTATACATATATAATTATATATGTATATATGTATATGTATATACATGTATATGTATATGTATATGTCTATTTATATATACTATATAAATATTATAATTACTAATATGTATATATGTAATTCTGTTTTAATTATATATATATGTAATATATAAATATATGTGTATACATATATTTATATGATATACTTATAAATAACATGATATATTATATAATACTATGCATTTTTAGTTATTTATTTTTCTGCATTTATTTCCTGCACTTATATTATATATATATATATCTATATATATATATATTATCTATATGTATATATATATTAATATCCAGCTGGATAATACAGCTTATATATATTATATTATATATTTTTAATTCTTGCAATGTCATTTAAATTTATTACATATTATTGTGCTGGATATTACAGCCTATCTATATATGCAATTATTTCACTTTATTATATATAACAGTGGTCACATATAGACCCTGATAATATTGCTGAATAGTACAGCATTTATTTATGTATTAAAATTTTGTACTGTCTTTTCATTTATCTATATAAATATTATTACCTCAGTGGATATACCCTGACTATTATATTATATATATCAGGGGATACACCCTGATAATATTATATATTATTATATATATAGCAGTGGATATACCCTGCTACTATTATAATTGCAATATATTTATACCTGCACTTTTTGTTCTTTATATATTATATATACTGCTATATATATTATATCTATATATATACATACTATATATATATCTATATTATATATGTGTATATAAGTATATATATATATACTTTATATCACAGCCATGATATTTACGAACACTGTCTATTTTAACAGAAACCAACTTCAGCACAGCCAGTGACCCCCAGTCACAAGCACCCTCAACCCTGACTGGGAGATCAGGTTTTCAATACTATCAAGGAGTAGGCAAGTATACCTTGCCAAGTAAATGTTCAAATTAAATTATTGATATCTGCTTTGTTCCTGAATTTCATATACCATGATTACCTGAGACTGCCTTGGGTACAGTCATCTGATACGTTGACATTAGCATATTTAACTTAGTCTTACAGACTCACCTTTTGCTGTGAAAGTATTCTAATACTCTCCTAGACCCTATCACGGGAACACGCAACATGGGTGCAATGCATATTGGGATGTGAGCTGCGTAGTTGATTAGCTACCAATACGTGTGACCCGCATCACGGATTAGAATAACTCAGGAAATGTACGACTTGACATTCGTTGGGATGGGAAAGATAAATGGTAGACGTATGGGACACCCCCTCCATAAATATTTTATACTTTCGTACCATGATGGTCGATTGCAGAGTTCCCTTGAGTCAGGGGGCATATGACACATATACTAGCCAGTCCCCACGATTGGTGAACTACGTCAGCATATGTCTAGCCGACACAATCCCATGCGTACTACAAGGTCTTTACTTGCATTTCACGTAGAATGATTAGCACCCTGTATTTATTTTCTTTATTCAGTATTTACATATTTGGCATGTCATTTTCTGTATCTTGTTATGTCCCACTGAGGACCTGGTTCCCTGCCAGATCTAGACGAGGCTTTCTACCCCACTGTGTACGGCCCTGATCAGGAGGCTAGATGTGTTACCGAGGAGGAGCTCGAGGAGACACCCTCAGAGAATGCTTGACCCTAGAGGCCTGCCACTTGGAGATGGAGATGTTTTGATCAGATAGACACTGCTTAGTCTATCTGATTTTTCTGCGCTATTATCAGTTTTTGTAGTAGGCTTGTGATCTCACCGGTTGTGTACTGTATCAGACTCAGTTTTATATATATTCAGCACTTGCTTTTCTGACATTTTGTTGTGGATGAGATAGTTTTGCCTGTGTTGTTCTTGTAGTATCTTAGGACAGCGTAGCACGTCCCTATGGGTCTATTCAAAATAGATTAAGCCCTTAGTGACGTGTCAGCTGGCCAGTGACACGTGGCCTAGTTCCTGATATTTTGGGACTGGGGCATGACATAAAGGTACCGTAGAATCCACTTGATCGCACTCTAATGTATCCTCCCAGGATTGGAGAGATACCAACTACGTGAGCGATGTCTGGCCTTGTGCACACTATGGCATACACGAGACTCCCCATTGCTGAAGCATACGGAACCCGCTTCATATCTTTCTTTCCATCCTCAGTAGATGGACACTACTCTGTAGTAAGCTTAAAGTGAGCCGCAAGGTGGTTGCTCACTTTCTTTGACCCATCAATCTCGAAACGCTGAAGTACTCGATGAATGTACTTCTTTTAGGACAAATGAAGCAGTTTTGACTCTCTCTCTCATTGTCACGTCCCAGAACCTGAATACTGGAGAGGAGAGCCGGACAAAGCCAGCTACGTATACCAGAGTACTCTACAACCCGAGATACGATCATGGCTGTCTAGACATGTGAGGGTTTACTATACAATCCATCAGGCAATCCTGGATCAAGAATCCTAGGTGTCTCAATCTCAAGCAAGCAATAAGTTACAAGATGTATGATCACCAAACATATAATAATGAGACATCCTGTCACGCCCCAGTCCCAAATATCGAGGGACTAGACACGTGGCAATGGCCAGCAACACACACTAATAGGCAAACCCAATTAATGGACCCATCGAGGTGTACTTAAGATGTATAGAAACAGTAAGGGTCTATGATACTAATCTCATCCACAGAAATAAATACAATCAATAAGAAATATAAAGCAACATCAAGTCTCAACAAAGTATCTCGGGGAACAACCCGATAATATGTCTGATACAACAGTTCAATAGACAGGAAATAGAAGTTCTACAAATAGAAATAACTGAGTATAATAAACCAGATACTCAGGAGAAATTCTCGGCGATCACCTCGTCTTCTGGTTCTGGTACTGCTCCAATGCCTGCTTCTGTTCCGTACACCTCGGGATATATCTCCTCTGCTAAACCTGGGGACATAATCCGGATTCCAGGTCCTCAGGGGACATAGCAAGGTACAAGAATAACTCAAGCTATAATAAATACAGTGCCATAATAAATAAATCAATAGGGTAAACTATATAACCATATAAGTGATATGCAATATGAGAGCATCACTAGAACTCAGGCTGAGACTACTATAAGCTCGGTGTCGGGGAGCCGGTAGCAGTGATATCATGTCGAAGTCTAGCTCGGAGAGGCTACGACACCGCAATAATATAATCAACCTGTAGCCTGTGTGTCTCTCCCCACCCAATGTAATCACACATCTCATGTCCACGACGTCTCATGTCCATGTCACACAAGATCATATATAATGCAGCAAGTCATAATGATAGCTAAGCACATGCAATATCTATGTCACGAATCATGTAACCTATACAGAATTACCATGAATATCTCAGGAAGATTCTGTTTCATGAATAGTGTCAGGTGTCTTGTGGTATGACGTACTTGATAATGCAAGCACGAGAATGTATAGGGTTATCCATGTCTAGGTGACGTTATACAACTCCGCGTACGGTGTTGACACCCGAATATTATTCGGACATTAAGTAATATCACACGGTCCTAGGTTGAACAAATACATCATATAATTAAATCAAGGGAATAACATGTAGCAATTACTGCAAGATTGGCAAAGTACACTTGCCTGGGGTTTGGTTACCAACTACTGCTCTAGTATTAGCGGGATCTGCAGGTACTCCTCCGGTTGTTGAAATAAACGTTACCATCAGGTTCAGAAGATATCAAATAGCTAAAATTGCATGTCCATAAGTCCAATTTAGACACAAGGGCAAAATTGACAGTTTCTGGTCAAAGCGGGGTCCACATGTGGCCCACTTCGCACCGAAAAATGTGCCAGAGATAATATTCTCCAAATTCGTCAAACTTAGTGTCTACAAGTCCAGAACGACGATACGAACCCAACGAAATGTCCAGAACTGGATTCCGATGAGCCGATCACAAAATCGCCCGTCAAGTGGAGCCGTGGGGCCCACGATACGGGATTTTGTCGACGTTCTCAGAATCGAACCAAACTTGGGTCACAGGACCAGCGTATTACTACGAGTCCGATGGCGCAAGTTTCATTTCGAAATGACGAGTGCACATGAAGTTACAACGAGTTTCAGAACATGGCCGATATGGGGTGTTGTCGACGGATACGCGTTGATTCCGGTGTGCACGCACATCCAAATCAACTTCCGCGAAATTCCACACGTCCGTATTGACAGCGCGTACCTTTCGGTAAAGTTTGCACATGACCAAGTTATTCCGTTTAGCGGGGCGCACCCAGTTCCAGAAAAATTAGGGTATTTAAATAACCAATATTTTGGTCATTTTTACCCTCGAATTAAATACAAATTATAGTACAATAAATTAAACTAAAAACAGGATTAAAAACTTGGTTAGGTGGTCTAAATTACTGTTCAACCCAATTTTGAAAACATTTAACAGGTTGGTCGTAAAACGATCGCGAACTGGGGAGTTCGGGACATTTTCTGAATTTTCAGAAAAGGGGATTTATTTCCTGATTTTGCGTCGCGGTTTACGACCGACACAGGACTCGATACCCCTGGCTAATAGGACGGGGATCGAGAGGGTCACGCAGGAAATGGGTTACAACAGACTGCTCATAAAATGGCACGACGAGGTGAGAGAATTGCTCACCTGAAAAAGGCGTCGGAGATGATTGTACGTCGAGTACACTAGGCGCAGCGCGACGTCTGCGGGATGGCGGCGGATGCTGGCTGCTGGTGGTCGCCGGGGTAACTGCGATGGAGATCTGCTCGGGGCGGCGTAGGTCGGGGTGCCAGAGTCTTCGTCGGAGAGGGTCGAGGTCGCCGGGGTCTTCGTCGGAGAGGTGGCTGTGGTGTTGTGGATGCTGCGGGGGTTGCTGAGCGGGTGGCTGGGTTCTCACCAGGGAAGAAGAAGGGGTCGGCCGGAGGAGCTCGGGCGAAGGCGGCCGGAGCTGGCAGGTGGCTCGGAGTCGTCAGGTGGTAGCGGTGGTGAAGATGGCAGCGGTGTTGGAGGGGGTCGAGTTTTATAGGGGAGGTCGGGGAGACGGGCGGCCGGCCTTTACTGGCGAGGAGGTGGGAGGCCGATCGGTGGGGAGGTGGAGAGGCGCGGGAGCGGGGGAGACGGAGCGGTTGGGGGCGGAGGCGTAACCGCCGGCGATGGCGGAGATCGGGAACGGCCGGGGCGGTTGGGATTCGTTTGGGGTTAGCGGGTAGTGGGTTCGGGTCGGGTCGGGTCAGATTTTAGAATCGGATCCGACCCGATCCGATAGGGTAATGGGTTCGGGTTGCGGGTCCGGGTATGGATCCGACCCGATCCGACCTGCTAGGATTTTGGGTCCGGTCAGTTGGGTTTTAAACTGGTTCGGTTTATCAAACCGGTTGGGTTCAGCTCGGTTTATTTTGGTTTATTTAAAAACTTGGTTTTTGAGTCTTTAAAAATAGTTCTGGGGCCCAATAAATTCCAGAAAAATTATCCTATGTCTAATATTTTATTTTACACCCAAAAATATTATTTTTATAATATTTAAATATTTAATAAAATTATAAAAATTATTTAATACCAGAATACATTGATTTTAATTAGTTAAAAAAATTCAGAAAAATTCTGAAAATTTATTTTTAAATTCCTGAAAAATCTGGGGGATTATAATCTACCCCCCTTAAGAGGATTGCATCCTCGCAATCAAAGAATAACAAAACATAACCGGTCAGAAGAGATGACACGGTTTGCAAAACATGTTCGAAGCACGACACAATCAAAGAATCATGATCAAGGAGAATTCGAAGGATGAGGGTTTAAATAAAACACATAGGGAAGAAATAAAATATTTCCCTAGACAATGAAAGTTAGGTAATTCAAGAGTGAAGGAAATCTAGTTTGAGAAAGTTACAGCTTAGAAAAAAAAACTAGGTTATCAATTATTAACCAGTTTAAAATACTAGGTTTAAGGCTAAGGTCATGAACTAACAGCACGTGCTAAAGCATTACTAGGATTAGACATCAATGAATAACTTACTCGCATTTGCTACTCTACGAGTCTGCGCGTCCTCCAAGGTCATCGCAAAAGCTTGTCCGAGTCCTTGTGGTAGATTCCTCTGCTACTGTTGGGCCTGCTGGAAGAGTACTATCTGGGGTGCCAAGGGTGGCCTCGGATGATATCCTTCTGGTGCTGGTAGAGCTTGTTGGTTTACCATTGGTGCTCCTTCTCGACGCTCAAGGCATTTCCTCACTAAATACTGACTGGATTCGCAAGCTAAACATAATCCTATTTTGCGTCTACACTCGTTCTCAATATGGCCTCGCTTGCCACAATATTGACAGATAGGCAGTGCCTGCGGAGATGCTCCGGGTGGCTGGTGCATGTGAGGTCTCTTTACAGCTTCTTCCTGTGGTGCTCTGGCTGTTGCTGATATGAAAGGCCGCTTCAGGCTGGTCTCTCTCCTGGTGACGCGCTCCATGCGTCGGCCTGCAGCAAGGACGTCCGAGTAAGAAGTAGATGCAACGGATCCGATCAGTCTCTGTAGCTCAAAGTTTAGTCCGTCGAAGAACTTCTCAGCCTTCTCTTCTTCTGTCGGGATCAGGGTTGGGGTGAAGCAACTCAGACGAATGAACTCCGTATTGTACTCTTCCCCTGTCATATTGTCTTGAGTGAGGCGATTGAACTTGTCCCGAAGTTCCGATCGAGCAATAGATGGAATGTACATCTCCTAAAAGAGTCTAGAGAACTCTTCCCAAGTGACTCGGTCTGGTACAAGCCGTGTCTCCTCAGATAGCCACCAGTGATGTGCATTGACCGTCAACTGCATCCGGACGACAGTCATCCAACGTTTCCTTGGAAGCTCAGCTGCTTCTAATTGGTGTTGAGTATTTGTGAGCCACTCAAGAACTTCAGTGGGCTCCTCCTTGCCTGAAAAGGTATCGGGCTTCAGTGAACAAAAATTGGTGATAGATTCTGTCGTTGGCCGTCGTGCTGGTAGTTTTGCCTGCTCCAGTGCGGTCACTATACTGTTTCGCAGAGCCTCTTGTTGAATCTGCTGTTGAGCTTGCATCATTGAGTATATTATTTGAATTATTTGTTGTCCGTCCATAGCCTGCCCTTGTGGGAATACGAACATTGGTGGAGTAAACTGTGGTGGAGGTAGAATATCGTCTCGCCGGAATCTTGAGGTATGCTGATTGGCTTGACTGATTTGATGTGCTGATTGACCTCCATCCACTAGTGTTACTTCATCTTTGTTGGTTACCACAGCACCTCGTGGTGATCCTGCAGGAGTCTTGTCGTTTGTTCGTGGATCCATTACTCTGCATCCAAAATAAACTATAAGAGACGCATAGAGGAATCAAGGCAGGATGCATGTCAAGAATTTAATTCGAATCCGATATAGATATCAAGAACGATTCAATTAAGTGGATGAGATTCTATAACTTATCTTATCTTTGTCGCAGGCTTGCTCGATTCCTAAGTTGAAACCAAAGCAATTTAGTCGTTGACCTGCATGGGCCACCATAAAAACCATGTCACGATCCAGTTCCAAAATATTGAGGGACTAGACACGTGGCAATGACCAACAACACACACTAATGAGCAAACCCAATTTAATGGACCCATCGAGGTGTACTTAAGCTGTATAACAACAGTAAGGGTCTATGATACTAATCTCATCCACAGAAATAAATACAATCAATAAGAAATATAAAGCAACATCAAGTCTCAACAAAGTATCTCGGGGAACAACCCGATAATATGTCTGATACAGCAGTTCAATAGACGGGAAATAGAAGTTCTATAAATAGAAATAACTGAGTATAATAAACCAGATACTCAGAAGAAATCCTCGGCGATCACCTCGTCTTCTGGTTCTGGTACTGCTCCAGTGCCTGCTCCTGTTCCGTACACCTCGGGGTAGATCTCCTCTGTTAAACCTGGGGACATAATTCGGATTACAGGTCCTCAGGGGACATAGCAAGGTACAAGAATAACTCAAGCCATAATAAATGCAGTGCCATAATAAATGAATCAATAGGGTAAACTATATAACCATCTAAGTGATATGCAATATGAGAGCATCACTAGAACTCAGGCTGAGACTACTACAAGCTCGGTGTCGGGGAGCCGATAGCAGTGATATCATGTCGGAGTCTAGCTCGGAGAGGCTACGGCACCTCAATAACATAATCAACCTGTAGCCTGTGTGTCTCTCCCCACCCAATGTAATCACACGTCTCATGTCTACGATATCTCATGTCCATGTCACGCAAGATCATATCTAATACAGCAAGTCATAATGATAGCTAAGCACATGCAATATCTATGTCACGAATCATGTAACCTATACAGAATTACCATGAATATTTTAGGAAGATTCTGTTTTATGAATAGTGTCAGGTGTCCTATGGTATGACGTACTTGATAATGCAAGCACGAGAATGTATAGGGTCTCGATATCCATGTCTATGTGATATTACACAACTCCGCGTACAACGTTGACACCCGAATATTATTCGGACGTTAAGTAATGTTACACGGTCCTAGGTTGAACAAATATATCATATAATTAAATCAAGGGAATAACATGTAACAATTACTGCAAGATTGACAAGGTATACTTACCTGGAGTTTGGTTACCAACTGCTGCTCTAGTATCAGCGGAATCTGCAGGTACTCCTCTGGTTGCTGAAATAAACGTTACCATCAGGTTCAGAAGATATCAAATAGCTAGAATTGCCTGTCCATAAGTCCAATTTAGACACAGGGGCAAAAGTGACAGTTTCTGGTCAAAGCGGGTTCCACATGTGGTCTACTTTGCACCAAAAAATGTGCCAGAGATAATGTTTAGTGTCTACAAGTCCAGAATGACGATACGAACCCAACAAAATGTTCAGGATTGGATTCCGATGAGCCGATCACAAAATCGCCCGTCAAGTAGAGCCGTGGGGCCCACGATACAAGATTTTGTCGACGTTCTCAGAATTGAACCAAACTTGGGTCACAGGACCATCATATTGCTACGAGTCCGATGGCACAAGTTTCGTTTCGAAACGACGAGCGTACACGAAGTTATAACGAATTTCAGAATATGGTCGATATGGGGTGTTGTCGACGGATACGCGTTGATTCCGGTATGCACGCACATCCAAATCAACTTTTGCGAAATCCCACACGTCCGTATTGACAGCGCGCAGCTTTCGGTAAAGTTTGTACATGACCAAGTCATCCCGTTTAGCGGGACGCACCCAGTTCCAGGAAAATCAGGGTATTTAAATAACCAATATTTTGGTCATTTTCACCATCGAATTAAATACAAATTATAGCACAATAAATTAAACTAAAAATAGGATTAAAAACTTGGTTAGGTGGTCTAAATTACTGTTCAAGTCAATTTTGAAAACATTTAACAGGTTGGTCGCAAAACGGTCGCGAACTGGGGAGTTCGGGACATTTTCTGAATTTTCAGAAAAGGGGATTTATTTCCTGATTTTGCGTCGCAGTTTACGATCGACACAGGACTCGATACCCCTGGATAATGGCACGGGGATCGAGAGGGTCACGTAGGGAATGGATTGCAACAGACTGCTCAGAAAATGGTGCGACAAGGTGAGAGAATTGCTCACCTGAACAAGGCATCGGAGATGATTGTACGTCAAGTACACGCGGCGCGGCATCTGCGGGATGGCTGCGGATGCTGGCTGCTGGTGGTCGCCGGGGTAACTGCGGCAGAGATCTGCTCGGGGCGGCGGAGATCGGGGTACCGGAGTCTTCGCCGGAGAGGGTCGAGGTCGCCGGGGTCTTCGCCGGAGAGGTGGCTGTGGTGTTGTGGATGCTGCGGGGGTTGCTGAGCGGGTGGCCGGGTTCTCGCCGGGGAAGAAGAAGGGGTCGGCCGGAGGAGCTCGGGCGGAGGCGGCCGGGGCTGGCAGGTGGCTCGGAGTCATCGGGTGGTGGCGGTGGTGAAGATGGCAGCGGTATTGGAGGGGGTCGGGTTTTATAGGGGAGGTCGGGGAGACGGGCGGCCGGTCGTTACTGGCGAGGAGATGGGAGGCCGACCGGTGGGAAGGTGGAGAGGTGCGGGAGCGGGGGAGACGGAGCGGTTGGGGGCGGAGGCATAACCGCCGGCGATGGCAGAGATCGGGAACGGCCGGGGCGGTTGGGATTCGTTTGGGGTTAGGAGGTAGTGGGTTCGGGTCGGGTCGGGTTTTAGAATCGGATCCGACCCGATCCGATAGGGTAATGGGTCCGGGTTGCGGGTCCGGGTATGGATCCGACCCGATCCGACCCGCTAGGGTTTTGGGTCCGGTCAGTTGGGTTTTAAACTGGTTTGATTTCTTAAACCGGTTGGGTTCAGCTCGGTTTGTTTTGGTTTATTTAAAAACTTGGTTTTTTAGTCTTTAAAAATAGTTCTGGGGCCCAATAAATTCCAGAAAAATTACCCTGTCTAATATTTTATTTTACACAAAAAAATATTATTTTCATAATATTTAATAAAATCACAAAAATTATTTAATACCAGAATACGTTGATTTTAATTAGTTAAAAAAATTCAGAAAAATTTTGAAAATTTATTTTTAAATTTCTGAAAAATCTGGGTGATTACAATCTACCCCCTTAAGAGGATTGCGTCCTCGCAATCAAAGAATAACGAAACATAACCGGTTAGAAGAGATGACACAGTTTGCAAAATATGTTCGAAGTACGACACAATCAAAGAATCATGATCAAGAAGAATTTGAAGGATGAGGGTTTAAACAAAACACAGAGAAGAAATAAAACATTTCCCTAGACAATAAAAGTTAGGTAATTCAAGAGTGAAGGAAATCTGGTTTGAGAAAACTACAGCTTAGAAAAAAACTAGGTTATCAATTATTAACCAGTTCAAAATACTAGGTTTAAGGCTAAGGTCATGAACTAACAGCACGTGCTAAAGCATTACTAGGATTAGACATCAATGAATAACTTACGCGCATTTGCTACTCCACGAGTCTACGCATCCTTCAAGGTCATCGCAAAAGATTGTCCACGTCCTTGTGGTGGATTTCTCTGCTGCTGCTGGGCCTGCTGGAAGAGTACTGCCTGGGGTGCCAAGGGTGGCCTCGGATGATATCCTCCTGGTGCTGGTAGAGCTTTTTGGTTTACCATTGGTGCTCCTTCTCGACGCTCAAGGCATTCTCTCACTAAATGCTGACTGGATCCGCAAGCTAAACATAATCCCATTTTGCGTCTGCACTCGTTCTCAATATGGCCTTGCTTGCCACAATGTTGACAGATAGGCAGTGCCTGCGGAGATGCTCCGGGTGGCTGGTGCATGTGAGGTCTCTTTGTAGCTTCTTCCTATGGTGATCTGGCTGTTGCAGATGTGAAAGGCCGCTTCAAGCTGGTCTCTCTCCTGGTGACGTGCTCCATGCGTCGGATTACAGCAAGGACCTCCGGGTAAGAAGTAGGTACAACGGATCCGATCAGTCTCTGTAGCACAAAGTTTAGTCCATTGAAGAGCTTCTCATCCTTCTCTTCTTCTGTCCGGATCAGGGTTGGGGCGAAGCGACTCAGACGAATGAACTCCGTATTATACTTTTCCACTGTCATATTATCTTGAGTGAGGCGATTGAACTTGTCCCGAAGTTTCGATCGAGCAATAGATAGAATTTACATTTTCTGAAAGAGTCTAGAGAACTCTTCCCAAGTGACTCGGTCTGGTCCGAGCCGTGTCTCCTCAGATATCCACCAGTGATGTGCATTATCCGTCAACTGCATCCGGACGGCAGTCATCCAACGTTCCCTTGGAAGCTCAGCTGCTTCTAATTGGTGTTGAGTGTTTGTGAGCCACTCATGAACTTCAGTGGTCTCCTCCTTGCCTGAAAAGGTACGGGGCTTCAGCTGGCAAAAATTTGTGATAGATCCCGTCGTTGGCCGTCGTGCTGGTAGATTCGCCTGCTCTAGTGCGGTCACTATACTGTTTCGCAGAGCCTCTTGTTGAATTTACTTTTGAGCTTGCATCATTGAGTACATCATTTGAATTATCTGTTGTCCGTCCATAGCCTTCCCATGTGGGAATATAGGCATTGGTGGAGTAAACTGTGGTGGAGGTGGAATATCGTCTCGCCGAAATCTTGAGGTATGCTGATTAGCTTAACTGCTTTGATGTGCTGATTAACCTCCATCCATTAGTGTTACTTCATCTTCGTTGGTTACCACAATACCTCATGGTGATCCTGCAGGAGTCTCATTGTTTGTTCGTGGATCCATTGTCACGCCCCAGTCCTAAAATACGTAGGACTAGGACACGTAAGCATGCCAGCCGCATGTATATGGCAACTCCAATATATGGAACCATAACCCATACGTACGCTATAATATGAATATAAACTCACATGTGGTATATATAATATCACAAGTCACAGATATGCTAATCTCATCCACACAACAAGTCATAGAAAAGAAATACTAAACTAGAATAAGGAGTCTGAAATATCCAAAATGATAGTCGGGTGGAGACAAATCCACTACCAAGGACTATATCCAAAACTAAAATGAGATAGGAGTATAAAATCTCCAATATAAAATAATGTGAAGATAGAAGTGTATCAGCTAAAAAGATCCATCGCTAGATAATCAACGATGCTCAGAAGGTAAGACCTTCTCGGCAAAAAGGAATACGTCAGGTCCAGGCCCGTACTCCTGCAAATACTCAAGAGCAGATACACCTGGCAGAGGACCAGGTCCTCAGAGGGACGTAACAAGATACAGAAAATACGAGCCAATTTAAATATAGTAAACATGCATATAATTTGAAAATAAATAAGTACGCTGTACAAGACAATCTATATGAACACAAATGAGGACAACTTTTCGACGTATGGGCAAGGGTAGGCTACTCGATCTAATCTCACAACTCACACACACGTCCATGAACATCATCAGCCGACATACCGCGGGGGTAGCGACCCTCGTGACTCCATCAATCGACATACCGCGGGGGTAGCGACCATCGGACACGACCACCATAGTGCGTGCTAGTGACTACGGTGTTACCAGAGTGGTTAAAAGCCCATACGCCTAATGATTGTCCTCGATGATACTAAGTGTCAAGTGTGTGTCAACATATCTAATATATAGTAATGACTGAAAGAACTACACATGAAATGAATAAACAGAAATGAAATAAATATACAGAAATATACTAAGCATGCAAAATACTGTAAACAACTTGGCAAGGTATCTTGCCTGGTCTGAAAAGGATGAAGTCCCAACTCAAGGCGTCGTCCGATCTACCCGTCACATAAATTAAACAAATTAGGTTACAAAAGTGGGTAAATAGGTTCCTCTATTTAATCTATTTTAATTCTGAATAAAATAATCTAAAATAGTATTTTAATATTATTATAATCTGATTTTATTGTTAAGCTCTAATTTTGGTCCAAAGAAAGTCAACTTTAAGGATTTGTGATCCGTGGCGCGCAAATCGAGGCAATCCATTGACCAAAAAGTCAACCGACTCAAATTCTGGATTTGTGTATGAAATCATATATATTTCAATGCTACATGAATACTGGAATAGACGGTTTCATAAAATTACAAGTCAGTAAAGAGTTATGGCCACAAGGGCGCACAGATGACAGTTTTCGGTGGTTTCCTATTTACGTCTACGTTTGCACAAATTTTACAGTAGAATAAAATTATATTTTAAATTCTTTAAAAATACTTTTCTGGAATTTTATCATGTCAGCTTTCTGAAACTTCAAACGATTTATAATTCCGAGTTCGGGATCTCCCGAAATCTCGAAAATAGCAAAACGAGTCTGATTTCGAACAGCTGGCACTTTTAAAATTTTCTGGAAAAATAGGTTCTTAAATTATTAAAATAAATTATATAATCAGAAAACTAACCTTGATATAGTTCTAACAAAAAAAATTGGAGTGCGTTTGGAGTCTGGAGCTAGGAGATATCGTCTTTTTAATTCGTCATAACTAGTAGAAAATGAGGCTGAATTTATGACTAATTTTGGCTATTTATGGACGAAAAAGAGAGGAATTTGGGATAAAAAAATATGAAGGATGAGGTATTTATAATAGTGGACACTACTTAATTAAATACGACTAGGATTGGTTAATTTGGATAGGATTATGATGAATTTAAATAAGGATAGGATATGCATGAAGTTGCTTTCCTAGTAGGTTCATGATTTGAATTAATTTAAAATAGAGTTTGAATTTATCTCAATAATTTATAATCTTAAATATAATTAAAGATAATACAAATAATTTATAAAATCTTATTAATATCTATTAACACTAAATTAGCATCTATCTAATATTAAGACTATATATATCCAAATAAATCCTAAATAATTTTAAAAATCTAAATAAATTTCTTAAAATTCTAAATAAATTACAGAAAAATATAATTAAATATTTTAAACTAAAATAAATATTTGGTAGGAACAACATGCAAGTATGGTCGTATAGTAAATCATAGAAGTCCTAAAAATTTATGTTTCCTAAGTTTTAATTACCAAAAATTCTAGAAAAATCTCCAATAATCTAAAATAACCTAAAATAATTCTAAATAAATATTTATATAAGTAAATATGTCAAGAAATTTATTTTCTAATTAAGTAAGAGAATACTCTAAAGAAATTTAATATCTATAATAAATATAATAATATAAAATACACACAAAAAATATCTATTTTTGGTGAGGGGGTTTACATCCATTACTCTGCATCCAAAATAAACTATAAGAGACGCACAGAGGAATCAAGGCAGGATGCATGTCAAGAATTTAATTCGATCCGATATAGATATCAAGAATGATTCAATCAAGTGGATGAGATTCTATAACTTATCCTATCTTTGTCGCAGGCTTGCTCGATTCCTAAGTTGAAACCGAAGCAATTTAGTCGTTGACCTGCATGGGCCACCACAAAAACTATGTCATGCCCCAGTCCCAAAATATCGAGGGACTAGACACGGGACAATGGCCAGCAACACACACTAATGGGCAAACCCAATTTAATGGACCCATCGAGGTGTACTTAAGCTGTATAACAACAGTAAGGGTCTATGGCACTAATCTCATCCACAGAAATAAATACAATCAATAAGAAATATAAAGCAATATCAAGTCTCAACAAAGTATCTCGGGGAACAACCCGATAATATGTCTGATACATTAGTTCAATAGACAGGAAATATAATTTCTATAAATAGAAATAACTGAGTATAATAAAACAAATACTCAGGAGAAATCCTCGGCGATCACCTCGTCTTCTGGTTCTGGTACTGCTCCAGTGCCTGCTCCTGTTCCGTACACCTTGGGGTAGATCTCCTCTGCTAAACTTGGGGACATAATTCGGATTTTAGGTTCTCAGGGGACATAGCAAGGTACAAGAATAACTCAAGCCATAATAAATGCATTGCCATAATAAATGAATCAATAGGGTAAACTATATAACCATCAAAGTGATATGCAATATGAGAGCATCACTAGAACTCAGGCTGAGACTACTACAAGCTCGGTGTCGGGGAGCCGGTAGCATTGATATCATGTCGGAGTCTAGCTCGGAGAGGCTACGACACCGCAATAATATAATCAACCTGTAGCATGTGTGTCTCTCTCCACCCAATATAATCACACGTCTCATGTACACGGCGTCTCATGTCCATGTCACGCAAGATCATATCTAATGCAGCAAGTCATAATGATAGCTAAGCACATGCAATATCTATGTCACGAATCATGTAACCTATACAGAATCACCATGAATATCTTAGGAAGATTCTATTTTATGAATAGTATTAGGTATCCTGTGGTATGACGTACTTGATAATACAAGCACGAGAATGTATAGGGTCTCGATATCCATGTCTAGGTGACGTTACACAACTCCACGTACGGCGTTGACACCCGAATATTATTCGGACGTTAAGTAATGTCACACGGTCCAAGGTTGAACAAATACATCATATAATTAAATCAAGGGAATAACATGTAGCAATTACTGCAAGATTGACAAGGTACACTTGCCTGGGGTTTGGTTACCAACTGCTGCTCTGGTATCAGCGAGATCTGCAGGTACTCCTCCGGTTGCTGAAATAAACGTTACCATCAGGTTCAGAAGATATCAAATAGCTAGAATTGCCTGTCTATAAGTCCAATTTGGACACAGGGGCAAAAATGACAGTTTCTGGTCAAAGCGGGGTCCACATGTAGCCCTCTTCGTACCGAAAAATATGCCAAAGACAATGTTCTCTAAATTCGTCAAACTTAGTGTCTACAAGTCCAGAACGACGATACGAATCCAACGGAATATCCAGAACTGGATTCCAATGAGCCAATCACAAAATTGCCCGTCAAGTGGAGCCGTGGGGCCCACGATACGGGATTTTGTCGATATTCTCAGAATCAAACCAAACTTGGGACACAGGACCAGCGTATTGCTATGAGTCCGATGGCGCAAGTTTTATTTCAAAATGACGAGCGTATACGAAGTAACAACGAGTTTTCAGAACATGGCCGATATGGGGTGTTATCGTCAGATACGCGTTAATTTCGGTGTGCACGGACATCCAAATCAACTTCTGTGAAATTCCACACGTCCGTATTGACAGCGCGCACCTTTCGGTGATGTTTGAACATGACCAAGTTGTCCCGTTTAGCGGGGCGCACCAAGTTCCAAAAAAATCAGGGTATTTAAATAACCAATATTTTGGTCATTTTTACCCTCGAATTAAATACAAATTACAGCACAATAAATTAAACTAAAAACAGGATTAAAAACTTGGTTAGGTGGTCTAAATTACTGTTCAAGCCAATTTTGAAAACATTTAACAGGTTGGTCGCAAAACGGTCGCGAACTGGGAAGTTCGGGATATTTTTTGAATTTTTAAAAAATGTGATTTATTTCCTGATTTTGCGTCGCAGTTTGCAACCGATACCGGACTCGATACCCCTGGCTAATGGCACGGGGATCGAGAGGGTCACGCAGGGAATGGGTTGCAACAGACTGCTCGAAAAATGGTACAACGAGGTGAGAGAATTGCTCACCTGAACAAGGCGTCGGAGATGATTGTATGTCAAGTACACGCGGCGCGGCGCGGCGCGACGCGGTGTCTGTGGGATGGCGGCGGATGCTGGCTGCTGGTGGTCGCCGGGGTAGCTGCGGTGGAGATCTTCTCGGGGCGGCGGAGATCGGGGTGCCAGAGTCTTCGCCGAAAAGGGTCGAGGTCGCCGGGGTCTTCGCCGGAGAGGTGGCTGTGGTGTTGTGGATGCTGCGGGGGTTGCTGAGCGGTTGGCCGAGTTCTCGCCGGGGAAGAAGAAGGGGTCGGCCGGAGGAGCTCGGGCGGAGGCGGCCAGAGCTGGCAGGTGGCTCGGAGTCGTCGGGTGGTGGCGGTGGTGAAGATGGCAGCGGTGTTGGAGGGGGTCGGATTTTATAGGGGAGTTCGGGGAGACGGGCGGCGGCCTTTAATGGCAGGGAGATGGGAGGCCGGCCGGTGGGGAGGTGGAGAGGCGCTGGAGCGGGGGAGACAGAGCGGATGGGGACGGAGGCATAACCGCCGGCGGTGGCAGAGATCGGGAACGGCCAGGGCGGTTGGGATTCGTTTGGGGTTAGAGGGTAGTGGGTTCGGGTCGGGTTGGGTTTTAGAATAGGATCCAACCCGATCCGATAGGGTAATGGGTTCGGGTACGGGTTGCGGATCCGGGTATGGATCCAAACCGACCCGCTAGGGTTTTGGGTCCGGTTCAGTTGTGTTTTAAACTGGTTCGATTTATTAAACCGGTTGGGTTCAGCTCGGTTTGTTTTGGTTTATTTAAAAACTTGGTTTTTGAGTCTTTAAAAATAGTTCTGGGGTCCAATAAATTCTAGAAAAATTATCCTATGTCTAATATTTTATTTTACACCCAAAAATATTATTTTCATAATATTTTAATATTTAATAAAATCACAAAAATTATTTAATACCAGAATACATTGATTTTAATTAGTTAAAAAAATTCAGAAAAATTCCAAAAATTCATTTTTAAATTCCTGAAAAATCTAAGGGATTACACATCCCAAACTATACAACTATACGTACATAGATGATCATGAAGCTAGTTACAAAATAAAGAACTATCAAGAGTACAATATTACATGATCATCTCTAGCTATAGTCTAGAATATACTTTACATGTAGGCCCATAGACTAGAATGTAAAGTTCCAAAATACGATCTAAACACGTGCTCAGTGGCTAAACGTCTCAAAAGTAATAGGTAGAAGATCAAGTGGGTGATGAAGAAGAAACCCACTCATGTCCTCGGGTGCTCTCGGTGTTCACCATCTTGAGGCAGAAAATACGGGAGATCCTGCGGTCCTGCTCCAAAATCTGGCCATACAAAATCAGTGGGGTCAGACTCCAAAACAGCAAGTACCACAAGGGAGCCAAACTTATGAACTAAAACCAACATACAAACAATCAGTAAAAAATAGCATAAGGAACAGTTAAATAAGTGCAACGGATGAGATAACAATTAAGTAGTTAAGGAGTAATTAAACAGGGACATCCGAAATTAGTACTCCAGTTACCATTTTCAGATCAACTGTTAATAAAACCATGACATGACTAGACTAGACTAGAAATCAAGCGATCATGGCCAATCATGCCCTACGACTTGCTATCATTAGATAACTAGGGTTATCACAGTCCTAGTTACTGACATATGTAGTTTGAGATTCTTTACAACCACATGCTCTGCAGAACAATCAATAAGAAATAACATAAGGAACAGTTAAATAAGTACAACGGGTGGGATAACAATTAAGTAGTTAAGGAGTAATTAAACAGGGACATCCGAAACCAGTACTCCAGTTACCATTTTTGGATCAACTATTAATAAAATCCGGACATGACTAGACTGGAAATCAAGCGATCATGGCCAATCATGCCCTAGGATTGCTATCATTAGATAACTAGGGTTATCACAGTCCTAGTTACTAACATATGCAGTTTGAGATTTCTTACAGCCACATGCCCTGCAGACCATTCGGGTTATCCAGACGAATAGGTACATAATATAGATTTATCAGCTATAATTATTTTTTATCTTTTCTGTTAGTACAACACTCGACGGTGTGCTGGAAGTATGTCCCTCACGACGGAGAGCTCCAAATCCATCAGGTGTCGCTGGGATACCGGAATTGCATGTAGCCAAAAAATATCTCTAGATGCTTTCTAGATTATTATTCTAGTTATTAGCCAGGAAAATTATCAAGGATTTTCGACCGTGGTACTCAGAAATCTGTCTTAAACATGATGCAAGACATGACAGTAACTTGATGAGTACAATCAAAATCAACCACGAGGATACAAGTCATGCAATACATGTTATACTAATAGCCTTGATCAAGACAATTACATGAATTCTCAAGTCTGGAGTGCGCTACGTTGTGCCACTATCAGGATTTATCCAGATCAGGAGTATCAGGATTATTAGTACAGGATCAGGATTATATGTATTATCAATTCCATGTCAAGATTCAGGAGTTCATTTATAATGTACAATCACTAGATCATGTCAGGAAATCAAGATCAATATCAAGAATGTCATGCTCAGAAAATAACCGGAATTAACTAAAATAACGGGATTAAAGAGAACTAGAGAATCATCAAAAGTTAAGCATGTTAAAGAGAATACTGGCATACATGCACATAAATTAACAAATCAAGGTTGGCGTATAAAATCAAGCAAGAAAGTAACATTCGTGCAC
The DNA here is from genome assembly GCA_036927795.1 of Iris macrosiphon. Lineage (NCBI taxonomy): Eukaryota > Viridiplantae > Streptophyta > Magnoliopsida > Asparagales > Iridaceae > Iris > Iris macrosiphon. The sequence goes on along the minus strand of JAYESA010000014.1, from coordinate 175,009,127 downwards.
AATGGGTCAAAAACCACCATTTGGCGCACAAACGAGTATTGACGCACAAATGGCCAAAAAACAGATTTGGCCACAAATCAGTAACCCGGACAGTTCTGGCGCACTTTGATACAAAAGTGCTCCGTGCAAAGATGGCGCTCAATCATACTAAAGCACACTTCTAGGATCTTGGCGCACAAATGAAAGTACCCAAGCTACAAATTTGGCTCACTTTCATCAAGTATGCCAGTAGTGAGATTGGCGCACAAACAAGCGCAGAAAGGTCTACTAAAAGACAAAACACAAGTTCCAAGGCATGATACAGCAGTAGAGACCATTCTGCAGTCGAGAACATAATTCTCGAGAATGGTTAGAAGTCTTTGCTTAGTCATTAAGTAATACGAAAGGCTGCAAAGTGCGCCTCTATGGAGAATGCCACATAGTGCGCCAAGTAGCAAAGTGTGCCATTCTCTAGAAGGGACAAAGTGCGTCTGTAAATAAAATTTACCAAAGTACGTCAACTCTGCAATATCTGCAAAGTACGCCAACTTGGCTTTTAAGCAATGGCGTAGATTCTTGATGACTTTCATACCCATTCAAAATTGTACCAAGTGGGATTAGCATATTTTTGAAGGAATTATCTTAGTACAAAATATACGTAGGAGTAGAGAAGTGCGCCCAGAGTACTAAACATATCTTGGCGCATTTTCTAAGAAATTTATGAAACACACACAAGTGCGCTCACTGGAACTTCGCTTATGCGACAAAGGTTCCCGGCGTACTTTTTGTATATATTCTCAGGCCAACTTTGCATTCTTCAACTTGCTGTTCTCGGGCTCCAAGAGCAATCCAATCCAAGGAAAATAAAATCATCAACGAGACAAGTTCTAAGTGTTTCCCAAAAATAAAATCGATTAAATGATAAAAACAAGCTATACTAAGAATCAAAGCAAGATCCAAGGTTGTTTATTCGGTTGGCAAGATGTACTTGCCTACTGTCACGATCCGCACTCGGTGTAAGGGTACGAGAACGTGGGTACGTCCAGCCTATACCGCAGCATAGGCGGTAGAATGCTGTCTAGGTCAACAATTCTATCTAAATATCTCACATAATATATATGTACCTGTCATGCCATCTCAACTCTAAATGGAGGAACAATATGATAATCAATACTCAATCATAATAAAACTATAGGAAGATGTAGCATGATATGGAATAGAAGAAAGAAAATGAATCACATTCACAAATATAACTCATATCCAAGTCTATAGACTAGCACAATAGTCTCAATATAATACATACCAAAATGTCTAAACTAAGACATAACCAATCCAAGTGTCTAAACATCTGCAACTAGCTGATCATCTTTCGGTACGGGCTCCTATTGAGCCACCGTCTCTAACTCTACACCCACTACGTCCTGAGGTCCATAGTGTGTAGGATACCAGTCGTCTAAATTATCTGAAAATTATATCCAGTCAGGATTGGAACAAAAAATACCTCTAACAACAGTTCCAAATAAATGATAAATACTATGTAACATTAAATAGAGAGAACATACAAGATAAATAGAGCATGGACAGGAAATATACAGAATATGGAAATACTGTAAATAGTACAAGATAGATGAGCATCATATACAAGAGTCAGGAAATATAACTAACTAAGTGAGTGAGTACTAACTTTGACATGTGATTGGCTTAAAAATGTGTACATGAATAATGTCCTGGTTAATCATACGTAAAGTGTATGATTAACACTAACAAGACACTTATATATGGTGGGTATGACCACATATCTAACTAACACTCCCCAGCCCCCCAACTGGTATAGTGGATCCAACCATGACACATTATGATACAAGATTCACAGAGCAGGGGGCCAACCTTCTCAGGAATCAGTATCTATACATGTACATGAATCACAGGGCATGTATAGGAATCACAAGGCATGTAAAGGGTCCAACAGAAAATAATATCTCATTACGGGGTCCAGGAAATACCAATCAGTGTAACCACGTATCAAGAAGGATATCTATACTAGATACAAGAGACATAGAAGATATCATAAATAAAAAACTGTCAGAGAATGTACTAGCCACTGGTCCTGAGCAAATGATGTAACTCGGTGCTCAATCTGCTATCACCCAATACTATATATGAGTAATTATGTCAATTGGTGCAAAGAAGTGATAATATGCTAAAATGAGTCAAACTATGCTTTCTAGGCCAATTCTAGGTCATACTAGTCAAATTTGGTCAAAGTAGCTATTTCTAGGTTGTATGAGTCTATATCCAGGTTATACTAGCTATTACAGGATACTAGAGTATCATAACTACTATATATATATATATATATATATATATATATATATATATATATATATATATATATATATATATATATATATATATACCTAGAGATAAAACCAATACCTAGTATTACCTTGGTGTATCTTAAGGTAATACTAGAACTAACATGTATCCTAACCAATACTTATACTATATACTCTAATTACAGCTCTCTTGACAAATTGATATTAAGTACTAACTAATCCCATCCCTATACAACTAACTAATAACTCATAACTGACATTAATATTAACTACACATACAACTAACATTTATACACTAATATTAACACCAACTTGTATCAACCAACTAACTGTTACAACTAACACTTAACTACTTCATTCACTAACTAAAATTAGCTTATAACTAAAGCGCTAACTCTGACTTCTAACATACAGCTAACACTTTATACTTACCACTACTAACAACTAACATCTAACACATTAACTATCATTCATTAACTAATTGTTACTTGCTAATAGCATAACACTAACTAACATACATAACTTAATATAACTTAACTAACTAACATCTAACATATATAATGATTGAAACTAACATCTACTATTAATAACTAACATAACATGTCAAACTAACTTACCTTGCTGTCTGCTCTAGTAGCTGTTGTCCTCCATCACTGCTCACTGTGGTAACCCCCATCTGCTGTGTTGTTGTTCCTAATACCTGTGCACCAAGTGCACATGCCTGCCTCCCTTTTACTGGTTGACATCAACAATTCCAATAGCAGCTTACTGCGGTGACCACAGCTGGTGCTGTGAGCTTCCATCAAACCTCAACCTTCATTGTTGTGGTGCAGTGGCACTTGTGTATACAACCACCCAAGCACACACAGGTGAACCCAACTGTCACACTCATCCCCTCATCCATGTATCACTGATACATGCCACCAATACTACATCAACAAATGACAGACCCTCTACAACATGACTGCACACCAAACAGTCACTCACAACAGACCCCCCCCCCCCCCACACACACACTCATAACACACTCACAACAATGCACAAATAACACACACACACACACACACACACACACACACACACACACAACACACACACACACACACACACACACACACACACACACACACACACACACACACACACATATATATATATATATATATATATATATATATATATATATATATATATATATATATATAACGTGAGAAACTAGAATACTTATGATACACTCTCAATTGAATACCAATTTCCCCTAATTCATAACAAATATCCATACCTATATCAATTACATATATACATGACTAATGCAATTTGCTACAATAAGAATTGAAACCTTACTACTCAAATTCCCAAAAATGAATCACATATCATACCGTATCACAAGTTACTATGATACACTCTACTTGTGTTCAATTTTGGACACGTATCTAGTCCTATAGCATTAATCCAAGTCTAATTAGATTAAATTAGTCTCATGACACATACTTGATGTGTCAATCTCAAAATTCCCCCAAAATAGGCATAAAAATCTATGTAGAAGTTATTATACAAGTCATATGAACCTAGTTCTTATTCCAATGGATAGTCCTAAGCCAATGAAGGTTTCCTAATTGTCAAATGAATGAATTCGAGTCTAACTATGGAGGAAATTCAGAATTTACTAATTGGGAGATGAATTCCCAATGAATCATTCAAATGGACACGATCCGGACACAAGCTCCTTGCCAATTCCTCCTTCTCCAAGTGCTCCTTACAATCCAAGCTCCAATGCTTCTTAGATGATGAAATTGAGAGAGAATGAGAGTAAATTTGGTGAATTTGGTGGATGGATATAGTAATTTAGGGAAGAATTAAATTGGGGATCTAAAAATAAAATGAACTAATGAGAGGAGAGAGAGATCCCCCTCCATATGGCCGGCCCCCTCTTGCCCCTTCTCCAAGTAATTCATAATGACAACAATGCCCCTACTAGTTAGTTATGAGATTTAGTTAGGAGGACTATATTAGGAAGCTTCTAATTCTTCATGAACTAATCTAATCTCCTTAATTAATTAAAGGAATGGTCTAATTGGGCCTAGTCCAATGTTGGGCTTAATGTGTAATGACAAACTAATAGGTCCACTAATGACAAGACCAAATAACATAGGCTAAATCACTAACAAATAATTAAATAGACAACATAATATAATTAATTAGTAGCACAATATATAATATTAAATCACTAACTAATAAATATGCTAATGACAAAAATACCCTCATCTAGAAATATGGTAGTGACACATACGGTCAAGTTTTAGCCTAATACCAACACTACCAAGTTCACCCACCGCCAAGGCCAAGCTCGACTGCTGCTCTCTGCTGGGGAAGAAATAAAGAATAAAAGAGAAATGAAAGGAAAAAAAAAAGTGAAGAAAAGAGAATATGATGGTTATATAGACAAAGGATTGATTGTAGGTCATTGGATCATAATCCATGCCTCTCACTCGGGTTCATCACAGCCACCCACCAAGAAAATCAAGGGACCAACGGTCCAAATCATGGGACTTAAAAAAACTTATAAAAACAACATAAACAATGCATGAATGACATAAGACAAAATGTAAGCAATTAAACAATAAGCAAGTTATACATGTATAATATGCGTATATCGGATACAAATACTAGAATAGTGAGACGAGTCTCTCTCTCTCTCTCAGTTAATCTCCATCATAGTCTTTGTTGTGTCAAAATTCTTCATAGAGAAGGTCGCACCCAGTTGGTACTTCAACTCTGTTATCCTTGTGGCATTCCGACCCACTAATAACATATCATCTACATAGAGTTAGAGTATGATAAAATCATCCATGGCAAAGTACTTCACGAACACACCGTGATCCGACGTCATCCGTGCATAACCATGCTCTCCCACGAACGACTCGAACTTCCTGTACCACTGCCTCGAATCCTGCTTCAAACCATACAGACTCTTCCTCAACTGGCAAACTAAGTGTGACTTGCCCTTCTCACATAATTCTCTGGTTGCTCCATATATAACTCCTCCTCTAAATCACCATGGAGGAATGTCATCTTCACGTCCATCTTCTCAACCTCTAAGTCAAAACTGGCTACAAATGCTAGCACCACCCGAATAGATGATAACTTAACGACTGGCTGTCACGACCCACACCCGGTGTAAGGGTACAAGTACGTGGGTACGTCCAGCCTATGCCGCATCATCGATGGTAGAATGCTGTCTAGGTCATCAATACTATCTAAACATCTCACACAATAAATATAATATTAATGTCAATGATATCTCAACTCCAAATAGAAAAATAATATGTTATATGATAAATGCTAACCAATACTCAATCATAATATAAAATTAAAGGAGGATAAAAGCATGATATGGAATAGAAGAGAGTGATAATGAGTCACAATACATCACAAGTCCAAATCCACAAGTCTAGGCACCATATAAGTCTCAAATAATATATGCATGCTAAAAGTATAATAATGAGACTAATACAATGTCCAAAATAATATCTAAGCCTCCTCGGTCACTGGTACTAAGTTCTCCTGCTCTAGGGGAGTACCCTCTAGTGGTGTAATGACCCGTTTCGTTCAAGCGGACAATCGATTCAAACGGCACAAGTGCAATGACCCGACCCGCTTTGCTCAGTGAGATGACTCGTGAGGAAAAAAAATTTCAGACTTGGCCCTTCATGAGTTCGGACTGAAACTTTCAAAGGCTCGCTCGGAGTATCGCTCGACCGAGGCGAATCATCTCTAAGGTGGGTGGCTACGATGAACTTGTCTTTGCTTAGCCAACACACTTAAAATATGGATGATACATGTTAGTCTCTAGGTGAATCACCCCTTGCATGATAATAAAGAATACAACGCACCTAGCTAATGGAATAATTCCATCTTATATTGCTTATGTTAGAACATAAAAATAAAACTTGGCTTATAACTTGGACCCTCGCATGCTACCTTTGCTTTGTGCAAGTAGACCCCGCTATGCCACAAGTAGATCATTATGGACCCTTCGTAGTGCACTGCTTCACTTGTTTACACTGCACGCCTCATAGACTATGTCGCTCGATATGTCCCTCTACGGTTGCACTCCTCGTACTACCCCTTAGATCCGTGCAAACTAAAAGGCTTATGTTCTAAAGTAGACTATACCGCTCATTTTCTTATGCTTATGTTCACACAAATGAAATGCTTTCCTACTTATATGCTAACTTGTACTCGTTGCCTCAATTTAATGCTTGTCACTTATATGCATGCCATAATCCATCGCACTTCACTATCTGTGATTCACTCAGTTGAGGCAGGAAGGCTATCAAGATAGTCATTTCGATCCAAGTATAGAATATTGAAAGTATTTGGGACCGTTAGATCGCCAAGGCATTTTCCGAACTAAGGGACTGTAACAATGGACAGTTAAGCAAGATTACATCACAACATCTCTGAAAATTAATACTCGTCCTATACTAATCTGACGACTCAGAGAGTCAATACTGTACCTAATAGACCCTGACTGAACCTGAATCTGTAACTGTATATCTACCTGCAAGAATATAGAAAACTTGAGGATACGCATGGTCACGAATAACTTGTGCATAAGTTGGATTTTTGAATCTAGTTTCGTGGACGGTCGCCGGGGCACTGGGGCCGATCCGATCTAGACGGAGCCGTTTGTTATGGGCGAGATGGGTGCAATTCCATCTGTATCTTGCTTGCACACCATCTTTTCCTCGAGACTACGGCGTCCTTTATGGCGTTATGCCAGTGACCTTCTGTCATATAGATTAAATTGGCTCGATTGCGGTAACTCGTATGCGAGTCATTGCATTATAGGCGACCGCTCAGTGTAACACACTTGTACCTATAACTGCATCTGAAACACCTGAACGGATATGAGTATAACACACTTGTACATAATTGATCACTTGAATATCTTCTGCATTACTTCTGAATAATCCGTGTAACTCGTGCACCTGAAATAGAACCTCGCTCATGACACCCGTGTTTGCTTATGCAATTGACTTAGATTTCAATATATATATGCTCGTGCTTGGTTTAACTTGGTTTTTCTTGGACAGAGAAGGACGGATGGTAAGTTGGTAAGTCTCGCCGTGTTACTCATATATCGTACGACGCACTGCCACACGAGTTAGGCTTTTTATTATGCCATGAAATTGATCCTAAGGCAAGACTAGAAAGATAACTTAATAGATGGTGCATGAAATCTATATAACGTGTTTGGATTTTTTGAGCGGGGAGAAGCCTCCCCACCAGTGCATTCATGTACTGATAACCCACCAGATTGCTTGCAGGGTGCGAAGAACCTCGTTCGGTGCAGAAACTCCCTTCGTGCGAGCTAAGGCATGAAGTTCGCTCTGGAACCTTGGAGCATTGTGTCCGGAGCTGAAGCACATATACAAGACATAATGTTAGAACATTGCCTATGTATCATGCCACAAATGTAGTCACTTGGCACGCTTTTACTGTTTCGAGAGAGGGTTTGAGCGACTTATAATCTCGGCCTAGTGCTGCTTGTAATACGTGTTCAAATCAATAAAGAGCTTGTTTTAATTCTATACTTGTGTTATTTAATGCTTCCGCTATTGACGACTCTGTGAACTTGTTACCAATCGCTTGTTCGTTTCTTATTCCGCTGCACTCGGACTATCTGTGCGACTTTATGGCTTAGACATTTTACCGCATGTTCGGATCATGGCCTTGCACGGGCCCAGCTTGTACTCATGTGGCATCACGTCCAGATGAGAAAGATCGTCCCGTGGGAGCGCTGGCACGGTGATTCGCACCTAGCGGAGACGGCCGATCACATGCGGAAGATCGGGACATGACAAGTGGCTCGCCGTCCTGCGGCCCGTAATAAGTGGGACACAACTCCTCTAGTCAATCCTCTGAAAAATATATCCAATCAAGATTGGAGCAAAGTATAAAACTCTGCCAGCAGTTCCAAATATATGATAGAGAATATATGACAAGCAATAGAAAAGAATACAAAATGCACAAGTAACTAAAGATAGAAATATAGCTGGAACAGGCAAATAAATATAATATGCACTAGAAAGATAAATACAGCCAATAGGAAATAACTGTAAGTAGAGAAACTGGAATACTAACTATGTGGTTTAGAGCGCAAGTTCATTATGTGATCGGCTTATGTTGCACATGAGGTAAATAGGGTAACTCGATTATACGTGAGGTATATAATTGACATACACATGAGGTAAATAGGGCTTGATCATGTAACCAACTTCTACTCCCCTTCCCCAACTAATACTCATGGATCCAATCATGACACGTTACGCACATGAATACGATATAGTCACACTAGCACACGAAATAGTGGTTGCACATGAAGCACATGAAATAATACCAGATGCACACAATAAAATACATGTGTAAGGAGTACCCGTTGAACACGGTAGGAGATAACATCTCCTGACAGGATCCATACTGTAAAAATGTGTCAGAATCAAGTATATCAGTTATAGAACAAGTGATATGTACACTATCATGAAATAAAAACTAACAGAGAGATGTACTCGCCTGTGGTCCCGAGAAAAAGAGGTAACTCGGTGTCCGAGCTGGTATCACACAACCCTGTAGATGAATGTCATGTCAATTTGGGTGTAATGAGGGGATAACATGAAAAATATGCTAAATATGTTTTCTGGGCCATTTTTAAGTCACACTAGTCAACTAGGTCATGCACAAGTCATACAAATGTTTCTAGGTTGATTACAAGGATATACTAGTTCATTAAAGCCACTAATCAACTACCACTAGCCAATACTAGCTATACTAGATATACCTATATGCTAGACAATATGATACTCTATATCTTAATACATAATATATAACTATAATTTATACTTACTAACTATCCTCATCTCCAATTACTTAACTGATACTTCCATCATCATCAATCTTAACCCATGACTACCTCATACCCACATTACTATGTGTAACCTCCGTATCCTAAAATTCTTGCTTAAATATTGTGATTAGGTTAATTTGGGGCTATTGGGATTTTTCCACAATTTTTAGTTAATTAAAAACTAGTAATCCTAATTTCCTAGGACTTTTAAGAATTTATTTTAGAGACAAACTTAATTAAAAATATCCCAAACTTTTATTTTAGGTTTTAAATAATAAAATATATTTTCCAGAATTTTTTGGGAATTTTCTGATTATTTTTAGCATTTATTTTGAGTTAATTATGAAAAACTGAATTAAAAACTAATTTCTGAAAAAGAAAACCCAAAAAGTAATTATTTCTGCCCAGTCAGCAAACAAGGGGCCCACCTGTCAGCGTCCAGCAACCAACAGTGCGGGGCCCGCCTGTCAGTGACCGCGGGGTGGGTGCGAGCCGAGCCGAGCCGAGCCGACCTCGAGCCGAGCCGAGTCAGAGTTCGACTCGGACTCAGCTGAGCCGAGCCGCATCGAACTATGACCATCCGATTTGGGCGGGCAGCGTTGGATGGCTGCCACGTGTCAAGATCTGAGCCGCGGCTGCTTTCTCTCTCCTCTATATATATATTAGTTTAGTTATTTATTTTTAGGGTTTTTCTTCAGCCGAATTTTGGAGAATTGCCATCTAGGGTTCCTTCATCTTCCAGAAGCCATTGCGCATAGCTCCAGACTCCAAACGAGGCCTAGTTTTTTGTGTTAGAACGATATTGAGGTTAGCTTTCTGATTATATAATTTGTTTTACGAAATTATGAGTATTAAATTCTGAAAAATTCGTAGAGAACAGTATGTCCGAAAATAGATGTGTTTCGATGTTTTCGCGATTCCGGGAGAAGGAAGAATCAGAATCATGAACCGTTTAAAGTTTCAGAAAGCTAATGTCGAGATCATTGACATATGTTTTTTCCAGAATTTAATTCGATGTATTTTCATACTGTTAATTCTGTAGAACTTCTAGGTTAGAATTTAACCATCGGTGCACGATACGAAACTTGTATGTGCCATAATTCCCAAACGAATTTGAATTTGGACGAGCCGTAAATTCTAGCATGTTTTTGACGTTGAAATATATAGGAAATCATGCATGAAAGTCGAGTTTGTATCGATTGACTTTTTGGTCAACAGATCGCCTCGATTTGTGTGCCATGAGTCTCGAGTTGATAAAATTCAGTTCCTTTGGACAAAATTTAGAAATTAACCTAAAAATCAGAATAATAAGATTAAAATAAGATTTTATAGTAATTATTCCAGAATTAAATAAATTAAAATAAATTATATTTTGACATGGTAAGTTTGTAATACATAGGCTATTTGGACTGTGACCTGGACTCTGATTCATACCAGCAGCAGGACCCCAGGCGAGTACATTCTCTGACAGTTTTCATTATGTTAATTATCTCTATAATTCTTGTTGTATAGCGTACATGACTCTGACACTGTTCTTTACACGAGTTGGCATCATCGAGACCTGTCACGAGGAGTCGTGATTGGAATCCATCGTGCTAGCTGGGGGAAAATAGGGAAATATTAGTAGCTTATGTGATCATACCCAACTTTACATGCATCATAGCTCACCCACACCTCACGTCGGTGCAGCCTGACCCTTACATGCCTCATCGCTGTTACATATGGTTAGCCGGACTTGTTGGGGATGAACGCTAATCAATGTAATGAGTCATATAGTCCCAAGCCGATCACATGATATACTGTTATTTCACACACTTAGTTAGATGTTCTTGACATGTATCTCTAGTATATTGATTTAGCATCTCCACATGTTCTAGTTATTATTCTTGTACACACTTATATACCAGTTCATTGTTCTTGCGTGTACTTGGATTTCTATTTCATTGCTAGATGTATATTGATGACGATGTTCCAGTATTTCATTTATTCCAGTATTTCTATTTCCAGTACATCCATGCTCGTCAGTATTTCTTATTGTCAGTATTTCATATCTGTCTTGTATTTCTTTACACTGTGCTATAGATTTTGTCAATATATGTGGAACTACTGTTAGAGGTATATTTCGTTCCAATCCTGACTAGATATTTTTTCCAGACTGTGACATAGAGGACTTGTTCCGACATACTTGGAGACTTGGATGTATTAATTCAGGTTAGACTATTTATTGTTGTTTAGACTTGTCTTGTATTTTATTGCTTACTTCAATATCTCATCGTGCTCTAGTTTATGTGATTGAGTATTTCCATATTATTTTGTGATATCTGCGTCTCCTTATGAAGTTGGATATCCATGTGAGATTGATTAGATAGTATCATGACCTAGACAGCATTCTACCGCCGATGCTACGACGTAGGCTGGACGCACCCACGCACTCGTGCCCCTATACCGGGTGCGGGTCGTGACACTATGATACCTGGTACCTCATACCTCATCCTCCCAATTCTACAACAGTAACTGACACATGATGATACTCACTGATGTAGTTGTTCGTGCTGTTACTTACATGCATTGCCTTAGTATCATCGTCTGTTACATGCTCAAACACATGACACCAATGTACTTAACCAAGCTCTCCTCATACTAAAACCCGTACTAGACCTGGAACATGCATGGCAGTTACTACTGATGCTCACTCTTTTAGCACCCAGTATCCAACATTCCCCATCATTAAGCCAATAATTTCTATCCAGTTCAACTCCAAACTGAAACTCCCAAATCACTACCCGATTGTGCACATATCAGTGCACAGTGCTCAGATCTTCCCACTCTCAAATCCTATGGGTTAATGCAATGCACAAGCTCCTAGCCTACAACTTCTGCTTCTTCACAAACCCAAAACCCCATCCTAATCTAATGTATCAGTTCACACTGATACTATTATAGCCTACTGCACAAGGTGTGCAACACACCCAAGTAACTGATACACACACACAAATCAGTCCCAACATACCCACTGTTCAGTTCACAGATATTCTGTAAACTCCCTCACCCAAAATAGGTATTTTGTGTATATTTTATATTATTATATTTATTATAGATGTTGAATTTATTTAGAGTATTCTCTTAGTTAATTAGAAAATAATTTTTTTAGTATATTTACTTATATAAATATTTATTTAGAATTATTTTTAGGCTATTTTAGATTATTGAGATTTTTTTCATAATTTTTAGTTAATTAAAAACTAGTAACACTAATTTTTTAGGACTTTGAAGAATTTATTTTATGTTCAAACTTAATTAAAAATATTTCAAAATTTTATTTTAGGTTCTAAATAGTCAAATATATTTTCTAGAATTTTCTGGGAATTTTCTGAATATTTTAGTATTTATTGGGAGTTATTTAGACTAATAACTAATTTTTAGGCCTTGTAGAATTTATTGTGCAAGTCCAGGAATATATAATAGACCCACGTTATTTTTTAGGATTTATAATATTATTATATGTTTTCTGCAATTATTTTAGAATTTTTGGAATAATGTTAGTATTTATTTTTAGTTAAATGGATAAAACTAATGTTTAGAGCTTCTCCTAATTATAGTAGTAAACTTATGAATATAAAATTGTCCCAAATATTTTTTTAGGGTTTATAGGTTCGAAATATATTTTATGTAATTTTTCCAGATTTTTATGATTATTTTTATTATTTATTTGGAGTTATTTAGATTTAAAATGACTTAAATAATGTTTTGATAAAGGCAAATAAAAAACAAATAATATAACAAAAATCATCCAATCAGATTCTGACACGTGTCAGCCTATAAATATCCATCCAGCCGCAGGTACATCCTTATATATATATATATATATATATATATATATATATATATATATATATATATATATATATATATATATATATATATATATATTATAACCCTAATTATCCCATTATCTTAGAGAGAGAGAGATTTTGGAGAATTGCCATCTAGGGATCCTTCATCTTCCACAAGCCATTGCGCATAGCTCCGGACTCCAAACGAGGCATAGTTTCTTGCCTTAGAAAGATATTGAGATTAGATTTCTGATTATATAATTTATTTTACTAAATTATGAGTATTAAATTCTGGAAAATTCGTAGAGAACAACATGTCCGAAAATAGACGTATTTCAATATTTTCGCGATTCCGGTAGAACCAGAAATCAGAATCATGAACCGTTTAAAGTTTTGGAAATCTAATGTCGAGATCATTGACATATGATTTTTCCAGAATTTAATTCGAAGTATTTATATACTGTTAATTTTGTAGAACTTCTAGGTTAGAATTTAACCATCGGTGCACAATACAAAATTTGTATGTGCCATAATTCCCAAACGAATTTGAATTCGGACGAGCCATAAATTTTAGCATATTTTTGATGATAAAATCTACAGGAAATCATGCATGAAATTTGAGTTTGTGTCGGTTGACTTTTTGGTCAACAGATCGCCTCGATTTGCGTGCCATGAGTCTCGAGTTGATAAAATTCAGTTTCTTTGGACAAAATTTAAAAATTACGATAAAAATCAGAATAATAAGATTAAAATAGGATTTTAGAGTAATTATTCCAGAATTAAATAAATTAAAATAAATTATCTTTTGACGTGATAAATTTGTAATACATAGGCTATTTGGACTGTGACTTACACTCTGATTCATACCAGCAGCAGGACCCCAAGCAAGATACCTTGCCAAATTGCTTACAGTATTTTGCATGCTTAGTATATTTTTGTATATTTATTGTATTTCTGTTTATTTTTGCATGTGTAGTTTTCTTTCAGTCATTACTATGTATTAGATATGTTGACACACACATGGCACTTAGTATCATAGAGGACAATCATTAGGCGTATGGGCTTTTAACCACTCTGGTAACACCGTAGTCACTAGCACGCACTATGGTGGGTCGTGTCCGATGGTCGCTACCCCCGCGGTATGTCGATTGATGGAGTCCGAGGGTCGCTACCCCCGCGGTATGTCGGCTGATGATGTCCACTGACGAGCGTGAGGTTGTGAGGATTAGATCGAGTAGCCTACCCTTGCCCATACATCAAAAAGTTGTCCTCATTTGCATTCATATAGATTGTCCTGTACAGCTTACTTATCTATTTTCAAATATGATGCATGTTTACTGTATTCAAATTGGCTCATATTTTCTGTATCTTGTTACGTCCCTCTGAGGACCTGGTCCTCTGCCAGGTGTATCTGTTCTTGAGTAATTGTAGGAGCGCAGATTTGGATGATTACTTGTGTTGCGAGGATGTCTTCTCTTCGAGCCCATGGTCGTTAGCTGGTATTCCTATATTGTATTTGTTGTGTTGTACTTTTCCATTCGAGTTGGTAGTGGATTTGTTTCCATCCAACTATCATCCTTAGATATTTATGTTGAGATCTAGTTATATAGATGCTGGTTATTATTTATATCTGATTTTCGCGGATGAGATATAGATTATACCCTGTGACTTGTGATACATTTTATACCACTTGTGGACTTGATATTCATATTACAGCGTACGTGTGGATTTGGTTTCCATATATTGGAGTTGCCATATCCATGCGGCTGGCATGCTTACGTGTCCTAGTCCTACGTATTTTTGGGACTGGGGCGTGACATGTTTTTGTGGTGGCCCATGTAGGTCGAGAGCATATTATCTCGGTTACGTTACTGTACCGAACAAGCCTGCACCTAGGACTAGAGTATAGGATCTCATCCATAATTGACTATGATTCATCTTCCTCCTATATGTTCTATTTGAACAATTGTATCCTGCTTGATTCCTGTACTCCCATAATAGTTCCTTTAGTATAGTCTCTCCTAGAATATAGAAGTTTCTGTTGTTAGATGATAAGTAGGGTAACCTTCCTATTAAGAATACAACTAGAGTGTTGACACACCACTAAGTTTAGGATGTCTAGTGAACCCTAGAATTCCTTATCTCTAGGATTGGTTTACCATTACCCCCTGATGTGTTATGAGGACTTGGGAGTAGTATAGACACTACTAGAGTTAGTTAGAAGTTTACCATTATGGTTGCCCCTAGCATTGAGAAACCAATAGAAAACCAAAGTGAATATTAGGACTGATCCTAACCCACGCCGTTAGATGAGTATTGGAGAACCATAAATTTAGATTCTTGTCTTGAGATAAGCAGACAGTACCTTAGAAAGCCAAGAGCAATGCATAGAATATTTTCCTAATCATACCTCAAACACAGAGACTAGCATACCCCTTTCCCTTGGAAAACCATGATGCTATCTAGAGCCCCTATATTTTTATATATTGTTCCCCTGTGACCATAACGTTCGCTAATTGTGCGACGACCAAAATTACGTTCTTCTTTTCTTTATCTTTCAACTCGTGCCACCTGACACTTCTGATAGTAGGCCAAGTAATTTATTTCTTTGTTAAGGACACATAGTTTGCTAGAATTATAGTTGTAATCTTGAATTTTGAAATTGTGTGCTTAGTAGTTAGAACTTGATAGTTAAGTTATTCTTGTAGATTGAGACCTGGTGCTTATCCCTTAGTTTTAAATTGCGTAACTTATACCACACCTCAATACGAGTTATATTCCCTTTCCCTTGAGGCCAGTAACTGTCCCATTCTTACTATTGATACTTGCACTATGACTAAGAGTTAAGACGACCATGACCTATGTAATATAAGAGGATACCCTAACAAGTACCAAGACCCCTTCTCGAAGACCTTAACAGGAGCTTCTACGGTACCCTTAAGACTGTCACAGTATTAGTTTATTGTTTTAAGTTGGGTAGTATACCTCACAGCCTAGTATCACATAGTCTTTTGACCTATTATTGAAGTGTGATTGAACAATATTAATTGTATACTAGCATAAGACGGCAGTGGTTATTCAGACAATAGAAGTTAGAGGTCCTTGCCCACATTTGGTCGACTAGCGACATAGACAAGGAGGTTGTATGATAACTGTAGGGATTGTAGAGTCTTTTATTATTGTTGCTTAGTTGTTTTGTTTTGTGAACTTGAATTAATTTGTACCTCCTTTCATCATCATCTAGCGTACTTATATTTGCTGCACTACCTTGACTTATGCTGCTATTATAGCCTAGTTTTGCAAGCTTACTCTTTTATCGAGCTTGATCATGAGATATGTATTATTGGGGACGCCTACTAATACATTTCAGAATCAGTGTATTAAGGTCTAGCTAACCTTAGTGCGCTTGATTCGCCCTTCGTAATACTACTTTACGTGGATTGAGATATGTAGTGATTGGTAGACGAATATACTTGCCCCTAGATATGTCTGAGCGGATCGTATCGGTTACATAACTGTACTAATACGAGCATGCGAACAAAGAATTACCAAAATAGGATTTCAATCCACAACTGCTTTGACAATTCCCATTTGAATTCCTTAAACTCCTTGATCCCGATACTTCTATTCTATTACCTCACCCTTGAACTCTTTATTATTGGTCTCTGTCTTCCCTTATTTCGGAAAGACGAAACCTCGTGCTTGGTATAAGTTTAATACACAGAGAGTACTAGATATACCCCGTAGGCCGATCACATACTTGAGGATTATTCTTTTATAAATTAAGGACATATCATATATGATATAATCGGCGTTGAAGTTTTGAGGATTGAATGACATGAGTAAATAAATTAAGGAATATTTTTCTTAAAGTATATAGCCTTCTGTGATAGATGGATAAATTCTAAGTTGGGTAGCAGTGCATTGCCAACTTGAGAGGAATTTCTTTTAGATTGTGATCAAGTAAGATTAGATTGGGAGATTCAAGTCATTTTAATTTTGAGAAATTTTAAAAGAAGGATTAAGATAATGAGGATTTAACGAATTTTAAAATCTTGATATTGCGGACCAAATATTTATACTTTGAGCACATGATTTAAATTTTGAATATTGAAGGATGAATCATCGATTTAAATTTTGAGGATAAATATAGAATTTTAGTCTTGAACAATTGGTGAATTAGATTTAAATTTTATAATTTGATGATTTGAATTAAAAGTTCAATTTTGATTGTTGGGTCACCTATTTGAAATATTGAGGATGTAAATTGAGTTTAAATATTTGAAGAATACAAAATTCTTAATTTGAGAATAGGAATAAGATTTGATTAGAATTGTTTATTGTTCAAAGTCTAGAGGAGATTATGATAGATGGAAATGGTGATATAAATTTTGATGTGGGATGTCATATAGACTTGAGTTAGATTTGAATGTTGATTATTTAAAAAAATCGAGAAGAGATTACGACAGGTTGAATTTTGATTTAAACAGTGGTTATCTTAATTTTGAAGTGATCGCGATAGATTTGAATAGATTTTATTATTTAAATTTTTGGAAGAGATTGCGATTGACGTACCTTATGTACGAATGTGAAGGATTTAACAAATTATGCCTTATTTTAATTTCGAGGACAAAATTATTTTAAGTTGGGTAGATTGTAAACTCCCTCACCCAAAATAGGTATTTTGTGTATATTTTATATTATTATATTTATTATAGATGTTGAATTTATTTAGAGTATTCTCTTAGTTAATTAGAAAATAAATTTTTTAGTATATTTACTTATATAAATATTTATTTAGAATTATTTTTAGGCTATTTTAGATTATTGAGATTTTTCTATAATTTTTTATGATTATTTTTAATATTTATTTGGAGTTATTTAGATTTAAAATGACTTAAACAATGTTTTGATAAAGGCAAATAAAAAACAAATAATATAACAAAAACCATCCAATCAGATTCTGACATGTGTCAGCCTATAAATATCCATCCAGCCGCAGGTACATCCCTATATATATATATATATATATATATATATTATAACCCTAATTATCCCATTATCTTAGAGAGAGAGAGAGAGATTTTGGAGAATTGCCATCTAGGGTTCCTTCATCTTCCACAAGCCATTGCGCATAGCTCCGGACTCCAAACGAGACCTAGTTTCTTGTGTTAGAAAGATATTGAGGTTAGCTTTCTGATTATATAATTTATTTTACTAAATTATGAGTATTAAATTCTGAAAAATTCGTAGAGCACAGCATGTCCGAAAATAGACGTGTTTCAATATTTTTGCGATTTCGGTAGAACCAGGAATCAGAATCATGAACCGTTTAAAGTTTTGGAAAGGTAATGTCGAGATCATTAACATATGTTTTTCCCAGAATTTAATTCAAAGTATTTATATACTGTTAATTCTATAGAACTTCTAGGTTAGAATTTAACCATCGGTGCACAATACAAAATTTGTATGTGCCATAATTCCCAAACGAATTTGAATTCGGACGAGCCATAAATTCCAGCATATTTTTGACGCTGAAATCTACAGAAAATCATACATAAAAGTTGAGTTTGTGTCGGTTGACTTTTCGGTCAACAGATCGCCTCGATTTGTGTGCCATGAGTCTCGAGTTGATAAAATTCAGTTTCTTTGGACAAAATTTAGGAATTAACATAAAAATCAGAATAATAAGATTAAAATAGGATTTTAGAGTAATTATTCCAAAATTAAATAAATTAAAATAAATTATCTTTTGACGTGATAAATTTGTAATACATAGGCTATTTGGACTGTGACTTGGACTCTGATTCATACCAGCAGCAGGACCCCAGGCAAGATACCTTGCCAAATTGCTTACAGTATTTTGCATGCTTAGTATATTTCTGTATATTTATTGCATTTTTGTTTATTCTTGCATGTGTAGTTTTCTTTCAGTCATTACTATGTATTAGATATGTTGACACACACATGGCACTTAGTATCATAGAGGACAATCATTAGGCGTATGAGCTTTTAACCACTCTGGTAACACCGTAGTCACTAGCACGCACTATGGTGGGTCGTGTCCGATGGTCGCTACCCCCGCGGTATATCGATTGATGGAGTCCGAGGGTCGCTACCCCCGCGGTATGTCGGCTGATGATGTCCACTAACGAGCGTGAGGTTGTGAGGATTAGATCGAGTAGCCTACCCTTACCCATACGTCAAAAAGTTGTCCTCATTTGCATTCATATAGATTGTCCTGTACAGCGTACTTATCTATTTTCAAATATGATGCATGTTTACTGTATTCAAATTGGCTCATATTTTCTGTATCTTGTTACGTCCCTCTGAGGACCTGGTCCTCTGCCAGGTGTATCTGTTCTTGAGTAATTGCAGGAGCGCAGATTTGGATGATTACTTGTGTTGCGAGGATGTCTTCTCTTCGAGCCCATGGTCGTTAGCTGGTATTCCTATATTGTATTTGTTGTGTTGTACTTTTCCATTCGAGTTGGTAGTGGATTTGTTTCCATCCAACTATCATCCTTAGATATTATGTTGAGATCTAGTTATATAGATGCTGGTTATTATTTATATCTGATTTTCGCGGATGAGATTTAGATTATATCCTGTGACTTGTGATACATTTTATACCACTTGTGGACTTGATATTCATATTACAGCGTACGTGTGGATTTGGTTTTCATATATTGGAGTTGTCATATACATGCGGCTGGCATGCTTACGTGTCCTAGTCCTACGTATTTTTGGGACTGGGGCGTGACATATTCCCTCCTCGTAAACACAGACATACACGTATCAGTAAACTGATACACACACAATATCCCCTCTAATCAGTACTGCTACTGCTTACTAACTCACACACACTGCACAGTACACCACAGTCACACAAATATATATGTATACACACAAGTCCACACACAACTGTATATATCAATAATAGATGCATATATATATATATATATATATATATATATATATATATACACACACGCACACACACATACACACACACACACTTATCTATATGTATTACATGATACACATGCACCAAGTGCATTAATTCAAACACTTGGTGCTCCCTCAAGTGATACTCTAGGATACACTCTCAAACCACTTGCCAAAATCCCCAATCCTCCACAAATACCAATTATACATCTCAATATCATTACAATACAACTAAAGTAAGTTGTTACAATGAGAATTGAAGAGTAAAACACCACATGCACAAAACCCCCCAAAATAGGCCTCCGTATCACAAAGTATCACACCATATCGTAATACGGCCTACTCGTATCCAATTGTGGACACGTATCTAGTCTCACACATTCAATCTATGTCTATTTAGATCTAATTGGCCTAATCATAAACACTTGGTACATCAATATTGGAATTCTCCTAAATTGGACACAAAACTCAATGTAGAAGTCACAATAGGGGTCATTTGAATATAGTTCTAGTTCCTATTGGTAGCCCTAGGCCATGAAAGGGTTCCTAATGGTCAAATGCATGAATTAGAGTCTAATTGAAGGAAAATTTTAGAATTATACCTATTGGGAGATGGATTTCCAATAAATGCTCAAATGGACACAATCCGGACACAAGCTCCTAGCAAATTCCTCCTTCTCCAAGTGCTCCTGTCACGACCCACACCCAGATGAATCGGGTACCGGTTCGCGAGTACGTCCAGCCTACGCCGCAGTGTCGGCGGTAGTACGCTGTCTAGATCATATTCACAGATAATTTAAAATCTAGCTCATTCACAAGAATAAATAGGCAAGAATAATAACAGGAAATAGGAATGCTAAGATTTTATAAGACAAATTTTGTGACATCCAAATCCATAGTTTAATACAGAACCAGAAGATAAATCGGGGACAAACCCGAGTATTATGCTGAAAGATAATACTAGCTAACTGGCTAACTACCCCTCAAAAGTAGTCTCCTGAGTAGGAACCGGCTCCTCAAAAGTATCATCTGCTACGTCATATGGGCCATAAAAGGTGGGGGCATAGTCCTCATCATCGTCTAATATCAACGGATCCAGTCAGAAAAGGAGCAAAGTACCAATACACAACAAAGCTTAAACTAAATATTTATGACAAGTAGTGAAAACTGACTAAGCATCACGATAAGAATATGCATAATAAGTAGTAAAATTTAACTAAGGTTAAGCACTAAAAATCAGGAATATAAGTAAAACAGGATTATAATGAGACAAGAAAATGGAACTGCAACAAGACAACAGGAACTATGTGTGTGTGAAATTGTGTATTTAGAATACATAGTTGGCATGTAGGGGGTTATAAGGCTAATAAGGCACGTCATAGACGACTAGCAGTCAGGAATAATCGAGTATAAGGCTGATGGTACAGTCGCGTACCAACAGCTAGCAGTCAGGACAGGGGGAAGGGTAAACTATATGCCTCCTAGTATTCTCCCTCCCGACACGAAAAGCGAACATAAAATCCAAATTCTAACACTAAGTGTAATCATCCAATGGTGCTAGTAGAGCAAGGAACTAATTATCATAATATAAAGAATAAACTTGAAGTGCAGGTACTTGCCTGATGTTTGGATTCCAACTACGGTTCTGTTCTCGAGAAATTTCCAGAAATGTCTCCGGATGCTGAAATAAACATTACCATCATGCTCAGAAGATATCAAATAGCTAGAAACGTCTGTCCTTGAGTCTAATTTGGAGACAAGGACAAAAACGGCAATTTCGGGTCAAAACGGGGTCCACATGTGGGCCCTGCTTTGCACCGAAAAATGTGTCAGGGTCAAAGGTCTCCAAAATTCACCAAACTTAGTGTCAACAGGTCAGGAACGATGATACGAACCCAACAGAACTTCCAGAATTGGATTCCGATGAGCCGATCACAAAATCGCCCGTCGAGTGGGGCCTATGGGGCCCACGACACGCGATTTCGTCAACGTTCTCAGAATCGAACCAAACTTGGGTCACAGGACCAGCGTATCGCTACGAGTTCGATGGCGTAAGTTTCGTTTCAATCCGACGTGTGTACACAAAGTTAGGGCATAATTCAAAAAAGTCGGATACGAGACGTTGTTTTTTCCTGTTTTTGGATCGCGGTTCGCGATCGCCACAGGACGCGATGCCCCGAGCGGGTTGCACGGACACCGAGAGGGTCATGCAGGCTACGCAACGCAACTGACGGAATCAAAAACGGGTAAACGAGCAGGGAGATACACGTACCTGAACAGGGTCCGAAAAACCCGAAAAGTTTCGTGTTCGACACGTATCCGACACGTGTCCGACACGTGGAGTCCTAGGGTTAGGGTTAGGGTTTGCTGGCCGGAGCTGCGGCGGGGGCCGGCCGGAGGCGCTAGGGCGATGCTGGCGGCGGGGAGGCTGGACGGCGACGCGAGGGAGGCGGGCGGCGGCTGCCGGAGCGGCGCAGCCGCTGCTGTTGGCTGCTGCTGCTCGGGGCGCCGGAGGGGCGGAGGAAGGAGAAGGGAAAATGAGGAGAAGGCTGGGCGAGGCGCTGGCGGCTCGGCGGCGCGGCGAGGTGGTCGGCGGGGGAGTGGCGTGGCGTCGGGTGAGGCGGCTAGGGCGGTGGCGGTTTGGCCGGAGGGAGAGGGGAGAAGGGGTTTAAGTAGGGGAGCGGGGGAGGTCGGCTCCGGGCGAGGCGGTGGAGGGGCCGACGGGTGCGGGGACGTGGCGGGGTCGTGGGGCGTGGGCCGGGCGAGGCGGAGGGGAGAGGGGGACGTGGCGAGGAGTGCGGGGCTGCGTGGCCGGCGTGGCGCGGCGGCGGCGCCGGACGCGGGGGGCAGCGCGGGTCGTGCGGGGAATGGGCTGGGGAAGAGAGGCGGGTCGGGTTCGGGTGCGGGTCGGGTTCGGGTGGACCCGACCCGACCCGTTAAGGCGGGTGGCCTCGGTTGGCTGGGCTCGATTGGGCCGGCCGGTTGGGCCGATGGGCTGGGCTAGGGATTAATTAAATAAATAATTAAATAACTAAATAAATAATTAATAGTTTTTAGGTGATTTAAAATAGGTCCGGGGCCCAATAAATTCCAGAAAAATTACCCTAAGTCCAGTTTTTCATTCTACACCATAAAATATTATTTTCATAATATTTTAATAGTAATTAACAGCAAATAAAAATTATTTAATTACCAAGAGCCTAGGTTTTAATTACAAAAAATCCCAAAAAATTCCAGAAATTTGTGAAAAAGTCCAAATTAATAATTCCTGAAAATCAGGGGGCTTACAATCTACCCAACTTATAAAAATTTCGTCCTCGAAATTAAAATATAGCATAATCTATTAATCCTTTATGTACATAAGGCAAGTCAATCGCAATCTCCTTGCGATAATCAAATTCTAATCATATCCATTGCAATCACTTCAAGGTTAAGATGACCACTATTCCAATCAAAATTTCCACCTATGGTTATCTCTTCTCACTTTCTCAAATTATCCATATCCATATCCAAATTGTAAATTAATTCCTTATAACATCTTCAAAATTTAAATAAGCATGTAAATTTTACCTCCCGATCTCTAACTATCATAATCTCCTCTAGAAGTAATCCGAGTCCAATATTATTCCTATTTTTACTTATAAATTTTTTTGTATGCTTCGACTTTTTAAACTCCATTCACATCCTCAACGTTTAATTCCAATCATCAAATTGAAAATAATTTAAATGCAATCCACCAAAGTTCAAGTCTGAAATTCTATATTTTTATCCTCTAAATTCAAATTGATGATTTTACCTTTATTATTCCAAATTTAAATCATGTACCTAAGGTATAAATATTGGGTCCTCAATATCAAGAATTTTGAAGTTCATTAATCCTCATCATCTTAGTCATTCTTCTAAAATTCTCAAAATTGAATTGGCTTGAACCTCTCCCAATTTAAGCTTTACTCGATCACAATCCAAAAGAAATTTCTCTCGAGTTGACAATGCACTGCTACCCAACTTAGAATTTACCCATCTATCACATAAGGCTATATACCTTAAGAAAATATTCTTTAATTTGTTTACTCATGTCCTTCAATCCTCGAAACTTCAACGCTGATCATATTACATATGATATGTCCTTAATTACGGAAGAATAATCCTCAAATATGTGATCGGCCTATGGGGTATATCTAGTACTGTCTATATATCAAACTTATACCAAGCACGAGATTTCGTCTTTCCGAAATAAGGGAAAACGGAGATCAATAATAAAGAGTTTCAAGGGCGAGGTAATAGATTAGAAGTATCGGAATCAAGGCATTTAAAGAATTTAATTGGGAATTGTCAAAGCAGTTGTGGATTGAAATCCTATTTTGGTAATCCTTTGTTCGCCTGCTCGTATTAGTACAGTTATGTAACCGATACGATATGTCAGACATGTCCAGGGCAAGTATACTAGTCAACTATATATCTCAATCCACGTGAAGTAGTCGTGCGAAGAGTGAACCAAAATGTATTAAGGTTGATCAGACCGTAATACACTTCTGAATAGACAATTATATTAGTGTGTCGACCCAATAATACATATGTCATGAACAAGCTTGAATGAAGGATAAGCTTGCAAAACTAGGCTATATTAGCAGCATAAGTCAAGGTAGTACAACAATTATAAGTACGCTAGATGATGATGGAAGAAGGTACAACTTAATTCAAGTTCACAAAACAACACACAATAAGCACATTAACAAAAGACTCTACAATCTCTACAGTTATCAAATATAAAAGCATACCAGGTTATTAGCAAGTTCAAAATTACTAGGTTGGGGCTGAGGTCACGAACCAATAGGCACGAGCTAAAATAAGACTAGAAACGGTAGCTACAAAATCACTTACGCGCATTAGCTACTCCAAGAGTCTGCGCGTTCTCCACGGTCATCGCGAAAGCTTGTCCGCGTCCTTGTGGTGGATTCCTCTGCTGCTGTTGGGCCTGTTGGAAGAGTGCTGCTTGTGGTACCAAGGGTGGTCTCGGTTCGGGTGCTGGTAGAGCTTGTTGGTTTATCACAGCATCTCGTGGTGATCTTGTAGAAATCTCGTCGCTTGCTGGTAGATCCATTACTCTGCATCCAAAATAAACGATAAGATGCGCACAGGAATCAAGGCAGGATGCAAGTCAAGGAATTAATTCGAATCCGAGATAGATGTCAAGAACGATTCAAGCAAGTGGATGAGATCCTAAAAACTTATCTTATGCTTACTGCAGGCTTGTTCGGTCCCTAAGTTGAAACCGAACAATTTAGTCATTGACCTGCATGGGCCACCACAAAAATATGTCACGACCCGCACCCAGATGAATCGGGTACCGGTTCGCGAGTACGTCCAGCCTACGCCGCAGTGTCGGCGGTAGTACGCTGTCTAGATCATATTCACAGGTAATTTAAAATCTAGCTCATTCACAAGAATAAATAGGCAAGGATAATAACAGGAAATAGGAATGCTAAGATTTCATAAGATAAATTTTGTGACATCCAAATCCATAGTTTAATACAGAACCAGAAGATAAATCGGGGACAAACCCGAGTATTATGCTGAAAGAAAATACTAGCTAACTGGCTAACTACCCCTCAAAAGTAGTCTCCTGAGTAGGAACCGGCTCCTCAAAAGTATCATCTGCTACGTCATATGGGCCATAAAAGGTGGGGGCATAGTCCTCATCATCGCCTAATATCAACGGATCCAGTCAGGAAAGGAGCAAAGTACCAATACACAACAAAGCTTAAACTAAATATTTATGACAAGTAGTGAAAACTGACTAAGCATCACGATAAGAATATGCATAATAAGTAGTAAAAATTAACTAAGGTTAAGCACTAAAAATCAGGAATATAAGTAAAACAGGATTATAATGAGACAAGAAAATGGAACTGCAACAAGACAACATGAACTATGTGTGTGTGAAATTGTGTATTTAGAATACATAGTTGGCATGTAGGGGGTTATAAGGCTAATAAGGCATGTCATAGACGGCTAGCAGTCAGGAATAATCGAGTATAAGGCTGATGGTACAGTCGCGTACCAACAGCTAGCAGTCAGGACAGGGGGAAGGGTAAACTATATGCCTCCTAGTATTCTCCCTCCCGACACGAAAAGCGAACATGAAATCCAAATTCTAACACTAAGTGTAATCATCCAATGGTGCTAGTAGAGCAAGAAACTAATTATCATAATATAAAGAATAAACTTGAAGTGCAGGTACTTGCCTGATGTTTGGATTCCAACTACGGTTCTGTTCTCGAGAAATTTCCAGAAATATCTCTGGATGCTAAAATAAATATTACCATCATGCTCAGAAGATATCAAATAGCTAGAAACGCCTGTCCTTGAGTCCAATTTGGAGACAAGGGCAAAAACGGCAATTTCGGGTCAAAACGGGATCCACATGTGGCCCTGCTTTGCACCGAAAAACGTGTCAGGGTCAAAGGTCTCCAAAATTCACCAAACTTAGTGTCAACAGGTCAGGAACGATGATACGAACCCAACGGAACTTCCAGAATTGGATTCCGATGAGCCGATCACAAAATCGCCCGTCGAGTGGGACCTGTGGGGCCCACGACACGCGATTTCGTCAACGTTCTCAGAATCGAACCAAACTTGGGTCACAGGACCAGCGTATCGCTACGAGTCCGATGGCGCAAGTTTTATTTCAATCCGACGTGTTTACACAAAGTTAGGGCGTGATTCAGAAAAGTTGGATACGGGGCGTTGTTTTTTTTTGTTTTTGGATCGCGGTTCGCGATCGCCATAGGACGCGATGCCCCGAGCGGGTTGCACGGGCACCGAGAGGGTCATGCAGGCTACGCAACGCAACTGACGGAATCGAAAACGGGTAAACGAGCAGGGAGATACACGTACCTGAACAGGGTCCAAAAAACCCAAAAAGTTTCGTGTCCGACACGTGTCCGACACGTGGAGTCCTAGGGTTAGGGTTAGGGTTTGCTGGCCGGAGCTGCGACGGGGGCCGGCCGGAGGCGCTAGGGCGATGCTGGCGGCGGGGAGGCTGGACGGCGACGCGAGGGAGGCGGCCGGAGGCACGGCGGGGGCGCGTGGCCGCGGGCGGCGGCTGCCGGAGCGGCGCAGCCGCTGCTGTTGGCTGCTGCTGCTCGGGGCGTCGGAGGGGCGGAGGAAGGAGGAGGAGAAGGGAGAAGGAGGAGGAGGTTGGGCGAGGCGCTGGCGGCTCGGCGGCGCGGCGAGGTGGTCGACGGAGGAGTGGCGTGGCGTCGGGTGAGGCGGCTAGGGCGGTGGCGGTTCGGCCGGAGGGAGAGGGGAGAAGGGGTTTAAGTAGGGGAGCGGGGGAGGTCGGCTCCGGGCGAGGCGGTGGAGGGGCCGACGGGTGCGGGGACGTGGCGGGGTCGTGGGGCGTGGGCCGGGCGAGGCGGAGGGGAGAGGGGGACGTGGCGAGGGGTGCGGGACTGCGTGGCCGGCGTGGCGCGGCGGCGGCGCCGGACGCGGGGGGCAGCGCGGTTCGTGCGGGGAGTGGGCTGGGGAAGAGAGGCGGGTCGGGTTCGGGTGCGGGTCGGGTTCGGGTGGACCCGACCCGACCCGTTAAGGCGGGTGGGCTCGGTTGGCTGGGCCCGATTGGGCCGGCCGGTTGGGCCGATGGGCTGAGTTGGGCTAGGGATTAATTAAATAAATAATTAAATAAATAAATAAATAACTAAATAAATAATTAATAGTTTTTAGGTGATTTAAAATAGGTCCGGGGCCCAATAAATTCCAGAAAAATTACCCTAAGTCCAGTTTTTATTCTACACCATAAAATATTATTTTCATAATATTTTAATAGTAATTAACAGCAAATAAAAATTATTTAATTACCAAGAGCCTAGGTTTTAATTACAGAAAAATCCCGAAAAATTCCAGAAATTTGTGTAAAAGTCCAAATTAATAATTCCTGAAAATCAGGGGGCTTACAGCTCCTTACAAATCCAAACTCCAATGCTCCTTGGATGATGAAATTGAAAGGGAGTGAGAGTGAATTGAAAAAAATTGTTGGAGGGATGAGTCAATTTAGGGAAGAACACAATTCGAGATCTAAAATGAAGGTGAAATGAAGTGGAGAGACTCTCCCCCTATAGGTGGTCGACCCTTCCCCCCTTCCCCAAGCAACCTCACAATGACTAAATTGCCCCCACTAGTTGTCATGTAGGTCTCTAATTAGGGAGGGATAAATTAGAAAGCTTCTATTCTAATGAATAATTAATTCTAATCATTTAACTAATGAAGAGGGTTGAGTCTATGGACCTAGCCCAAAATGTTGGTTCAATTTGTCATGACAAATCTAATTGGTCCACTAGGATCAAGTCCAATAAATATGCTAGTCCACTAACCATTTAATAAATAATACTATATCTAATATATAATGCTAACACTATATATAAATATTCACACAATATATAAATAATATGAATGGACAAAAATACCATATCTAGAAATGTGGTAGTGACACTGGCGGAAATATCTTATCAAAATTTGTACCCTTCCGCTGACCGTAGCCTTTAACTACCAGCCTCGCTTTGTATCGAGGGTGAGTAACATCATTCGTATGCTTTAATCTGAACCCCCATCGATTCTTCAAAGCCTTCTTGTCCTTTTGCAGCCGCACCAGATCATAAGTAGAGTTTGTCTGTAGGAAACTCATCTCCTCCTGCATGGCATGCATCCACTCCTGCTTGTGATCGTCTTACATAGCCTCTGCAAAACTTTCGGGCTCTCCTCCATTAGTCAGTAGCACATACTCATCTGTTGAGTATCTCGAAGATGGTCGACGCTCTCTCGTGCTCCTCCTCAATGGAACCTCTGGTGCTAGTTGTATATGAATAGCCTCATTTCCTTCAAGAACTGCCTCCTCGGCATGATCATCCTCCTGAGGGTCACCCTAACCACCATTAGCAGACTGATGATCAAGGTTGGGATTAGCAGACTGATGATCAAGGTTGGGAGCATCTCCATGTGCTGACTCCTCTATGACTGGATCCTCTGCAGTGTCCTCTGAAAATGACTCGAAGCGAAATGACCCTAACTCAAACAATTCCTCAGCCTCAGAAGGCATCTCGAAATCCTGAGTATTAAACATGATCTTATCCTCGATGAATACCACGTCCCTACTTTTGTGGAGATTTCTTTCCATCGAGTCGTAAAATATATAGCCAAACTCATCCCGACCATAACTAACAAAGACGTACTGCATCGTCTTCGGTTCAAGTTTGGATCTCTCATCCTTCGGTACATGCACAAAAGCCTTTCAACCAAACACTCGAAGGTGACTATATGATGGCTCCTTGCCTTACCATACTCTATCAAGAACATCAACCTGCAAAGGAGCACTATGAGACAAATTAATAGCATAAACAACAGTGTTAAGAGTCTCACCCCAATAACTATTTCATATGTTTGCTTCAGAAAGCAAACATCGTACCCTCTCCATCAGTGTCTTGTTCATATGCTCCGCAACACCATTGAGTTGCAATGCCTTTGGCGGAGTCTTCTGGTGTCGTATCCCTTGATCTCTACAATACGCATCAAAGGGATCAATATATTCGCCACCATTATCGAATCAAAACATATAAACTTCTTGCCCGTCTCTTTCAACAGAGGCCTTTCCACAATTACTAAGATCTAGGATACCCAGCTCAAAATATAGAAAATTTAGGTGACTTGTATCATAAAAAATCTACAAAGGTTGAATGAGAACCAATATAAGTGAGATTGAAACAAACGGAAAATCACAAAAATTCACCTACACCTCATCACTATCAAATTTCCTTTGATAATTTAACATCTCAATTCCAGGTCAAAAACGGTAGAGTAGAAACATGTTAAATCACAGCGCAATGTAAATTTAACCATTTAATCCGATTGTCATGCAGGCAATTTTTCATTACAAAAAGATACAGATTTGTTCTCTCTTTTTTTTCTAGTTTATCCTTACATGGGTAATTTCCATAAGTCACTACTCAATCAAAAATTCCACATTTAAGGGAACTTTTGTATTCTGCCACATAAACCAGATGTTCTAAAAACTCTACCTATTTGCTACATCATAACTGCTTCACTACCATCCACAAAACCGACTATAACATGTCTTTTACACTAGTGCTATCGGTCTTCTCGTTCTTTGCTGAGCCATCAGTTTCAATAGCATTGTCAGATTTTATTGATGATCCCGGTTTCTGGAGCTTGAAAGGGATAGATGTGTTCTTCTTGATGAACTTGTACAATGCCACTACAGTCCTGTCTGTGTCGTCAGTGATCTAAAGATAAGGAGCAACAGAATATTAGGATTGCGATTAGCGTTTGAAAATAGGAAGTACATTTGAACCATCAGCAACTCTCTAGTTAAAGCATTACTTACAGGATCAAAGCTCTTGTTCCCTGCTGGAAAGAAAAGGATTGTCGGGAAGCCATCAGACTGGCATGCAAACAAGAAAAGTTTCAGCTTCCATATGATATATGATTTTGATTTTATAGGAGGCTATTCACTTCACCGATGCATATCAAGTCAGAAGTCCAAGTTCTATTATATGAAAGAACGCAAGACAAAATGTCCACAACAAATGCAGTATATCTCTGTAAAAATCTGTTAAGTTTGTGTGCCAAATCATCCAAAGGTAACAAAAGGTCCACATCAAGAGGGAAGGCCAAATTCTACCATAAGTTATAAAAAAAACAAGATAAGGTTGACCTTAGAAACACATCTCAGTTGTAACTTCGTTGTTACTCCAGTTTTCAGTGTGCACCAGATTATCCAAATGTAACAATTCATGAATATGTGTAAATAAGGACATTGACTTCCTAGTACACATTCTCGCTAGTCTCATTGTTAAAAGAGCATCGAACGGATAAATCACTACTTGATAACAGCTTGTCTTTTATTTGTTCAGCACATAGGTACTAGAACCAGAAAGGCCAAGCTGGAGTCAAGGACACAAGCTTAATAACCAAGTCAACTAAAAATGCATATAGCTTGATGATGTTCAGATTGACCATCCCATAGTATGATATTCATATTATATTGAGCATGTATATAAGTTAGATTGGGGGCTTATGTAGAAATAAGCTAGATTAAAGGGACTTTATATGCAAATGATTCTTTGAGATGGGTATTTTAGATAGTCATATCAGCCTCTCAAATCTTGCTCATTTCAACATAAGCCTCATGTTGCCTTCCGTCCAGGTTAAAGTGACCTAACCCTATAGGTAACCTTAACTATACTAAATGAACGACCTTTATGTCCCTAGGGTTTAGTAGAATGGGTTATGTTTGTTGGGTTTGAGGTTGAAGAAGAGGAGAGAAAAGGATAACCAAGAGAGGGGGCAGGTGCTCAAGTGGGGGAGGAGAAGGGGGATGGTCTGGCACCCAAGGGAGGAGGTAACATTTGTGTGCGTTGACGAATATAATTGGAGGGGTTTGGTTTTGACTCTTTGGGTTTGATTATGAAGAAACAGATGGGAGTGGCTGAGTGAGGTGGGTGGACAAAGGAGGAGAAGTTAAAATGGCCAAAATTATGATAAAAGTTAACTTTATCAAAAAGTGATCCGCTACTGCCCTTAACTAGAGGGTCTTATGACCAATAATCTCAACAAAATCTAACAGCTAACATTAAACGAGGCGGATTAAAGTAGAATGACATAATGGGCTATTCAGCAACAATTATTATTCTTCTTCCTATTAGTAACCCTGAGCTAATTTGAGGCCTACAATTGAACTATAACTGAACAAAACTCCAGATAACTCAATTAAAGATGAGACAGCTTGAACATGGTTTCACTTGCTTATATCTCTCCTCTTTGAATTATAGAGCATGAACTTAAAGGTGAAGTCGAGAAACACACCCTGGCCCGAGGGTGCTCATTAGTCGTTCCATCCATTTTTGCTATGACAAGTGAATCAATGCTGCACAAATGCTTAGCAAGCTTGTTGTATGTTGGCTCTAAAGCTTGGCAATGCCCACACCATGGTGCATATCTGGTTCATAGACAAATATCATATTGATTTTATATTAAATGAGAAAGGTCTACTTCATTGCTAGAGAAGAATCACTCACCTCAAGGAGAACATCCTTTGACTCATCCAAGACTATCTCGTCAAAATTATTTCCAACAACAATTTTCACATCCTCGTCATTCTGTGCAAGTTGGCAACCCAAGAAAACTTAGATCAGATGTATCAAGGCAAAAACAACGTTAAAAAAGGACGGACAATTCTATTAACTCACAGTCTCAGGTATTGGGTCTGACTTGTAGAAAGGCTTGATTATCTTCCAAGAAACCCTGCGAAAATGCCTGATAGTAAATTTTTTTGTATTAGATTGTATCTTTAAACCAAAGCAAATAAACTTGGTAAATGCTTGGAGAAACATAATAAAGGAACTTGTATTCAAAAGTAGCAAAGATATTAAATGTGCTAAAATATCTAATCTAAATTCTGTGTACCAAAATTGTTGTAAAACACACATGAATTGGGTTTCAGATCTGTAGAAAATGGTTTGCAAAAGATAAAAGAAAGCACTAAAATAGTGGTCATTTTCTGTTTCTTTTGTTTTGGGGTACTCTTTTCCTTGTATTACCAGACCAATGCAGTCCAATTCCATGAGAATATAGGTCAAGCTAATTTATTTTCCGTGTTTTTATGGTATTTTCACCATCTTTGGTGATATATATATATATATATATATATATATATATATATTCATGAGAGGAAGAAAGACATTAGTTTTATAACATGAAGATCCAAAAAGATTTGTCGATAGCCTAGGGAGCACATGAATAAACACAATAATATATGAAATGAAAAAAAATTACTAGTTTTTTACAATGATATATATTGATTACATACATTTTAGAGCAACCTCAACCCATAATGAGTGGACTAGCAACAAGACAGAGATCGTCAATGATAACTTTCTCTCACACTTCACTTTTCTAATCATAGTCCCCATGATATAAGCAGCACAGAAACAAATCTAAGACATCTATCAACACACAAAAGTAGATGCATTGGTGTGGGGGTCAGTGGGTGGCGAAAGAAAGAGTTGGGAATTCACAGACCTTAATGCTGTCTACTGTTAGTTCACCATCAAGCATAAATTTCTTAGCATCTTCATTTCCTGAGTATCCCAAAACCTGTGCAAAATGTTCCAACTAGTCAATGCACATGGCCAAATTTGCAGTACTTTGTTTATGCATTTTTAACAATAGTTCAAAAAGCACATTAATATGCAGACTAAACATTTACGGGTAATGGAAAAGCAAATTTAACATATATTGTAGAAGAGGAAGTTACATTTGGACCATTTCCAGTTACTCCAAAGTAATCCGACACTGGTTTACCAATGTCCTCATTATCCATCTCAACATAGGCAAAAATGAGCTGCAACAAACAAGAAATTATTGGTTTAGATATTGAAACACAAGATAAAATATAACTGAAATATGGAAAATAGTTCCTCTATTTCTATTGTGGATACAATAACATACAGCTGCACCATGGGCGCATTACACCAAGTAAATACAGGAATGAAAAGAAATTGATCAAATGTGAATGTGAATCATAGAATTCTATAAAATGGCAATTGAGGTAAAACTCCTAGCAATTTAGATTCCGGTCATAAAAAAATGATATTTCATTTTCAATTGATGGATATCTCATAATCCAAGAACAATAAAGAGGAAATATACAAGCAAATACATTGTATCTCCCACTCCATTAATCAGCAAGAACAATAAAGAGGAAATATACAAGTTGAAGATGTTTAGCAATTACAGTTTTGCTGCCTCTTCTTTAGAAGGGAGGCAAAACTTTTTCAGAATCTTTTGAGGTAGCAAAGAGCAGAATCTAACAAAAAAGAAGAAAAAAATGATGCTGATGAGCAGAAAATAAAAAACCCTAATGTAAGGCCAAGGTTGCATGTAAAGAAGATAATTTACTTTACCTTCTTTCAAAAATAGTAGGAGCATTTTCCCTTGTAAAGATGTTCACTAGAGGAAGCTTGTTTGCAGACACAAAATCAAGAATAGAATTAAGACTTAGCGAACCGACCGACCGACCATCTGCATAGAGTTAAATCATTCTTTGTGAAATTGTGTCTTTCTTTTTAAACCTCACTCCAAAGCAGGAGCACTTGTAAAGCAATTAACATATGAGCAAGCAAAGCAAAGCAAAGCAAAGCCTTACTTGGTCCTTGCTGCGGCTGGGCGATAGGGGATGTGGAGGCCGTCGATGAAGAAGATGATGGATGGTGGGGAAGGGAAGGGAAGGGAAGGGAAGCCCTGGACCTCGTACTTCTCTGCCAGGTCGTTCTCGTCGGTGGCGAGCGCAACGTCCTCCTCCTCCTCCTTGAGCTCGGTAGCGGCGGCAGCGTACTCCTCGGGCGCCAGGCACCATCACGTGTTTCTTTCCGGACAAGAACTGGCTGGCTCAAGAGGACGACTACGTCCTTCTCGTCGATCTCCGGCGCCGGAGGCTCCTCCTCCTCTTCCTCTCCGGCGTCTTCTTCTTATTCGTGGTGGTGGTGGTCATCGTAGCCCTCAAACTCGTCTGGATCTAATCCTCCTCCTTCGTCATCGTCGTGATCAGAGTGGGGAGTTGGTTCGTCGTCGTGGTGTTGGAGATGGTTCTTGGAGGCGGCGGCTATGACGAAGTTGAAGGCTAGTAGAGAGGAAATGAATCTCATGACAATGATGCCATTGTCATTCATGTGAGTGTGTGTGTGTGTGTGTGATGAGGGAGGGAGGGAGGAGGATGACGTGATGGTACAACTTCCACCCACTAGAAAGAGGAGAGGAGAGGAGAGGAGAGGAGACATAGGATGGCCCATACCCATCCATTTCTTACTTACTCGGATGGATACAGTGTGATTTTTGGACCGACCAAGAAGCCCATGGCCTATACCTCATCATCTTCATCTTCATCTTCTTCTTCTTCTTCTTCTTCCATTCCACCACCCATGCACTCCGCTCCACTCCTTGCACCGTGCTTTCACTAGAATCACTTCCCAATTCTTTTTTTTTTCTTTCTTTCTTATTCAAAAAACCCATTTTAAATTAAATGAAATATTAATACTTTGCTATTTATATTAATCTCATGTAACAATTTATAATAACTTGTTATGATGGGTGAAAATGTTTCCTTCTCCTTAATTCGACAGTCAAATGCTTGGGAGCTGACATAAACTAAAAGAAAATGGATAGTTACCCTTAGATCGATGTTCAAATTGATCAAACTAACATTTCTTTCTTTGATATCTATCGACTTCGCTACCTACATTTTACATGCATTAATTGCTGCTGCTTATAAATTCAAAAACAACCGATTTCAGCATGCTAGGTATCTAATCTACCATCAAGGCTGCCTATGGTACTTGCAAGGGCATCGACAAATTGCTTATGTGATGAGATCTGCCTATATATATATATATATATATATATATATATTAGCTACAACAGTTCTTATAATTACATATTATCCAGCTTAATTATGGATTGCAATCATTACAGTACTAAACAATGAAAGAATGGTGAGATTTTAAATAACTTGCCACCTCATAGAAATATACATACATTAGACTGCTTCCTGCTTGGAGGATTGGCCAAATGGAAGAATCATACACATGCCCTAAAGTTAGTCTGGAACAAAATTGAGACACCCAACAATCAATCTGAAACTCATGCACCTCAATTTTGCATGCCCTACTAGTTTAGCGGAAATGATTTGGAGGCATCAAGATGATTCAAGCGACAGGTTCCAAGGAGGAACTCAGGAAGCTCCTCTTGCGTGTTAGCCTGCATGCATTAAATAAGTACATTCATTACAAGGCAGGTTGAATCAAAGGTCCCACATTTTGAAATAACCAAGCACTGTTGCTTTACCTGTATTAAAAATGCCATTTCAATCACCAGATTGGTCAGGTAACTGAGAACAAGACTAACTACACTTTTAGCAACACTCGACGAGCCAACGTCAATGTCAAGCTGTAAACAAGTATCAATGGTGACCATCAACAACAATTAAATGTTTAATATTTACGATATATAATCACAGATAACATGTTTGGTATATAAACCAACCCAAGTAACGTAGGGTGTGTATGTAACATTTGTTGTTGTCAATAGTTTTTCAAATCCATTTTTTGTTGCATGTAAATAATGCTGTTGGATTTACAAATTCATTATTAACTAACATACATGGTTGCAACTTTTGTTCCGGTAAATGAAAATGTATTGTTTGGATGTGACTTTATTAGATTGAATCAAGAAAGAATCATTGAATATGATGTAAATTGTGTTTCATTTGTTGCTATAAATGGTGTTTTGGTCAATTGGACGCTCGCTTAATTATATGTACTGGTTTAAGCTTTACTAATTTAAGCTGGATGACAAAAAAGATGCTCTTCCTAACTTGACGGTTTCACTTTTTTTTAGTACTCCCCACATGGTGGATAGGTAGAAGAGCGTGCTTTATAATATTGGTCAAATCTTCAATTAGGTATTAATATCCATACCGAGAGAAAGTGACGAGCAAGGGGTTAATATCCATAGCGAGAGAAAGTGTCGAGCAAGGGGTTCTAGACTTCTAGTTACTAAAAGCCTGACCATTACTGATGGACTGTTGTACCCTACTGAGCCAAATTTAGTGCCTATCCCTACTCTAAGGTCCATTTCGGACAACATGTATCGATTTCTTTCATAAGGTAGTCAGGTTAGGAGGAGTCGGAGGAGTCAATGATCAATAGAAGAGCCAGCCCTCACCCCCCCCCCCATCCACACACACACACACACACACAGGAGATTCATTCATTTGGTCCTAATCTAGGCATGTGTAACCTTATTCACTCATCCATGAGGTTTAAAGAATCAAACTATTTAAAAGATTTGCAGATTGTGCATGCCTTTTATCTTATTTAAGAGAATCCAAAGCAAGTACAATATACGAGTGTTACATCTACAACGTGAAGGGACGGGAGGAAATAAAGGACGGTATATGATAATGAAAAATGACGTCACGACTGGATGAGTGGGCTGAATGGATGAGCGAAAGGTGTCCATGGAGTAGGGAATATCTCTAATATAAAGTTACACAATAAAATGGACCTTGAGGTGCAGCCCAAGAGCTGAGCACCTTCTTGAGCACGCTAATCCGCGATCATTAAGGAGGTGGAGGTCCATTGGACCTAGCCCCACCAAACTCGTCAACTTATATAGTTCAAAAATCTTTTCATAAACTCTCCCAATTGAGGATAAACCTGGTCTCCTCAAGGGGATGTTAGAACCTAGCTGGATCTGTACTAAGATAGTAGTGCTCATTTCTATCCAGTTTTGATTTTGATCATGCTGGAGGGGGCTTAGTGACCGGTCCGCTAATTCAAGCAAATCTGAAAAAGTTATCACGAATGAGCCACATGCAAGAAAAGTTGCATGTGTGATTCTGGCCGGACTTTCCTTAGGTATCTAATTGTATAATTTGTTGCTGTAAATGGTGGAAAGGCCATCTTTTTGTCGCGGTTATTGGATGAAATTGTGCAACATTTGTTACATCACCATTTATATCAATCAAACAATGAAATTGATAAAAATGGTGCAATAAATGTTGAATGCATTTCCAATTAAAACCAACAAAACAACCCATAGTGAAAAAATGTTACCCTTACAGTGCACTCCTGGTTGTTCATATACCAACCCTAAATAGAGTTTCATGAGTCCTAAACTTCTTACATGCTTATTGCTTATTCCTGAAGGCCTTCGCTTCCCTTTCTATCACGTCCAACTCTTGGTTCTGCTCTATCCAAGACGCATCATTTTCTTTTTACTTAATGTGATAATATGAGTTATAAATACTTGGGCCATGAAAGTAAAGAACGTGCAAGGTGTTGCCTTCTCACTTGGAGCGGAAGAGATCTGTATGTGTAAATAAGTTCACAAGACAATAGCTGTCCATGCCTTGATTAAAGGTTCAGAGGACAAAGGATTGCCTCACGGGAAGTTACAGAAGAAGTACGTGTTGCACTATCCAAGTGAGTTACATCTAGTTCTTCATCAGCTTGATGCTAATACTTGTAGTTGTAGGTCCTGTGATAACAGAGGAGAAAGTGCAAAATATGCTTTCTAGTTCTACTAAGCAAGGAGAGACTAGTCCTGAAACATGCTTGAGAAATAGCTTCTCAAATTTCAGCTGGTCCTAAATTTGCGCTTCTCGTCTCCAAAGCAGATTAAACATATCATTAGTAAGCATTAGCTATTGGAGACGAGACGTTGTTGTTTTAGGGTGAATCCCCAAAACGACTATTCTACAAGTACATATACCTACCTGTTAGATAACTTGCTCCTTCCAGCCATTGGGTTCCATCATATTCTCCGTGAGAGGTTTGTGGGTAGGTGTCCATCAAGAGGGATGATAAAAAAAAAGCCTGGGGTATTGCGGCATCGTCTGCTTGTTGGGCTTTATGGAAGGCTAGAAATGACCATTGTTTTTCCAAAATGTTGATATTCTTCAACATGCTTTTGCTAATATTAACTCTTGGATAGGTCTAGCCATGAAATCCTCAACAATCATCAGACAAACAGGCTAGTAATGGGGAGGGCCAGGGAAGAGATTGAGCTTTGATCAAGGTGGATTTCCAGTGTGATCAATGACACACTATGGATTTTGTTGTATCCATTTTGGTGTTCTCTTTCCGTGACACACTTTGTATTTTGTTGTGTCCATTTTTGTGCTCTCTTCCATGGGAGTTTTTTGTTGATGGGTGTAATAGAAGCCTCTTGTACTTTGTTTTCTTCATATTCTCATTAATGAAACAAGATGGAACTTGCCATCTTATATATATATATATATATATATATATATATATATATATATATATATATATATATATATATATGTTGATATGGTATGTTGGGTGTCATATTTAAGTATAGTATAAGCACATGGGAATATCCTGAGGACATATTTGGGAAGCCAGAATATGTCACAGGATATTCCATCATGAGATTATTGTCATTACACGGGCGGAGCCATTGCTGGGCTGACCGGGGGCTGTAGCCCGGGCTACAAAAATTTTGCTATGATATAGGTAGTACTAGGAGTCATCCACAGTTGACAGTTGACCATACAATTGATTTGCTATGATATTTATAGATAAGGATAACAACTTGCATTTCCCTTTACCATGGAACATCTGGTTTCCGGAAGCTCTTGGAGATCCCTATAATATTGTTTGAAGTTCTGAATTAGGATAATAGTAAGTTCTGGCTTTGCTAGTTTCATCTCTTATTGTAACATTGAGATATCTCAACTGGACTCCATGGAACATCTGGTTTGTGAGTCTATATTTTCCAATAAAATTCTTGTTCTGCATGCCATGAGATACATTTAGTCCTTTTGTTTTGAGGACTTTTGCTTACTTTCTGGACACTGCCTAGTTTTGAGAACATTTGCTTAATAAAATTATTGTTACAAAGTCATGTTTATCGATACATGTGAAGTCTCTGATTTTTCATTTTATTTGTTAGGCACAGCTCCTTATTTAGTGCTTTGCCTGCTTGATCAGGGAAACCAAACTTATAATATCGTCCCCATTTTTGAATGTTTGATACTTGGTCCCCAATCGAATGTTCTTCCACTCTTGATTTTAGTTCAGCCCAGGGTAAAATAAAATCCTGGCTCTGCCCTTATATATATATATATATATATATATATATAGAGAGAGAGAGAGAGAGAGAGAGAGAGAGAGAGAGAGAGAGAAGCTTGCTCATTCCAGTCAGAGCATCAGCAAACTCGAATTGTGTAATTAATGTGCATATTACTACTGAAAAGAAAACTTAAACTGAAGAAATACATCAACTATTGTAGTTCTGAGACAACTTTCTAAGGATGTTATGGTTATAACACATTGGCATGAATTCTTCTCAAGTGTATAATTACTAGCGATCTGTGGGTAACAATTGTAGATTATATGATTGTAAGGAGTAAGAAGATTTGTTTTTTTTATCTACGGTGTGTGGTTTCTTGTGTATACCTCCAAGTAGTTGCTTCCACGACAATAGTTGATTTCTAGTGCTTGACCCACCAAACCAGCTTTCTTACCTACACTTTGTTTCACTATCCAGGATCCCTATAAGAACGTCGGAAAATATGTTCAGCTGTAAGAGAAATCAATCAAGCTTATCAGATTTGATATTCTTTTAACCGTGCATCTCACAAGCAGCCTCACCTTAGATATATATGGAATGAGTTTAAACCTCGAATTCCTATACGCATCATCTCCTTTGACGAAGCTTTCCAGTAGAGGAACATTTTCCAAGGGTGCGTCCATCATGTAATATAGAGCAAGGTTATACCTAGTTGACCCTGGGATCTGTTTTGGTAGGTAGGATTAGATACTTGCATAATTTAAGGATTCTGCAAGAAGCTAAGTAACCCAATGGACAAGGACCTGACTTGGTAGCTATGATTAGATAAAGAAGAATCAAAGGATTATGCAAGAAGCAAATTATCTTCTAGCTGCAGAAGAAGATGAGCAATGATCTACCTGTAAGTTACGATGAAGAAAAATTTGCTGGCATCTTGTATCGCATACTTCTGCAAGGTTCAGCATTTCTTCTCTAAGCAAAATTAAGAATACATTTCTAGTATAAACAATAAGAGATTAATATAGACACCTGAACTATGCCCCCAGGTCGACCTCCAAGATCATCTTCACGCTTGTCTGAATTTAGCCAATCAGCTGCGACCATTTGCATCAATGTACTATTGACCTTAATCTGTTGGAAGAATCGGGTTAACAAATCAACCATAAATCTACTATATGAAGACTAAAATAGCAAGAAGTATCCTACATTTGAATGTTCTCAAGTTTTTATGCTATGGCATACTTGTCAGAGTTTTCAATAGCGTTTATAGGGCAATAAATGGTTCAAGGCTTCTCAGAAACAATTATTTACTTTTTACTTGCAATAGTAATAACATTAGGAAATTTTTAACAGTTTTCTGAACAAACATTTGAAGTCTGCCACTACACAAAAACTCCGAGAGAAAACATGTGATTACTAGTCAATTGTGTACGAGAAAAGAAAAGAAAATATTTTATCTGATAAACTAAGATGTATAATTATTCCTCACAGGATATACCCACGATTCTGATAAAAAAAATCATGATACAACAACGTAGAGAAACTTATCACATCTGTTTATTGGTCATGTGTCGCTGAAAGGTAGATTAGTATTCTCCTCAGAAATACATCATCACATTTCATGAGGTGATACGTGATGCTTAAGCATCATTTCACACTTCGACATGATAGTCTCCAAGAGGATAATAGGCAGGCATACAAGATAAAAATGTGAACAAGCAGTGGAACAACTGTACAAGTTGTAAACTGAGAAAATGCTTGTGAAATAGCATTTCCATTTCCATTATTATGTTCATACTATGTTGAAATTAGTTGATGATTTTATTGATTGTCTCATTGGCATTATATAGCCTTACAGTCATTAATACAATGATCTCAATCATTATGACAATAATCTCATAATGGAATATCCTGTGACATATTCTGGCATCCCAAATATGTCCTCAGGATATTCCCATGTGCTTATACTATACTTAAATATGACACCAAACATACCATATCAACACTCCCCCTCAAGATGGGTGAAAGATATTCACTAAGCCCATCTTGTCACATCCTCTAATCATGCTCACTGAGGCGAGTCCCTTGGTTAGTCCATCTGCTACTTGATCCCTGGTTGGAACATGGCCAAGCTCCAGTAATCCACTATCCAACTTCTCTTTGATGAAGAATCTATCAATCTCGATGTGTTTGGTCCTGTCATGCTGTACTGGATTGTTGGCGATACTAATAGCTGACTGATTGTCACACCACAGCTTCATCTTGGCTCCTTGATCCAGCTTCAGCTCCACCAGCATATTCTTCAACCATAGCAGCTCTGCAACTCCCAAGGCCATAGCTCTGTACTCTGCTTCAGCTGTCGATCTGGCCACCACAGACTGCTTCTTACTCCTCCAGGAGACCAAGTTACCTCCTACAAATATGCAATATCCTGAGGTAGACCTCCTGTCATCAGCACAACTAGCCCAGTCAGAATCACAGTAGCCCTCGATGCTCACGTTATTGTTCTTCCTGAATATTAGTCCCTTCCCGGGAGCACCTTTCAGGTACCTCAGAATCTGGTACACTGCATCCATATGACCCTTCCGTGGGTCATGCATGTAGCGGCTCACCACACTTACTGCAAAGCAGATATCAGGACGTGTGTGGCTCAAATAGATCAACTTGCCAACCAGTCTCTGGTATCTGTCCCGATCAACTGGTTCTCCAGCCTCAGCATCAATCTTGAACCTCTGATCTATTGGTGTCGCTGCAGGTTTGCACCCCAACATCCCAGTTTCTGTGAGAAGGTCCAATGCATACTTCCTTTGAGAGAGAACAATCCCCTCTGCTTCTCGAGCAATCTCAATCCCAAGGAAGTACCGAAGAAGGCCGAGATCCTTCACCTCGAATTCCTTGCCAAGCTTTCCTTTGAGTTGGGCGATCTCCTGCTCATCATCTCCTGTGATAATCATATCGTCCACATACACCGCAAGCATGGTGATGTGGCCTCCACTCCGACGGAAGAACACAGTATGATCCGCATTGATCTGCTGATATCCCATCCCTATCATCGCTCTTCTGAATCTGTCAAACCACGCTCGAGGAGACTGCTTCAGTCCATAGATGGACTTCTTCAACCTGCAGACCTTGCCTACTGTCTGATTGGTGCCAAATCCTGGTGGTATCTCCATGTACACCTCCTCCACTAGATCTCCGTGAAGAAACGCATTCTTCACATCCAGTTGGTGTAGCTTCCATCCACCATTCGCTGCCAGAGAAATCAGAGTCCTGACAGTGCTCATCTTTGCAACTGGTGCAAAGGTCTCGTCATAGTCGATGCCGTACGTCTGACTGTATCCTTTGGCTACTAGTCGAGCTTTGTAGCGCTCAACCTGTCCATCTGGGTTCTGCTTCACGGTAAAGACCCACTTGCATCCAACTGCTCTCTTCCCCTCTGGCAATCTCACAAGCTCCCAAGTGTGGTTCTTCTCCAGAGCTCCCAACTCCTCGTGCATTGCCGCTTTCCACTTTGGATCGTTCTTGGCAACCTGCCAATTGTTAGGTACAGTAATACTATCCAAAGATGCTATAAATGCTCCATGAGAAGAAGAGATATGGTCATAAGAAACAAACTGAGCAATATCCCAACCATATCTGTTTGGAGGATTTCCTGCATTGCTGCGAGTGGTCCTCCGTACAGATAGTGGTGTGGGAGGAGTAGAAGTAGGAGGAATGATATTTTGTGAAGGAGGGGGTATCACCTGAAGGGGGGTTGGTGTCGGTGCCTCAGGAGTTGGGACGAACGCAGGCAAAGGACTTGGCACTGGCACTGTCGGTACTGGTCCTGCAGTTTGCTTCTCTCTCCTGCTGTAGGTAAGTAACTCTCCCTGAGCCGTAGGCCTAACACCTTCACCTTCTTGTCCCTTCTCCGTGCCTCCATGCCAAACTTCTAAATCGGTTACCACAAAGTTCTCCATCTCCCCCTCTCGCCTAATACTGGCAGTATTAGGCGTGTTGTGTGAAGTTCCGTCCTGGTGGTAGTATGGCTCATGCTCCCGAAAGTGGACATCCATACTGACAAACTTCTTCTTCTCTACTGGACTCCAGCACACATACCCCTTCTGGGTCGCCGAGTAGCCTACGAAGATGCATTTAACTGCTCTAGGGTCAAGTTTCCCAACTGATGGCCTGTTGTCCTTCACAAAACACACACACCCAAACACCTTCAGTGGGAGTATCCCACTATTATTGCCTTGCAATACCTCACATGGGGACTTCCATCCGAGGACCTTCGAGGGCATCCTGTTGATGAGTTGAGCTGCTGTCAACACTGCATGCCCCCACAGACTCTGTGGGACATTCATGTCGATCATCATACTTCTTGCGACCTCCAGAAGGTGTCTGTTTTTCCTTTCTGCAACTCCATTTTGTGCTGGTGTGTATGCACAGGTGGTCTGATGCTGTATTCCGTGTGCTGACAAGTATTCTGCAAGCGTCCTGTTGGTATACTCCGTTCCATTGTCAGACCTCAGTACCTTCA
This sequence comes from Iris macrosiphon, assembly GCA_036927795.1. NCBI lineage: Eukaryota > Viridiplantae > Streptophyta > Magnoliopsida > Asparagales > Iridaceae > Iris > Iris macrosiphon. The sequence continues at coordinate 174,964,931 of JAYESA010000014.1, read as the reverse complement.
CAACTGCTTTGTACTGAGTCTGGACATGCTTATGGAAATCCCGAAAACAAGCAGGTACATCATTCTTATTTTTCATCAAATATAACCAGGTAACACGAGAGGCACACTCAATGAAAGAAACAAAGTACTTATAACCATTCATAGTGTTAGTAGCACATGGACCCCAGACATCAGAATGTACTACCTCAAAAGCAAAAGTGCTCCTATGACCCGTGCCAACATATGAGCTCCTAGTAAGTTTTCCTAACTCGCACGCATCACATACTAATTTCTCTTTTTTTGTTTTTGCATAAATCTCTGGATATAACTTACTTAGAGTATCAAAGGAAGAATGTCCCATCCTCCGATGATGGAGCATCAAGGTATCCTCAGTCCTCTGCTGCAGTCCTTCCATGCCAGCCTTCTCTGCCATAGATACCAATGCTGAGTCCAGTCCTTCTCGATCTAGGTACCACAGTCCCTCATGCCAAGTGCCAGTCCCAAGTCTTCGTCCTGTCCCTTTCTCCTGGAAGGTCACCTTAGGAATATCAAAAGAAACAATGCATTTAAGTTGGAGGATTATAGAACTAATGGACAAGAGACTGACTGGAAATGATGGAGCATGTAAAACATTGGATAATCTTACTGAACCTGTACAATTAACAGTACCCTTACCGACCACTGGCTGGAAAGTGCCATCAGCTGTCTGAATGCTGTCTGCTGATGCTAGGTGAGTGTAGGAAGAAAACTCACTAGCATTCCCAGTCACATGTCGAGATGCTCCCGAGTCGATAATCCAGTCTGATGATTTAAGGGAAGAGATAGACGCAAGGGCAAGTGATTCGTCAGTACCTTCTGATGGATGGGCATATATGGCAGCGTTGTCCCTAACAAAAAATGAGGTGGACGCCTCCTCTGTTCTACTCCTCATGTCTCCCAGTGCCTGGTCCTCCACAGTAATGGTGCCATCAGCTTCTCCGTTCCCTTCTGATATCAGGAGGTTTGCTCGATAACCTCCTTGGCCGCCTCGTCTACCCCCTCGACCACGACCACGTCCTCCATTATATCTTCGTCCGCCGAACGGTCCTCGTGCACCACCTGAGTCTCCCTCCCTAGGTGGTTTGGTACAAGCATATCGATGATGACCCATCTCCCCACAGTTGTAGCACTGCCGGTTATCCTGCCAGGGTTCTCCCTTAGATCGTGTGTTACCTGAGCTGGTGATCGCTAGTGCTGACTTTGCTTCGGGGGGACCACATGTCCCTGCTTGCAGCCTGATGCGTGTCTCCTCCTGGATCATGGCTGAGATAGCCTCCTCAAGGCTAGGGATCTTTGGTTGGGCTAGAAGTAGGGCCGTCCTCTGTGCGAAAGCTGCAGTCAGCCCTTTGAGAAACTTCATCGTCCTCTCCTGCAGACACACATGTCTCTCCTTACACTTAGGGTCCCCACAGCTCGCCCGATCTGAGGAGTGATCATAATCCAACCACAGACGCTCCAACTCCGTGGCATACTCCTGCACCGTCTTCTCTCCCTGTACGGTGTCATCAATCTCCCCCTTTATCTGGAAGACCCGTAAGTTGTTCCCTACACCATCATAGGTCCTTCTCAACTTCTCCCACACATCTTTCACCATCTCAATACCGTCTACTGTGGCGGCAATAGACTGGACTAAGGAGTTGAGAAGCCAGATGTAGATCACCATATGAGTGGACTTCCACTCATCGCGTCCTGTCGAGCCCTCGTCCGGCTCTGTCGTCTCGCCCGTCAGGAACCCCTCCATGTTTTTTCCTGCGAGGGTTCTTCTCACCCGCCGTGACCAACTCAGATAGGTGGCTGGTCCATCTAATTTCAGATCGATGGAGGGAAGCTTCAACTCCGGCGACGTTCGTGTCGTGTTCTCACCAGCCGACATCGTCAACAACTTCATCAACGTCGCCACCTCTGCAGAATCTAGCTTCTTGATGATCTCCTCCATCGATGCTTCGTCTATCCAATCACGTCACGTCCGCTCCACGACTCACGCTCGTCCTCGTCGTCCGCTCCTAGATCCGAACATGTCCCCCCTTTTTCCAGATCTAGGCATCCCTATTAGGTGATGTCTAGTGCTGGTGTGGAGGAGGCGGCAGCACGCATGTCACAGCCGCCGTCGCAGCAGCAGCAGCAGTCGCAGCAGCCGTGAAGATTTTTTTTTTTTTTTTTTTTTTTTTTTTTTTTTTGAAGGGAGGGGGGTAGACGAGGCGGGAAGGGAGGGAGGCGTGGAAGAGTTCGGTGGAGGAGATCTAGAAAATCCTCCTGTGGGTTTGTGGAAGCTTGGTGACGGCTAGGGTTTGTGGAAACTTGGCTCTGATACCATGTTGAAATTAGTTGATGATTTTATTGATTGTCTCATTGGCATTATATAGCCTTACAGTCATTAATACAATGATCTCAATCATTATGACAATAATCTCATAATGGAATATCCTGTGACATATTCTGGCATCCCAAATATGTCCTCAGGATATTCCCATGTGCTTATACTATACTTAAATATGACACCAAACATACCATATCAACATACTATAACTGAGAGAGTGCATTTCCATGTTCAGACATCTCTCACTTTATTCGTTTAGACACTAGGGAATTTTATGTGGTTTAAATGCACCTAAAACTGCATGAACAATGATCTTGTGTGAAACTCGCCCCCAACCTTAAAGGCTTAACAGAAAATTTCTAAAAAGATAACGAAGTATGGTAAAATAATAAATAATGTAATAAGTTAGTAAATTTTCGAAAAAAGGTAATGTATCGGCATTGTTGTTGGTGACATGAGTCTCCAACAACAACGGCGACATGAATGTAAAAAAAATCAAAAAAAAATCAAACACAGGTCTTCGGAAGTTCGGAACATGGATACTTGTAAAAAAATCATCACTAAAAGTCCAATTTCGTAATAACATTTGTCACTAAAAGTCTAATTTCGTCACCAAAATCCCAATTTTTTTACTAAAATCAGATAATATGTCGCCCAAAAGTATTGCACTTGTGTCGGCAACACCTGTTGAGAGTATTAGTGGGTGTTTAGTCCCACATCTAGTAGAATAGTAGAGAGAGGGGTTAGCCTTTCCTATATATATGTTTTCCCACCCATCAATAAAATTAAGTCAAGTATTCTACTAAAATCTTCTTGGTATCAGAGCCAGGTTCCTCCTAACCCTAACCCTAGCCGCCCACAGCCCCCCAACCGCCGACCTCTCACCTTTGCCCCCCACCCGCCCGTCTCCACAGCCGCCCGCCGCCCTCTCATCTCCACCCCCCTCCCCTTCCCAACCGCCGTCCGCCCACAGCCGCCGCCCGTCAACCTCCCCTCCTTCTTCTCCTTCTCCTTATTCTCCTTCTGCTTTGTCGGAATCGAGATTCTGAAGGCAAACTTGTTTGCTGAAACTTCTAGATCTCGATTACAACTTTTGGGCCGATAAAGGGTAGAATATAAAGTTTATCAGAAGCTCTATTGGCCTTGTTCATTCATCTTCGTTGGAATCGCGATCCTGGAAGTCAAACATGTTTGCTGAAGCTTTCAAATCTCGATTACAACTTTTGGGTCAACAGATGATAGATTGCAAGTTTATCAGAAGCTTTGTTGGCCTTGTTATTCTCGTCGGGCTATGCGGCCACGGGTCGCAGCCATGCACGGGAAATGAGCAGCGGCTCTCAAGGACACCGCTGCCGCTGAAGGAAAAACAGTAGACGTAGAGAGGACGACGATCAAGATCTAGATCTGCCACCGCTTTGTTGATGGAAGGGGAGAAGAAGAAGATGATGGAGACGATGGAGACGATCTACGGCAAGCTGATGGCCCAAGAAATGAAGGCTTTGGTGGACGATCTCTTCTCCAGGAGGCTAACAGAGACTAGCTCCCATGCTCCACACGCAGATGTGGATCCTGCCCCATACAAAATAGGAAATTTAGAGAAACTGGAGGTAAAGTTGGAGGGTACTTCCAACTACTTGAAGTGGTAGCGTCAAGCGATGCGAACTCTGAAGGCAAGGGGCTTTGTGGGCTATGTGAATGGCCAAACCAAGGCACCTGAAGATCACTCCTCACGAAAATTTGATGTGTGAAAAATCGTCAACAATGTTGTAGCTGGATGGTTGACAGCATCATTGACCGACCAAGTGTCAGGCAACGTGGAAGCAATGGAGAGTGCTAGTGACATTTGGATGACGCTGAGAGATGTATACTCAGGGACGGACAACCCTATGAGGGTCTTCCAATTACATGATGAACTTGATAAGGTTGTCCAAGAAAATTATACCATTTCTGAATATGTTTCCCTGCTGAAGAAGTACTGGTCAGATCTCGACCACTATGATCACATTGGCATGGAGGATGAGCAAGTGGAACCAGCATTTGCGAAACATTATCAGAAGTTCATGGAGTATGTCTCGCGACAAAGAATAATGAAGTTCCTGAAGGGACTCAACCCAACATTCGAGCAGATGAGGAATGTCCTACTTGCACAACCCAGGCTGTCATCACTGGAGGAGGCCATAGCTGCTATGGCACAAGAAGAGACACGACTGAAGCTGATGCCTAGCACTACTAGCTCTCTGGAGAAAAAATCAGCTCTAGCAGTTTTTAACCCAAACCGTTCCTGAGGGGGAGGGTGCTACAACTGTGGAGATCCTGGACACTTCATCAGATTTTGTACGAAATTCCTGAGAGGCCAGTCCAGCGGCCGCGGACGCAGCCGTGGAGCGTGTAGGGGTAGCAGATGAGGCTATGCGGGTGGCAGAAGTAATCATTTTGGTGGGCACAAGGCAAACCTGGTAGAAGAGGAAGTGAGTGTCAGTCATCCAATATGACCCCTAGTGAGAAGAAAATGCTAGAGATTTGGAGAAGCATGAAGCTTAGAACCAGCGACAGTCGAGCCAACACCTCTAGGACATCAACTCCAATCACCTCCGGGGGTAACATCACCTACTATGTCCATACAAGTACAACTATACCTGCTCATGCCCTGGCATCTATCCACAGACCAGGTTAGATAATTGATTCTGGGACATCCTGCCATGTCACAGGTGCCCATAATGAGTTCCAAGATTACACTCACCTAACGACGCCTGAAAGCATTCAGACTGCTGATGGTACGGCTAGACCCATTATGGGTAAATGAACAATTGAATGCACCACTTCCATAACCCTTATTGATATCTTGCATGCTCCATCTTTCCCTGTTAATCTATTGTCCATTAGTGTCATTATTCTTCAACTTAATTGTGTTGTTTCCTTTGACATTCCTAAGATGATTTTTCAGGAGAAGGGAATTGGGAGACGGTTGGGGACTGACACTTGGCATAAGGGGCTATAGTACTTGGACAGGGATGGGCTGGACGCAGCACTAGCGTCACTGGTGGAAGAAGCACAACCGGAGGAGCCGCAAAGAACTGTGGAAGCAGCGTTACTACTTCAACATCAGCGCATGGGACACTCGTCATTCAGTCTACTTTGTCGGATGTATCCATCTATGTATCAAAAGGCTAATAAATAAAAGTTGGTTTGTGATGCTTGTGAGCTTGGGAAACATACCGGAAGCTCTTATGTGAGTTCTGGAAATAGAAGTTTAGCTGCTTTTTATATGATACACTCTGATGTGTGGGGACCTTGTCCTACAACAACGGTTAATGATTTTAAATAGTTTGTCACCTTTATTGATTGCTGCACTCGTGTCACATGGATATACCTAATGAAGAGTAAGAGTGATGTCTTTGCATGCTTTCAAGATTTTTATCGCAGGGTTACAACATAGTACAATGCTAAAGTGAATATTTTGAGATCTGACAATGGGACATAATACACCAACAAGGCTATTGAAGAGTACTTATCAGCTCATGGGATACAGCATCAGACTTCGTGTGCCTATACACCAGTACAAAATGGCGTAGCAGAGCGGAAGAACAAGCACCTATTGGAAGTAGCACGGTTAATAATGTTTGCCATGAATGTTCCTAAACACTTGTGGGGGCATGCCATGTTGACGGCTGCATATCTTATCAACAGGATGCCCTCTCAGGTGCTAGGATGGAAGACACCGTTTGAGATGCTTACAGGAGAGAATACGTACATTTTTCCTCTAAAGGTATATGGATGTGTATGCTCTGTGAAAGATAACAGGCCTGCGGTGGGAAAGCTGGACCCTCGGGCAGTAAAGTGCGTCTTTGTTGGCTACTCAGGGACTCAGAAGGAATACTCTTGTTGGAGTCCGGTGGAGCGAATGCTCTTTGTGAACATAGACGTTACATTCAGAGAGATGGAACTATATTACCATAATGGTTCAGGTGAAGGCTCCGCATTTGGTAACACACCTAACACAGGAGGTGTTAGGAGTGAGGGAGAGATAGGCCCAAGCGTGATTGTCGGGTCAGTTCCATGTCCAATGATGGAAGCTGGTCCAAGGGAACAAGGGGGAGATAGCGAGGGTGAGAAAAGTGATGAGGATACACACAAATCATGAGGAAGAAAGTGATGCTCTAGTGCAGGGGGAGGAACAATCTACAGAGCTCTAAGTCTACAGAGGGAGAAAGTAGCAGTTCCCTACTGTGCCTATTGCCCCTAATGTGCCATGTCCCTCGCCTAACCCTGCCCCAACTCTTGAAGATGCACCTCCCGTACCGGATTCCTCTGATTCGGATGCGGATCTCTCTGATTCGGATGGTATGATCTCTCCACCACTACCTCATACTCCTTAAGGAGATCTTCTCGCAGTAATGCGGAAAAACCCCTAATCGTTATGGTTATGAACATGATATTGCCAATTTTTTAACATACTCTAATATATCCCCCACTTATCGAACATTCATTAAATTGTTAGACACCACCTCTTTGCCTAAGTGTTGGCAGGAAGCGGAGGAAGATCCAAGGTGAAAAGCTGCAATGTTAGAGGAACGTGGGACACTCGAAAAAAAATGGGACATGGGAGCTTGTTCCGTTTTCTAAAGGAAAGAGAGCAGTTTGATGCAAATGGATCTTCACAGTAAAGGAGATGTAAGGTGGAGCGGTACAAGACAAGGTTGGTTGCAAAGGGATTCACTCAATCCTATGGCATCGACTATGTTGAGACATTTGCTCCGGTGGCAAAGATGAGCACTGTGAGAACACTGGTCTCTCTTGCAGCAAACTATGGGTGGCAGCTATATCAATTGGATGTAAAGAACGATTTTCTTCATGAGGATCTATAAGAGAAAGTATACAAGGAGACCCCCTCGGGGTTTTGCATAAAGCAGTCGATGAAAAAGGTGTACAAGCTAAAGAAATCAATGTATGGACTCAAGCAATCTCCTCGAGCCTGGCTTGATAGATTCAGGAAGGCTGTCACATGCATGGGTACAGCCAGACCAATGCAGATCACACGGTCTTCTTCCAGCATGCAAGAGGCCACATCACTATACTTGTAGTGTATGTGGATGATATAGTGATCACAGGTGATAATGAGGAGGAGATCACCCAGCTGAAGTCAAAACTCGTCAAGGAGTTTGAAGTGAAGGACTTGGGAATGATGAGGTATTTTCTCGGGATCGAGGTGGCTCGAGGAAGAGATGGGATCGTCCTCTCTCAGAGAATGTATGTACTAGATCTGCTCACAGAGACTAGTATACTGGAAAGTCGATCGACAGTCACTCCGATCGATCAGAAAGATAAGTTGGGGACAGAGGCAGGAGAGCCTATTGATCGTGAGAGATATCAGAGACTTGTAGGCAGATTGATTTATCTAGGCCATACTCGCCTTGATATCTTATTTGCTGTGAGTGTAGTGAGTCGCTATATGCATGATCTAAGGAAGGGCCACATGGATGCAGTTTTTTGTATCCTGAAATATCTGAAGAGGACTCCTGGAAGAGGGCTATGGTTCAAGAAAAATGGACATATGGGTGTTGAGGGGTACTGCGATGCATATTGGATAAGCTATATGAATGACAGAAGATTTACCTCAGGGTACTGTGTCTTTGTGGGAGATAACCTAATCTCATGGAGAAGCAAGAAACAGTCTGTGGTAGCACGATCGACTGCTGAAGCAGAATATAGAGCTATGGCTCTGGAAGTGTCAGAGTTGCTGTGGGTAAGAGCACTGCTGACTGAGTTGAAGCTGGACCAGGGAACACCGTTTCGTCTTCTGAGTGACAGTCAAGCTGCAATAAGTATAGCTAATAATCCAGTCCAGCATGACAGAACTAAGCATATCGAGATCGATCGGTTCTTCATCAAAGAAAAGCTAGAAAATGGAATATTAAAGCTCGATCACGTTCGCTCAAAAGAACAAGTTGCAGATTATCTGACTAAGGGTCTTAATTCATCGAGTCTTTCTAAACTATGTAACAAGATAGGGATAATTGATATCTATCACCCATCTTGAGGGGGAGTGTTGAGAGTATTAGTGGGTGTTTAGTCCCACATCTAGTAGAATAGTAGAGAGAGGGGTTAGCCTCTCCTATATATATGTAGCCCATCCATCAATAAAATTAAGTTAAGTATTCTACTAAAATCTTCTACACCAATGGCGACATGAATACAAATTTTTATTTTTATATTGTAAAAAGAAAAAATTCGTCACTAAAAACCAAATTTCGTCACTAAAACCAAATTTCGTCACTAAAAAGTTTCATAAGCCCAACTCTACGTTCATGTCGCCAATTCTTTTGGTGACACATTATCTTTTTCGAAATTTTACTAACCTATTACCTTATTTATTATTTTACTATACTTAACTATCTTTTTAGAAATTTTCTGAAGGCTTAATATAAAGCCCATCTCTTGGCTATAGTTGGCTTAGACATAAGCTTCACATCAATTCCTAAACTATTGATGTCTTGGCAAAAGATGTGTACTTCATAGTTGCTAAAGGATATGATTAGGTTGTTACATGATGGTTAGGTTGTTATATGATGGCTAAGTTTTTAGCATTTATTCATATTTATGATCTCTCCCCTATTTTTAGCTAGCATAAAGGGCTATTAGTAACGTACACTTAGCTAATAAATTTATCAAATTCTCTCTTCCTATTCTTATCTTGTAATGTGATTTCAGAGCCACTTGCTATTCATTATTCTCAACCTTAATTCCTTCTCCAAAAATACTCTCCCTCGACAACACCATTCTCTGCCTCCCGCCTTTCTCAATGGTGTATCATACGTCTCTCAACAACAACTCTTGATAACGTCACTTCCAGCCTAAATGAGGGAACACCGACTCTTAATGATGTCAACTCTCTACATCTCTTCCTCATGTGACGCCCGACATCTGTCTCCAGACCTTCCAGATCAGCCTATCAGATCTGACATTTATTATGTAAGATTCTAATCTCAAAAAGAAAAAAGAAAATAATAATAATAATAATGTCCAAAAAAGAAAAGAAACAAATGTTTTCCACCTCTGTTTTCTTTTTGATATTATATTCATGTATTAAGGCCCCAACGTAAGGAGATCCTCTTCTTTTTTTATCTTGCTTTTCTTGAACATAGTTTTGTTCAAAAATATAATTTTGTAATGACTAGTAATGATGCAAAAAGTATAAGCCAATTAGTAAGTTTCGTTCTTCCTAGAATTGTTTCTACTCCTTCGTTCTCGATTGGTGTTACTACGTCCAGCGAAGAGTTTGCAAAATATCAATCATTTAAGTAATTTCTGGCAATGCAATATATCAAAGCATCTTAGACAACGCCTTCACCCTCATATGTTATCTTAGCCCAAGCATGTAATTCCTTTGTGTGACTTTCTTCTTTGCCTTTTTGCTCCTGGGTTATTGATTTGACTAGGGAATCCACTTTCACTTCATCATCTGCATCTCCTACTGTCACTTTGGAATGAAAATATTTCTAATGTTGGTGGGGTTGGTTACTGCATGGCATCCCCTCTTTATCCTTATCTTTTGTCCTATATATGCTAAAGTTTTCCTACAATTTATTGTTAGCAAGTCAAATCACTAAATCCTTGAATTAGTCAGTAACTTATTTTCTGATCACTGCATCTTTGAGGAACTTGGAACGGGGAAGATAATTGGTAGATGACGTGAGTCAGACAGTCTATGTCATATGAAAATTCCTTTTGCTTCTGCAATATCCTTCGAGTAATATATATCCTATAGATTTGAATTCTCGACTAGGATACCCTTTCCTCCATAACTTAAAAAAAATTGTTCCTAGTTTAAGCAATGTGTCTTCCATCGAATGTGGGTCATGTCAGTTAGGTAAATATCACCGTCTATTATATCCAATAGAGTCAATAAAAGAGCAACTCCACCTTAGATTTAGTCCATTCAGCAATTTGAGAGTTGTGTCCCATTGAGTCAAAATCTGGTTTTCGTTATTTTATTACATTTTTTGATGATTTTTCATGTGTGACAGCTTTCTCTAATGAAAAAACTTTCTAATAATACATTATCCATTTTAATACTTTCTTTGAGGAAATTCAAACTCAATTTGGTAAAACTATTAACTCCTTAAGGAGTGATAATGCTAAATAACATTTCAGCTCTTCTTTCAGTAAGTTCCTAATTGATAATGAATTGTTCACAAGTCATCTTGTCCTTACACACCACAACAAAAAGTTGTTTCTGAGCATAAGAATATACACTTGTTGGATGTTGTACGTACATTATTTATTCATCTTAATGTTCAAAATCCTTTTGCAGTGATGTGATCCTTATTGCTTGTTATAATCAACCACATACATCCTCCGTCCTTAGTGACCTCAATTCTGTGCTTTTTTCCACTACACCAGCATTTCACTTATCACCTTGTATATTTGGATGCTTTTTTTTTCGTTCATAATCATCCTTTTGAGTTGAAACTTGATCATCAGTCAATTAAGTGCATTTTTCTTGAATATTTTTGCACTCAAAAAGGGCATAAGTGTTACGCTCCCCATTTACATCAATTTTTTTGTCTATGTGGATGTCACATTCTTTGAATCAGAATCATTCTTTGTGGGTAAGAAGTCATATCTTCCTTCTACACATATCATAAATGATTTTCTTATTATTTACCTTCCTAAACACATGACTTATCTAGGGATCAGGCAATTGATAATTCTGTCGGTGAATCGTTGTTGCCTCCTAAGCAGACTGAAGTTTCTCAGACTTAAACTCGCTGCCACAAAGAGTTTGCTTATTCCTGCAAATCCGAGATCTCCACCTCTAGTGACTAGTGAATAAATTATTGATTCTGATCTTGATGTTCTTATCACAATCTGCAAGGGTGAAAGTTCTTGTACATCTCATCCATTATATAATTTTGTCTCTTATGCCAACTTATCTCCATCTTATACTCCATTTCTTTCTTTTGTGGACTCTTACTCTATTCCAAAGTCCATTTCACACTCTCTAATTCAGGCTAGAAGTCGGCTATTATTGAAGATATCTTGACATTACGTGATAATCAAACTTAGACTTTAGTGTATATCCCCCAACAAGACAATGGTTGGTTGTCACTGGGTGTTTGCACCTAAATTTTATCATGGTGACTTAACGAGATTGAAGGCTCGTTTGATGGTGAAAGGATAATCACAGATATATGGCGTTGATTATTTAGAGAATTTTTCTCCGACTGTAAACATGACTTTATTCTGTACCTTTATTGCTTGGGCTACTCATCACAATTACTCGTTGCACCAGCTTGATGTCAAAAATACTTTCTTGCATGGCACCCTTGACGAGGTTTTTATGAAGCAACCACCTGGGTTTGTTGCTCAGGAGGAATCTTCGGAGGTTTGTAGGCTACAAAAATCAATCTATGGGTTGAAACAGCCACAACGAGCCTTGTTTAGTAGGTTTGCAGAAGTGGTGAAGGGGTTGGTCTTCGAGAATGTGATAGTGATAATTCTGTATTTCGTAGGCATCACCGGGAAACAAATTCTATAGTTGTCTATGTTGATAATATTGTCATTAAAGGTGATGACACTGTAGGAATCTCAGCATTGAAGGCCTACGTACAAAAGCACTTCAACACAAATGATCTGGGGTACCTTAATACTTTCTAGGTATTGAAGTTGCAAGTTCTAAGGAAGGGATCTCCTTGTCCCAAAGGAAATATGCCTTGAATATGTTGACAGAAGCAAGGATGTCAGGATACAAACCTGTAGAGGCTCCAATGGATCCCAATCTGAAGCTGCTTCCAGGTAAGGGGAAACCATTACAAGATCCAGAACGATGCAAAAGATTAGCTGGCAAGCTTAATTATTTGGCATTTCACATGACTAGATATTGCTTATCTAGTGAGTGTGATTAGCTAATATATGTCTAGTCCCCATACAATAAATTGTGATTCAATTCTTAGAATCTTGCAATACTTGAAAGGTGCTCCAGGGCGATGACTAATATACTTAAATTGTCGATATTGTCTAATAACAGGGTTCTCATATGATGAATGGACAAGGTCACCAAATGATCGACGGTCTACTAATGGTTTTCGTGTATTTTTTGGGCAGAAACTTTGTGTCCTGGAAGAGCAAGATGCAAAGTGTCGTCTCAAGGTCAAGTGCAGAATCTGAATACCATGCAATGACGAAGACGACCTGCGAGTTGGTTTGGACACAATAGTTACTCAGCGAACTTGGAGAATTATCACCTATATGAACGAGGTTAAATTGCGATAACCATGTTGCACTCCATATTGCAAATAATCTTGTTTTTCATGAGGACGAAGCACATCTAAGTGGATTCCCACCCTATTTTAATAGAAGGTCGTCGAAGAACATCTCACTGAACCAAGTTTGTTCCGTCAACCAACCAACTAGTAGATCTCTTTACAAAACGTCTTGAAAAATCTAAACTTTATTTGTACCAAGTTGGACATGCATGACATACATGCTCCAGCTTGAGGGAGAGTGATAAATGGCATGATTAGGTTGTTACATGATGGTTTAGCTGTTAGATCGTTACATGATGGTTAGGTTGTTAGTATTTATTCCTATCATCATGATCTCTCTTCCATCTTTAGCTAGCCTAAAGGGCTATAAATATGTACTCCTATCTAATAATTTTGTCAGATTCTCTCTTCCTATTCTTCTACCCATTTATGAACACTATAGTTCCATTCCCATCAACAATAGAATATTGATTGATGGCAAGGCTTATATAGGCATAAGGCACATATAAGTAGAAAATTGTACCTTCTGATGATCTTGTAAGTAAGATTCACCACGAATCAAAAATGTTGAAGGATCTGCACTTGTCCAACTGCAGCTCATAGTACAACTTGGGTCATTTGGAAGAGTAGTTCCATATTTGCATGGTATCACATCTTCTATTGAGGCCTCTTGCAATTCAATGTAACCCCTTCTCTGAACTGCGGAACGAAGAATCAATAAGAAATAAAAAACCATCAAAGAAAGATATTACTGAGATTTGCAAATTAAATTGCAACTTTGCAATTAACCCAGTCAACCTGCAAGATCCTGCAATCTTTTCACGAAATCTACAGCTGTTGATAGCCTGGGGTTATGTTGGTCCTGCACCAACTGGTGTAAAAAGAAACCAGTGCAAGAAATTAGTCAATGTATAGCAGGGGGTGGATATCAATAAAACAACTGTGGAGCTGAAGGCAAAAGAAAGCTCATAGAGGAGGAAAATGGAGCTTATTGTTTTAAGTAGTAATCAGTTTTACTAATATCACCTCCATTATATGGTGTTGATATTGTCTATTATTGATGATACTACATCATAATTATTCCTGTCTCAATGAATCTATCAACACTGAAATATTTCATGGAGTGCATTAATACACTGTGATGAAGAAGAAAGCAAATGGAAGCTACACTTGGTTGGTAGTTCAGTAATAATAAAAGGGAACATCAATACAGAAGATCTGCATTTGGTGAAAGAAATTAATCTGCAGCTCTCCGAAAGAGGGAAAGTTGGTACACAATTAACAGTCAGTCTATGAAAAACATCTGAACTTGTCGGCAAGGAAATGAAACTCACATATAAGAAACATACGAAATGAGTTTAGGATTATGACAATTTATCACCTGAGACTGTGTAGCTTCGTTTGAAGGCCATACAGCTTCTGATTGGTCATACTCAGACTCATCGAGGAAATCAAAGAATTCATCAGCTGCATCGCTCAGTTGCAGTAATAATCCGTCCATGTTAGTAGGTTTGACAGAATGGTTTTGCAACATCTCTACAGAATCCAGATTATTGTCATCACATGCCAACTGTACTTCCACCTTGATGCCCTCCTTTTCACTCTGTGGCAACCCTATCTCCTTTGTCATTTGACCTGACAAGTGATTAGAGCATTCACAGTTACCAAGTTTTGCTCGGAAAAGTTCACGCAGAGCTGCAAAGATAATATTGAAATGCATCAATGAGATATATAGTCAGTGGATTGTTCCAATCCGATGATAGAAGTTATGAATTGAAACTGGGTTGTCGTAAAGAGGTTCTATTATACCTGCAACTCTCACTATCATCCGAATGGTAATACATTCTGCGGAGGAAGCCAGCAGGTAAGATGTCCATGATTTCCAATCAATTGCAAGCATGTGCTTGACAACTGATTGTCTACCTTGGTTCACAGGAGATATTACATATCCTCCACCTAAATACAAAAACAAAGCATCTTGTAGCATAACATTTTACAAATGTATGATGGAAGGACTAGCTAATTGCTAAACTCTAAGAAGACATTACTTTTAAGGCAGGCACGTGTATATCCTCTATCAGGTTGACAACTGTAGTTGTATACTGAATGGTATGCAATTACTGCGACCAGTTAAAGCAATAGACTTAGTTTGTGACAAGCTTAAAAATTTGCAGTTTCTGAGATTCCATCAAGGCAATTACCATATGTTCCATCATCTTCCCTCCTCCAGTAGCGTTGTAGTAGTAAATCTCTTTTCTTCATTCCCCTGCAGACTAATATAGTAACATTAAAAAGAGGTGAACTGTTTTAAGAAAATAAGAAATCTTAGAAGCATTATAGGTTTAAGATTTGACCGTGGCAACCAATCCCCACGCAATTTTTTGTGTATAATATCAGTGTGACCATCCAGTTGCTCAACTACTCTTCCATGTGATAGACAGAAATCCCACCTGCAAAGAGCTTGCAACATTTAATTTATGAATATAGGCTACTATCTAGGAAAAGACTCAAAGAACATCTTGATCGATGTTCCATTTTTACAGTTTAAACAAGGTAGCAGTGCAGTGATCTAAACTGTTCACACTTGTGCTTGCCCTTGGCTTCCAAAGACAGACTTGCCTTGTTCTAATAGGGTTGAATGTTTTTTCTTCTGTACCAATGAAGTTTGACTTGGATCCCCTTGATTCCATCCTCTCTAAAGAAAATGTTAAAAGAAATTCCTACATTAATGGACCACTAATGTAGCTAGCATGCTCCAATAGACTTACTCTGATCTTGACGGGCCAAGAGACATCAATGTCTGAAAAATGGTCTCCGAGGTTGCATCAACCACACCTACTGCCATTACAGACGGTTGATTATCCCAATTCTGAGGAAGGAGCCCAGCAGTAGTGCATTAGACAGTTCACGGGATGCTTATTGGGTAATATGTAAATTAAATTAAATTAAATATATACCTTCCCATGTATATCACCTTCCTTTGCTTCTTTAAACAGTCTTAGCCCTGAAACAGTTACATAAATTGCAGATTTAAGGATATAGAATGGTAAACGTACCAGAGTACTCACAAAACATAAAAGTTCTACCATTTGTACAGCCAATTATTGTCCATGGGGAAGGTGCAATGACATCAGATGCCATTGGATCAGTATGCACAGAAGAGAAGATCGTCCAGTCTAGTGACATTATGGGTACTTCAGTGAAAGTGATAATTATAGAGAATTTAGACAGTTAAAGTTGTAGCGTAATCCCTTGACAAGTATATCAAGTGCAACTAAGCTTACCTACAGAGTGCGTACGAGTTCTCTCTTTGGCATGGCTCAACCTAAATTATGAAAACAGAAGTAACAAGTGAGAAATGAAAAAAAAAAAAATTATGGTCAGCTTTTAGAAAAGTTGGTCTTATATGAAACTCTCACTTGACTAAGTTAATAAATCAGACAATATATACTAGCTAACTTGATTATGGTGATGGGAATCGGATCCTATTATCTAGATATATAAATTTCTCCTTGAATTCTAAAATTAAGGAAAAATAAGAAAAAATTTACAAACATAGGAAACTAAATAAATACTCATAATGTGAGCGACCACGAGTATAACCTTAAAGGTTGACCTCTTCTTCCTGAACAAGCCACAACATTTTCTCCATTATGAGGGCAATCCTGCAATTGAAGGGTCAAGTTAAGGACTGGTCTTGTGATAATAATGACATATGATCAAAATAGCCAAACCTTCGGAGCAGTATCCATTAAGGACCGGACCCACCAAGCTGCTTCTTCTGAGCTTCTAGCACCCAGCTACACAGTAATTCAACCTCAGTACCCACTTATTGTGGATATACGGAAAAGCAAAATCTATAAACAGACATTTGTCAAGTGGAAGTATATTTATATTCACCTTAAGTTGGTCAGTCTGGTTAGAAGAATTGTATAGTGTAAAAGTATAGAATACCTGCAAGTTACAACCAACTTTGGAGTTAATAGTTAAACTATTTTAACATAGGGATTAAGAGGTACAAAATTGACCCTAGTAAAGAAATGGTCAAGAAAGTTCTCACATTTCCAAGCATGGTCTCTCTCCCATTTTCTGCTACACGTACACAGGAATCAATTAATGCACTTCGGACAGGATCCTGAAAAGTTAATCAATCAATGGGAAGTACATAACACGACTAAGATAATTATAGTGCAGCTATTGCGTGTATAAACCGGAGGCGTGATGAAAGCAGTGAAATACAATATAGACTGTGGATACATATTTATGCATGTCTTTATCGATTATATATCTATAGTGAAATAACCAAATAGAATGAGCATATGGCATAAAATGGATTTTCACTTGACGTTTCCAGGAAATGTCAAAACCTAAGTGTGTGATAAGAAATGATTTGCACTTTTACAAAATTTCAAAGGAAATTCTATTGCATAACTAAAAGACCAACCAAGCTTTATAGACCCGGGTGTTTGACAATAAAGAAACTTGTCCAAAAAATTACTCTACCTGAAATGAGAATATGCTAAGGTGGATTCGTGGCAATACATTAAACAATAGGATAATAAATAAGTGTATCCATGCACTTCGGACAGGATCCTGAAAAGTTAATCAATCAATGGGAAGTACATAACATGACTAAGATAATTATAGTGGAGCTATTGCGTGTATAAACCGGAGGCGTAATGAAAGCAGAGAAATACAATATAGACTGTGGATACATATTTATGCATGTCTTTATCGATTATATATCTATAGTGAAAGAACCAAATAGAATGAGCATATGGCATAAAATGGATTTTCACTTGACGTCCAAGAAATGTCAAAACCTAAGTGTGTGATAAGAAATGATTTGCACTTTTACAAAATTTCAAAGGAAATTCTATAACATAACTAAAAGACCAACCAAGCTTTATAGACCCGGGTGTTTGACAATAAAGAAACTTGTCCAAAAAATTACTCTACCTGAAATGAGAATATGCTAAGGTGGATTCGTTGCAATACATTAAACAATTGGATAATAAATAAGTGTATCCATGTAAAGTTGGGGGTGACACCAATTGAGGCAAGACAAGAGAAAATCGTCTCAGGTGGTTGGGTCGTGTACAACACAGACCAATATATGCAATGGTAAGGAAGCGATAACATAGTAATTGAACGAGTCGTTAGGATTACGTTACACCTAAACGAACATAGAGTGAAGTTGTAAGGAAAGATGTAGTCTTTTTACTTTTTAATCTTATAGGGGAAATGTTCCTCCACATAGGTGAATGGAAGAAGAAGATTCAAATATCCGACCCAAAAATTTGGGATAAAGGTTGTGTTGTTGTTGTTTGTCAATTTTAGGGGTTAATCCATCACTATATTCTCATTAAGATTAACTAGAATGCAATTAGGAATGATCGTACTACAATTCTCTCCAAAGATTTATCAAATGATTATTAATATTAAAAAAAAAATTGTACATTTAGGCATAATTTTAATTATTTTATTTGTTGTTTCTTACTAGTTTTGAAATTGAATAAAATAATAATAACCCTTATTGATTGGTTTACCTACGATAAATAAGTTTTTTTTTATTTACAAACTTTTACAACCTTACTATGCTTTATGTGCTTGCCGATTGGTCTTTTCGTCCAATTTTCTCAGTCTAATTGACTAGGAAAGAGATCACTAACGTCGTATCGGTAGCAGTCGGTATCAAATCTGGACATGCTAAACCGTATCGTATCGGTATCGAACGATACTGCAAACTATTAGATTTATCCCTTCTCATCTACTATTTTACTCGTTTCTTCAAACATTATAATTTACTGTTGACTTAAGTTGTGATCCAAGAAGCGCAAACCTTACTAGAACCTAGGTCAAGGGAACTACCAAGCTATATGGATACTAACTTTGGATTTGGCTCCCTTTCCATCTAATACATATTTTTTAGGACATGATTCAAACATCAATCAGGAAGAGAGATGCTTTTTGTGCCCTGGTCAGAATAAACTTCTCAAGATTGCAGGGCCTGTATCTTTTGAGGGTGTAACTGATTTTGGTAATGTTGGATGTGACATGGATAAGAAACAACTAGTTGCAAGTCTTCTCTTCTTGCCAGCATCAGAACCCAGACCCTCTTTTCCTCAAGTACCACCTCTGATTTAGTACTAAACCTGATATTTTCAGATTCATGACTATTAATGTATCTTGGATCATACATATTTCTCATGAAATTGCACCTCCGCAGATCCAAAGAAGTGCCCTCCACACTACCTAGAAAGCACTGACACTCTGGAAATTGGTGCCGTGTCCATATAGGACTATAACACGCCAAAATCAATACAAGCCTGTGATTCCATTTCTCTTTCTTGTATCTTCTATTTGTTTCTGTGCAACATAGCAGAGTAAAGTTGAATTCGCTAACCATCTAATGAAGCTGTAACCAGTTATCATTCGTCTATCTTATGAGGTTCCTGGTCACAGAATGCTTCTTCCAGTGACAGGCAGTCAAGTTACATAATCCACCATTCTTAACCAAAAGGGCTTGTGTGTGTTTCTCTAATACCTGCCATAAAACTCACCTCCACGAAACCCTTAACAACCCACCCATGCAGCTATTGGTTTGGAGTTGTACCCATGGTCACAGTAAATTGGGATCAATCAATCCAACCATCTAATACTCTTCCCACATACATATCCTCAAAACCGCTTTGTCAATGACTCATCTTAATTCCTTCTTTGGAGAATTAATTTTGGCAATCAATTGCTCCACATGTTTTGATCAACTGGTATTTTCTTCTTCATTTTTTCCAGCTTTTGCAGATAACGTGATTGGCAGAGGAATTGATCAAAACACATGCCACTTGTTCATGATGACAATAATCGAAGAAATACTTGTTTTCATTGCAATTGGAAGAAAAAATATATGACAAAAATCAAAGATATACCAACAATATGCATGGAGATAGGCAGGCTTTAAAGTTCAAACATACACACTTCCATTCATCCACTACGAAATAATTGTCCGCATTGTCTTGTCTACTTTTGACGAAGATGTAGAGGAAAATAATAATAATAATGAATTGAATCATAGGTACCTAACCTACCTCAGCTTTGGAGCGGGGAACAAACTTGTAGCAATCGAGAGAATTTCCTCTGAGAATAAAGTAGCGCTTCCTTGAGTACTGCAAACCTAATCGGCTGGACCGGATTAGATACAACCATCCTTCCATTCTTATTCTTATTCTTATTCTTCTTCTTCTTCTTCTTCTGCCGCTGCCGAGAAGAGAACTTCTTCTCTCAACGACAACAGCAGAAGAAGATAAAATTAACTAAAGGAGAATCAGTACTAGTAGTAATAGAAGGAAGGAATTTGAACCAAGAGAATTAAGGAGGGAATCAGAGCAATCAACACTTTGTCAATTTCCCAACTCTCTCTTCCCTACCACCCCTCCTCCTCCTCCTCCTCCTCCTCCTCCTCCTAAGAAACTCAGGAATTAATTCAATTTCGAATATATAATTTTGTATTAGTTTTTATGTTTGTAGGTATGGCTGGTTTTGGACAGGAGATGCAAATGTTTGTCAGGTTCAGAATGTAGTTAAACTGGGGATTACAATTTTAGATACGTTACCAAATATAGTAAAGCTAAAGGGAATCAATCAATCTGGATAAAAGAAATGTTTGACTAAGTTGATGGTAGGGAATCAAATTAGCAATGGCCAAGAATAGCATAGTTGGTCAATCTACTAAATTGATTGGGTCACATTTATTTCTATTTTGAATGGGAGGGAAGAAGCAGCAGCAGCAGCATGAACACAGAGAGAGACTCGGTACATGATGAAACCCCTCATGATAGATTGACACGCCTTTGATTGAATTTAAATTTGAGCTATATGCATCCTTATATTACAAGCCCATCACAGGGTGGGTTAGACCCTTTCTGAAAACAAGCAAATTGATCGAGTGAATTCTTTCCTTTTGGCATCAACAACAACAACTCAGATGACTGCTTTCGTCGATCAAACAACACAGGGATGGACCACCAGAATTCTTGAGGACAATATCCAAACTCAATATTAAATTATAAAAATAGACACTTGCAAAAGCTAATTACATCCTATTTCATCTAATATTTATTTAAATGAAATATTAACCTCATCGTCAACAATCTACAAATGGTCTCATAATCCCAGATAGTCAAAACAATTAATACAAATCAAGAAATTCAGTTTACACGGCATGAAATACTAGTATTGACCAATAACTCTTCAACCCTCGCTCGGCTATTCAAAGAATGGAAGTATGCACCCGGCAATTAATCAGGAACTATAAAGGCCAATATACATCAATTATTGCATTAAGCAAGAGAGTTTTTTGTGCCAAGAGGAACCCCATTTCCCTTTTCTGTTTCATTCGCCCCTTGATGTACTCCATTCTTTGCATCCAAAAGTGGTGCCTCCTCCAAGTCCTTGGCCTGCAGCACAAAATGAAAACTAGTCTAACAACACAAACCATAAATTCGCTACTCATCATAATATGGATACTACAGATAGCCGATATTTTCCTAATGTTTAATTTTTCTATGATTATTTATGCTTTACAGTGAGTGTGGTGAACCGCTACATACATGATCCAATGAAGGATCATATCGACGTAGTGTACCAGATTCTGAGATACTTGAAGGGTGCCGCCGGAAAGGGGTCGATATTCAGGAAGAATAATCACTTGAGCATCGAGAGCTACTGCGACTCTGACTGGACTAGCTGTACTGATGAAAAGAGGTCTACCTCGGACTATTGCATATTTGTAGGAGGCAACTTGGTCTCTGGGAAAAGTTGAGGAGAACCTACGATGGTGTGGGAAATAACTTGAGGGTTTTCGAGATCAAGGGAAAGATCGACGACATCGTACAGGGAGAGAAGACGGTACAGGAGTATGCCACAGAGTTGGAGCGTCTATGGTTGGATTATGATCACTTCTCAGATCGGCCGAGCTGCGAGGACCCGAAGTGTAAGGAGAGACGTGTATGTCTGCAGGAGAGGACGATGAAGTTTCTTAAGGGGTTGGCTGCAGTGTTTGCTCAGAGGACAGCACTACTTCTAGCCTAACCGAAGATTCCTACACACTTGAGGAGGCTATCTCGGCCATGATCCAGGAGGAGACTCGTATCAAGCTACAGGCAGGGACATGTGGTCCTTCTGAAATGAAGACAGCACTGGCAGTTGCCAATTCAGGCGGCACAGGACCTAAGGGAGACCCCCGACAGTGTTACAACTGCGGGAAGGTGGGCCATCTGAGGTATGCTTGCACCAAACCACCTAAGGAGTGAGATTCAGGTGGCGGACGTGGACAGTTTGGAGGACGTGGTCGTGGTCATGGGGGTCGACAGGGTCGTCGAGGAGGTTATCGGGCGAACCTGCTAGTAGCAGAAGGCGAGGAGGGAGTTAATGGTGCATATACTGAGAAGGATCAGACACTACTGGACATACTGGAAGTACTCAGGAGAAAGCAGAGAGCGTCAAACGATGGAGACAGGAGGAGTGGGACTGAGGAGGCGTCCACCTCAATCTTCGCCAGAGACAACGCTGACATGCATGTCCATCTATCGGAAGGTACTGATGACTCACTCGCCCTTGCACTATATCTTCCCTTAGATCGTCGGATTAGGTTGTCGATTCGGGTGTGTCTCGACAAGTGACTGATAATGCTAGTGAGTTCTCTTCCTACACTCACCTAGCATCTGCAGACAGCATTCAAACAACTGATGGTACTTTCCAGCCAGTGGTCGGTAAGGATATTGTCGATTGTACAGGTTCAGTAAGATTATCCAATGTTTTACATGCTCCTTTTCCAGTCAGTCTTTTGTCCATTAGTTCTATAATCCTCCAACTAAAAATCATTGTCTCTTTTGATATTCCTAAGGTGATCTTCCAGGACAAGGAGACGGGACGAAGACTTGGGACTAGCACTTGAAATGATGGACTGTGGCACCTGGATTGGGTAGGACTGTATTCGGCATTGGTGTTTGTGGCAGAAATGGCAGGAATGAGAGGACCAAAGATGAGTGCCGAGTATACACTGATACTCCATCACAGGCGGTTGGGACACTCCACTTTTGGTATTTTGAGTAGGTTGTATCCATCTATTTATGAGAAGGCAAATAAGGAGAAACTAGTATGTGATGCATGTGATTTAGACAAACTTACTAGGAGCTCATATGTTGGTGCGGGCCATAGGAGCTCTTCTGTTTTTGATATTATACATTTTGATGTCTTGGGGCCGTGCGCCACAACTACTATGAATGGTTACAAGTATTTTGTCTCTTTATTGATTGTTCCTCTCGTGTCACCTGGCTCAAATAAGAGTGAGGTCTTTGCCTGTTTCCGGGACTTTCATAAACATGTCCAGACTCAGTACAGAGCAGTGGTGAAGGTACTAAGGTCCGACAATGGAACAGAGTATACCAACAAAGCACTTGAGGAATACCTGTCAGCCCAAGGGATACATCATCAGACCACCTGTGCATACACACCAGCACAGAATGGGGTGGCAGAAAGGAAGAACATACACCTTCTAGAGGTGGCAAGGAGCATGATGATCGCCATGAATGTCCCACAGAGACTGTAGGGGCATGCAGTGTTGACAGCAGCTCGATTGATCAACAGGATACCCTCGAAAGTACTAGGATGGAAGTCTCCATGTAAGATATTGCAAGAAAATAATAGTGGGATACTCTCACTAAAGGTGTTTGGTTGCGTATGTTTTGTGAAGGACAACAGACCGTCTGTTGGAAAACTTGACTCCAGAGCAGTCAAGTGTGTATTTGTGGGCTATTCGGCGACTCAGAAGGGGTACGTGTGCTGGAGCCCAGTAGAGAAGAAGAAGTTTGTGAGCATGGATGTTCACTTCAGGGAGTTTGAGCCATACTACCGTCAGGAGGAAACCTCATCCATGAGAAACCTGATATTGAGAGTATGAAGCGAGAGAGGGAGATTGGTGAGAGTGTGATGACCGATTTAGGAGTATGGCATGGAGGAACGTTTGAGGAGGAGCATGAGAGTGAAGAGGAACAGGGGAAGGCGATGAGGGCTCAGGGGGAGTTACTTACCTACAGCAGGAAAGGGAAGCAAACTGCAGGACCAGTACCTATAGTGCCAGTGCCAAGTCCCTTGCCTGCGTCCGTCTCAACTCCTGAGACACCTACACCACCACCACCACCAGATTTTCCACACCATTATTAGTACGGAGGACCACTCGCAGCAATGCACCTGATAGATATGGTTGGGACCTTGCTCAAATTGTTTCATATAATAACATCTCTTATTCTCATGGAGCATTCATTCCAGCTTAATGATTTGGCAAGGCATAATTGTCAAAAACTTTTAGCTACGATTTCCATTTAAGAGTTGTATACATAAAGAATATCTTGAAATATGTAGGAAAACATGGAGTATCAAACCTGGGAGACAGGCAAGTCATCGCCGGTCAGTTTCTTCTTGCTCTCTTTGACGCAGAAATAGGAATACAGCGCCATCCCAAACATAGCAACAAGAATGCCAAGGATGTTTTTTGCAGTGAAGGGGTCATGAAGAAGAGTGTATCCAAAGGAAAGTACAAGGCATGTCTTAAGGTGACCGAGTACTTGGTATGTCACTGGTGAAGTTGTCCCGATCACAAGGAACGTGCTGAAGTTTACAGAAACAGCAATCAAGCAGGAAAGGATGATGAATCCCTGTACAAGCATGCATCATAAATCACATTGTAACCACTGTTTGAAATGTAAGTATATCAGGGATTGTTCAAATTTGGGTAGTTGATTAATTGCAACACCGAAATTGGTAGTCCATTCCCACTAACTAGCTTTAGCAGGTTTCTGGTCAGTAAAAGAAAATTACAGCAGTGGTTGTGGCACTATGAGTTTGACCTGCGAGGATCTATTGCATGCCCATGGGACTCAGTTGTCAAATATGGTGTGGCAATATAAAATGTTGTAAAGGAAGAAAATCTCCAGGACTGGTTCATGACATGGGAACTAATTCTTCCCAATAAGTTAATCACCGTACAAGCATATTTGCTCTCAGGAGTTCTTACGCAAGCAAAACCTCATTGGTGTTTATGGTTGATTATCTTCCTTCTGTAAGAACAAGTCTATGTTAAATTCAATGACCACAGTATAGGTGCTTGAAAACTCTTGTTCTTTTTATATATGCATGTTACACATGTATATAAATATGCAGGAAAATATGTGATACAGATGCGTGTATTGATCATGTATGTTGTTTTGGAAGTGAGATGAGGAGGGAGAATGTTACTATGACATACCAAAACCAAAGTAGTGTAACTGTGGGCAAAGACACTCCGGTTAGTGAGGCACTTATCTACAAAAGGGCCAGTTACAAATAGTATAGCCGCCTGGTACGGAGAGGACTGGTACAACAGCTGTGTGGAGGACACCTTCAGCATCTTCTGTATTGTGTTTGTCATCTATTAAGTTCAGAAGAGTAAGTTAAGATCACATGATTCAACATAATTACTTTTTGCATCTCTACGCATTAGGAGATAACTATATAGGAACACTTGAACATAAAAAAAAATCTTGCTACCGATACGATACGGCCGATACCGATACGGTTTGGCATGTCCTGATCCGATATCGACCGTTAGTGACTGATACTGATCTCGGGGATATATTTTCCAGTCAATTCGATAGAAAAAAATTGAACAAAAAAGACCAATCCGCAAGGGTGTAAAAGTATAGTAAGGTTGTAAAAGCATGTAAATGAAGAAACTTATTTATCGTAGGTAAATCAATCAAAAAAGGTGACCATTTTTTCTTTTAATTTCAAAATTGCTAAGAAACAACATAGAAAATACTTACAATTATACCTAAATGTATAAAATATTTTTTTCTAAATTTTTAATAATTATTTGTTTTCTGATACAAAAATAATAATTTGATACTCCAATATGAATCTGCTGATATTAGTGATACCGCCGATATCGATACTCACAAGAAGAGTCCTATTCCGATACCGCGAACCTTGCTAATTAGGTACTGTTTGAAGTTTGAACCTGTTGCAAAGTTGATTAAATGATGGACAAAGGGAACTATATGCCACATATAGACCTTTCAAAAATAAAGAAGTTATATAAGGATACAATTTGTCCAACACATGTAGTTGCAATAGCGAGGAGAGAGAGGATGGAGCCGAGGAAATTAAGCTTGAGGTCAGTAACGGATGCAATGCCAACACCAAGGAGCAACACCAGAAGAGAGAGCTTTATACTTTGGCTGCACATAGTACAACTATGCATTTTCACTAACAGAGTAAGCATTGTTTTCTTTCAGTTACAAAAGCAGTGCAAGCTGAGTGTTCCCTATTAAACTTAAAAGAAAGCTATCAAACAATTCCAAATGCAAGTCTGACTGGTGCTCACAAAACGTTTTAATTCTTTTTTTGCGCCCATAATTGTTATCTTTATATGCAAATGGTTCTATAAGATCCACATTACTCTTCTTCCATCTGATTAGCGTCGCTAAACACATGCAAGATGAGTGTAGACGCTTTTAAAGAGAGTAGAGATAGAAGAGATCCCAAATTCATGCTTATTAGAGGAATTCTACAAGAATGTTAAATGTGGCACCACAGGGTCTTCTAAAGGGAAGGGAAAAAGGGTATCTAGTATACACATAGCACAGTTGTTTTTAACCCATAAACATGGACACATTTGTAGTACAGAGGTTGGTTAATGAACAATAATTTGCTCACTGGCATGCAAATAGATGTTTGAAACACATAAATTGATATATCTTATGATTTAGAAGAGAGAATATGAGATGTAACTTCAATCAAAAGGCAAATTGAAATGAAGGGGTTGTACATATAGATGGACAAGAGTTACCTAGAAGTGATAGTTTTCGATATTTAGGATAAATTATTTATCATGACGGAAAGATAGAGAATGATGGCATACATAGAATTAACACAAGATGGTTAACATGGTTGAAATGGAGGAGTGTTTTTGGAGTACTTTGTGATCGAAAGATATCTTTGAAATTGAAAGAAAAGTTCTATAAAATGGCTATAGGACCAACAATGCTTTATGGATGAGAGTGTTGGGCAGTCAAGAAACAACATGTCCAAAAAATTCGTGTAGCAGAAATAAAAAGGCTAAGATGGATGAGTGGCAAAACATTGAAAGATAAGACTAAAAAAAGATAAGATTATAAAATAAAAAAGCATACACAAGAGAAGTTATAGGTGGTTCCAATTTGAGTAGAAGATAAGAGAATATCATCTTAGGTGGTTTGGACATGTACAACCTAGACCAATACATGCTCCAGTTAAGATAGTGGTTAAAGGCACTGCTGCTACTAGAGGTAGAAAAAATCGACATAATCTTTTTCCCTTACAAAAATAATTTTCTTTTGTGAATGTGTAAATGTATCATATCTTTCTATCCAAATCAAATGAAATTTTTTATTTTGATAACCTAAGCGAACATGGAATGAGGTTTTAAAGAAGGATACACTGTGTGTTGGTGTTACAGAGGAAATGGCTCTTAACTGAGCTGAATATAAGGAAAGGATTCAAACAGCCGACCCCAAATATGTGGGATAAAGGCTTTGTTGTTGTTGTACGATGGATACTTGTCAAATACAGATATCTTAATTCACTAAGCTGTATGGTTCGTTAACATGTTCGTAATTGCCTAAGGTCATATTAGCTAAGTCATTTAGTCTGCAATATATTACAGAATTTTACTTTACCTGAAATTTTTCTTCAAAAAAATAGTCTCCAGCATCACTGTGAAGGGTATGATCGCAAGCTTGGTCATCTGCAAAAGAGCTCAATCTTTATGATTAGTGAAAATACTAGTCAAAGGACTATGGATTATAACACAAGAACAGACCTGATAGAAGCCAATGGAGTTGAAGCCAAGGCTGAGGTTAAGGAGGCCAATGGAGGTCCCATTGAGCATGCCAAAGAGTATTACTGTTCTCCTGTCAATGGACTTCGGTTCAAAGAACCTTAGACGCTGCGCCACATAAAGGGTGCAGAAGGTGACCATTAGATGCCAGCTTGTCAGTGTAGTAGCTGTTCCATTACAAACAAAAATATCTATGAGGCCTTGGAACCCAAAAAGCTAAGTATCATGTGCTATCCAATTGCTGTTTTGCTACTAGTAATTGAGATGATGAAATCCACAGAATTCCATTTGTGTATTTTGATTGGATATAACTGAAGTTTCATTTCCTCCAACTTACGTGATGTGATAAACTGCTATCATTTTTAGCAATCCTGGAACTGAAATCACAAACTCCAAGGCAACAGAGAAAATCTTGTACGGCAAATACAACTCTTTGAGCTGTAAATATCTTTCACAAGGGAAAAAAAA
Source organism: Iris macrosiphon (assembly GCA_036927795.1). Lineage (NCBI taxonomy): Eukaryota > Viridiplantae > Streptophyta > Magnoliopsida > Asparagales > Iridaceae > Iris > Iris macrosiphon. The sequence goes on along the minus strand of JAYESA010000014.1, from coordinate 174,936,949 downwards.
AATCTTGGACTGCAAATACAACTTTTAATTATATTTCGGCAATATTTCAACAAATCTAGCTGTATTCCCCTCAAATCTTGTAAATGTCAGTTCTGATTCCCCAATTATAAGGTAACCAAATGTGCTCTAAGATTGTTCGTGCATATCCATAACTGAAAAGAGCGCTGTACATGATCTGCTTTGGCATCTCTATAGGGATTGGGCTCAAATCTGAAATATACAGTCTAAATTGATACTGGGGACCAATTTATAGCACAAGCAATATTCCTATGACTTAATATTTTTAGCTTCATGTAATTTGTTTCATCTAGGTTATGTGTGTATGCGTGGCAGGTTACAGTTGGATCTGCACTTGAACTTTTGGTTTCTGGTTAAGTAATAGATCAAATTGGAGGGCGAGACAAACCAAAAGGGAAGCCAAGTGAGCTCATTAGAGCTTTGTTGCATATGACGATGGCAACTGATGATGCCACCGATAGAGCCAAGGAACCAATTACGCCTAGCTGACTCATCCTCTCCTCCTTGATGCTTATTCAGGTCTAATCTCTGCATATATGCATACATTAGTAAAATCATCACGACTGTTCACCTTGCAAAGAAGAGATAAGAGTCAGATTCATATGACGTTTAATAAGAGCTAATCCTATGGCATTAACATTTTTGGGCTTAATTTCCCCTTTCTTACCGAAAATAGGTGGGATAATCCACCCTCCTTCATTGATAAAGAGTCTAACCTTGAGCATATTACCTCTCAGATTTGGAATAATTAAAATAGAAATAAATAATCATTTATCTGTCTAAAGTAATCTCAGCAGTTTCACATGTTCCTGATACACAACATGGAAGGAATCAATTGTTTAAGAAATTATTCAGACAATGAGTAGGGATTGGTGGACAGTAGAAATAGCAGAGCCAATTTAACTAAACCACATTTCCTATTCAAAGTTGACTTACATTGATAGGATCATTCATGTGCACAAGCTTTTAAAGCTGTCATATACTGTCCGTCACATTATTAATTACAACAGTTGGTATAAATCTTCATAACAGTCTTATTTAGAAAGTATACTGCATGCAGGTACATGACTAGAATACGTACGTACAACACTATGATTCGACACCAAGTGGAGTGGGTACCATACAGTATCTGTCTCAACTCTACACTCTTTATAGTCACGAGTCTAGCTGCTCTAGACTCAAACTTAAAATTTGTTGCGTGTTTTTAATTAAATTGCACAAGCAAAGCCAAAGGGTAGGTCTAATCTAACTACATGTCGACCCTAGCGCTAGCTCTCATGCAGGTCATAGCTAGTAATTTTAATTGGCACAATATATATATATATATATATATATATATATATATATATATATATATATATATATATATATATAGTCAAGACTTCGAAGTGGCTAGAGTGGAGATATAAGACGTGAGTGGGCGGTGTTCGAATCTAGTTGGAGCTAATATGAGCAATTACCTCTAATATAGGGTCTACTTGCGTCGACAAGTCAAGCGGTCATAAATTAAGAACTCTGTGAATCTCCAATCCATGGTCCAAGTCCGGCAAGTCCGGCCCTGAACCAGTATGGAACAGGGCCGAACCAGTATGGAACAGGTCTACTAATATTAATAATAATAATAATAATAATAATAATAAATTTAAAGAAGCCACATTTTAAGTACTAGAACGAATGTTAACTAGAGATTAAAACTTTTCTTTTTTTAATCACTGTTTATTGATGTCATTTCTTTTCATTCTTGTAATTCACGTGTTTGGAGTTGTGTTCACCATATTCATTAGTTTTTTTTATCTTTTTATGTATGAATTTGTAAAAAACAATTATTTAACGTCTTTTACATATTAAGATTATTATTTTTATGGATTATTATCTTTGAATGGATTAATTTTGTTATCTATTTACAATAATTTTTTTCATAAAGTTGATATTCAAACCTTAATTAATAAATTTTCGTCTAAAAATGCAAGGAGGACAGTTTTTTGGTGATTCTTCTTTTGTTGTTGGTGTTGGTTACTTTTGATGGTTAATGTTTAATTCATTTCTTTTGATGTTACATACATTTTTCAATTATATACTAGTTTTGTTTGATATTTTATTTTTTCTCTTTTGACATTTGCATTTTGTGTTTGTATCTATTATATTTTGATTTTGTTGATTTCTCTCTTTCGAAGGCGTTAGTAGTTTTGGAGACATCAAAGAGATACCTGAAGATTTTGTAAATTTGAATAGTATGTTTCTCATATTTAAACTTTATAGTTGTTGGATCAATATAAAGTTAATCGATATTCTCTTATTAAATTTTACTTATATACATGCGTTATTTTTCTTTAAGAAAATTAAATTAAAATTGTGTCATTAATTTTACTTAAAATAGGACTTTATCTTCAGTTTTTTGAAGAAGGCCCTCTAAATCTCAAGACCTGCCCTGCCATGTTCAATCTCATCCATATGGGATAAGACCCGTGGTCAATCTCATCCATCATCCTGATGGGATAAGGCTTGCAAATTGCAATGGATTGTCGATACATGTACGTATATATTACTCTATCATGTACGTACGTAAGTACGTACGTACAAAGCAAGTTTGCCCACAGAAACAAATACGTACGGCACACAACACACTACGTATTTTGGTGAAGCTGTGCCTGTGTTGTGTCCAATACATGCATATTCCTGGCTCTAGCTCTATTTTAATTATATTGCAATACTTTTTTTTTTTTCTAAATACTATTATTGCTAAAAATGCACCATCTATTAACCAATTTACAATTTGGAAGGAAGAAAGAAAGAAACAATAACTGAATAATCAGTTTGTACAGGGGCCAAAAAGAAGAGGAATAATAAATCAATCAGTATTTAGAAGAAGAAGAAGAAGAAGAAGAAGAAGAAGAAGTGGTAGTTAAAAAAAGAAAGAATCCCTAAATAATACACGAATTTTAAGAAGAAGAAGAAATTCGATCAAATCGGAACTCACTCACCTCCTTAATTAAAGTTGGATCAAACCCGCTCCCTCTTTGATGATATGATCTTGAGAGAGAGAGAGAGAGCTGTGTTGCTCTTTGCTGAACAAGTGATTGTGGCCTTTATATTGTTTGATATTTAGCAGGAAGAAGAAGAAAAAAGAGAATGAGGCTACTAAGTTGACGCCGTTACTTTGCCTTTAGTGGGCTCCACTTGCAGCTTGCACAAGGAAAGGAGAGTAACGGCAATAGCAAGCAAAATAGAGAAATAGTTGGCGCGGTGGGAGGAATGAATACCCCACTTTGGTCTCCTCATCTTTCATTCAAATGACAGATATGCCCCTACCAATCCTTTGCTTATTGCCAACTACTCGCACTATTACTTGTGCTTCTCCCCCACTCCCAATATATTTATTATATTATGTGTATATTTAACATTATTTTAAAAGAGCAAATAATAAATTTTTAATTTTTTTACAACTTAGAAATAGATCGTATTCGAGTGGCTCTTGTGGTTACCGATGAAAGGTATAAGATCCTGGTTGGATGACAGAAGGACCCAAAGACATACAATGCAGTGTGTACAAAGTCCTGAACGTTACGTCAGGCCCCGAACGTTATGCCGAAAATTCAAAAAAAAAAATTATAAATAATAAACAACAGTCTTTTTTTTTCCTACATAATTATCTAACTATCCATGCTAAACTTATTCAACAATTTTAATTAGTAAATATAGATAACAATATTTTTTGAACAAAAACTTTCACTGTAAAATTGAACTTTTCTCATTATATATAGATTATAAAAATTGTAAATGTCAAGAAAAAATTACAATATCCAATAAATTTTAAAGTTGATTGCCAAAACTATCCTTAATTTATAAGAAAAATTATAAATTTAAATTTTTTAAACTATACTTTTGCTAATCTATTTTAAAAATCCTTAAACATTGTAAAAGTCTCATTTTAAAAGCCTCATTTGTTATTACAATTATCTATATTATATTGTGTGTATATATATGCATCTATGAAAAAAACAAATTCTAAATAAAAATAATTTCTGACTATGGATCTGTGTATGCATGTGGTGGTCATATGTATGCGGGAAGGGATCAGACAGGGGTGAATTGTGTGATATTCCTAATTTCATTGTGCCACCTATTATACTTTGACGTTATAAATTACAGAAAATTAAGGGTAGGGTAATAAACTTTACCTATATTAAGTACTGGATAAACAAGTTTGTCAAAATTTATATAAAATAATAAATCATTATTAGCATTGGTTGTATGAGTGCATGTACTCATAGTATTGGCATTCTAACGCCATTAGCAATTACGGGATGAAGTTTCATTTTTTTTAAATTTGTTACCATACTGCCACTAGCACTTACAGTCTGGAGGCAGAACTATCGGTAGTAATGGCGATCTACCGAACTCGAATAATCCTTGTGGTTGTCGAGGAGAGGTATAAGATCCTGATTGGGTAGCGAAAGATCAGTGGATCAAACCACGGGGGTATATTATTCCTTTCATTTATTTTGTAAAAGTTGGAAACAGTATGTCCAAAAGATATATAATACAGCGTACACAATGTTTCAAATATTTTGTCGAACATCTAAAATAAAAATAGTCACTACATACATTTATACATACATTTATGTGTTGTGTTGTTGCTACTGAGTCATGCATTTGTGAGCAACACATTTATGTTGTGTTGTGTTGTTGCTAGTGAGCCATGCATTTGTGAGCTTGTCATTGTGTGTTGTATTATTTTTATGAGCATCACATTTGTGTTCAGTGTTGCTAGTGAGCCATGCATGACTATGTTGGGAACACGTGCCCTCTGATACCACGTGTTGGTTGTGTCGCGGAAGCATTTTGCCAATCCACCTGAGATAACAAAACCAATCTACGAACACCAAGCACAGATGAAGACAAGTATATGGCGGTGACTACGTCACCTGGACAAATTTTAACCTTTATAACTCTGATAAAATTACAAGATTGCAAAAAACTAATGTTGAAATCCTTTGCCCCAATAGATTCAACCCCCTCACCACACTCAAGAAGAAAAACAGAAGATTATAATTGAAATCATTCACCAACCCGTAGCAATCTCCCTAACCGAAGTTGACGACTCCTCGATTAGATCTCCTTCTTCCTTCTGTCTTAGATGGCGAAGTCTTAAGAGCAAAGCACAGACTTTCTCTTAGATTTTCTGTGGACGATCACCCCGAATCTCCAACTTGTGCTTCTCACTTTGTGCCTCCACCCTCCTCCCTATTTATTGTCACGCCCCGATCTCCCGCAGGCAAATCGGTCGTTCCCGCTAGGCGAGAATCACCGCGCTAGCGCTCCCGCGGAACGATCGCTTTGACCCATCCGGGTGTGATGCCGCACGAGCGTGAGCCACGCCCGTGCAAGGCCGTGGTCCATTGGCTGGCGATAAGAGTTCTAAGCCACAGAGTCGCACAGATTGTCCGAGTGCAGCGGAGTCATGAACGCATAGGCGATCGGTAACAAGTTCACTGAGTCGATAATATAGCGGAAGCATTGAATAACACAAGTCGAAGTAAAGCAAGCTCTTTATTGATATAAACATGTGTTACAGGCGGCGCTTAGCCGAGATTACAAGTCGCTCAAGCCTCTCTCTCTGAAACAGTAAAAGCGTGCCAAGTGGCTACAATTATGGAATGATTGTACAGGCGATGTTCAGGCGATGTTCACAACATTATGTCTTGTATATGTGCTTCAGTTCCGGACGTACCGCTGCTTCGGAGTGATCTACACGCCTTAGCACGCACGAAGGAGCATCCGCACCGAACGAGGTTCTCCCGCACCCTGCATACAAACTGGTGGATTATCAGTACATTGAATGCACTGGTGGGGAAGCTACTCGCCCGCTCGACAAATCCAAACACGTAATATAAGTTCCGTGCACCAACTATTAAGTTGTCTTTCTAGTTGCCTTAGGATCAGTTTCATGCAAACATTGAATAGCCTATTTCGTGTGGCAGTGCGCCGTGCGACATGAGAGGAAATACGGCGAGACTTACTCACTTACCAATTGTCCTTCCCTGTCCAAGGCAAACATTGTTAATTCAAGCACGGGCAAGTATAAACATTCAGGGGGCATAGCATATGCAAACACAAGAGTCGTTATAACATGATCGTTCAGGTGTTCAGTTGTTTTCGATACGATGTAGTAACTCGCACGCGGATAGCCGCTAAGCGAGGATGACTTATCTATATGAACAGTTATCGTTGGCATAGCCATAAAGGACCAGTTTAGTCTTGAACAAGGATGGAAAGCAACAAAGATTCAGTAGTGGCTGCAGACCATCCTGTCCAGATGCAGTAGACTAATATGACGTTCCATCCGGATCGGATCGGCCCCGGTGCCCCGAAAACCGTTCGTGGAACCAGTGACCTTGTTTCCAAGTTGTCTGCGATGCAAGTCTCTATACTTCAGGTCTCTGGTCTGGTACAAGAACAAGTTCGAGGCAGTATGTGTATATATAGAACAAGTCCGGTATGGAACGAGTTCGAGGCAGTATATATATACAGAACTTGTTGAGGCAGTATTCATTCACAGTAGTGTATCGATTGCCAGGCCAGTTGATTCAGTAGTTTTCTCCACGAGCTGTGATTCAGTGATTCATTCATTCAAGGTGCAAATTCTCTGGTTCGGGAATTGCCTTGGTGACCTAACGGTCCCGGACACTTTCAGGTTCTTCCATGCACGGAATGACTACTTAGTAGTCTCCCGGGGTTGGGATGAAAATATGGCAACATACAAGCAGACAAGCATGCGTTTCTAAGGAACATAAGCAGGCACGTTGCTCGGACCCGAAGGTAAGCCAAGGGATCAAACCATAAGGGACTTAGCATGCGAGGTACTGAACATATATAAGCAATATTTCATTTCCATGTTCTAGCATAAGCAATACAAGTTGGGATTATTCCCTTAGCTAGGTGCGTTGGATTCTTATTAGCATGCAGGGGTGATTCACCTAGCGACTAGCATGTATTATTCCAGATTTTATGTGCTGGCTAAGTAAAGACAAGTTCACCGTAGCCACCCACCTTAGCGATGATTCGCCTCGGTAGAGTGATACGTCAAGCGAGCCTCTGAAAGCCTAAGCCGAGATCCTGTAGGGACAAGTCTGGATATCATTTGCATCTCGTTGAGGCAAAGCGGGTCAGGACAGTTGCACTTTTGCCGTTTTGAATCGGCAGTCCGCTGGAATGGAACGGGATGTTATATCCTACCCAACTCAAAAAAAGTCTCGTCCTCGAGACTTACTGAGGACAAGCAGTACGTTTCAATCAATTTTGATTTAATGATACAAGGCTGAGGCAAATCTATATAAGTCGTTGTACTTGTTTATTTGGATATTTACTTGCACAAGCATTCGAGATCGGCATATCGCTTAGTCTGGATCATGCGCACTTTCGAAGTGCACTTCTAGCGTGAGCACATCAACCAGCTTAGTGATAGCGAAGTCATAGCACTCGAGTTTCACCTTTTCTTAAGTCTTGGATGGCGCACAAGTTCAAGGCGTCCCTCGAATAGATGCATTCAACCAAACTTAGAGTTAGTGAAATCGGACAAGCTACTGCGATACTCTCAAGGGTTCGCACAGGTTGGCACAAAGGCCACTCGCAGCACAATATCATACAAACAAGCATATCATTCAAAACGTATTTTGAAAGTATTTAGATTATTGTTGGAACATCCCATCGAGGCATTGAGAGAGAGCATGCACATAACCCACGAACGAGCTTTCAAAACTGTGATAATCGAAATAAAGTCCAAAGGCGTAGAAGCCAGGCTCTGATACCATTATGTCACGTCCCGATCTCTCGCAGGCAAATCGGTCGTTCCTGCTAGGCGAGAATCACCGTGCCAACGCTCCCGCGGAACGATCGCTTTGACCCATCCGGACGTGATGCCACACGAGCGTGAGCCACGCCCGTGCAAGGCCGTGGTCCATTGGCTGGCGGTAAAAGTTCTAAGCCACAGAGTCGCACAGATTGTCTGAGTACAGCGGAGTCATGAATGCATAGGCGATCGGTAACAAGTTCACTGAGTGACAATATAGCGGAAGCATTGAATAACACAAGTTGAAGTAAAGAAAGCTCTTTATTGATATAAACAAGTATTATAGGCAATGCTTAGCCGAGATTATAAGTCGCTCAAGCCTCTCTCTCTGAAACAGTAAAAGCGTGCCAAGTGGCTACAATTGTGGAATGATTGTACATGCGATGTTCAGGCGATATTCAGGCGATGTTCATAACATTATGTCTATATGTGCTTCAGTTTCGGATGCACCGCTGCTTCGGAGTGATCTCCACGCCTTAGCACGCACGAAGGAGCATCCGTACCGAACGAGGTTCTCCCGTACCCTGCATACAAACTGGTGGATTATCAGTACATTGAATGCACTGGTGGGGAAGCTACTCGCCCACTCGACAAATCCAAACACGTAATATAAGTTTCGTGCACCAACTATTAATTTGTCTTTCTAGTTGCCTTAGGATCAGTTTCATGCAAACATTGAATAGCCTATTTCGTATGGCAGTGCACCGTGCGACATGAGAGGAAACACGACGAGACTTACCCACTTACCAATTGTCCTTCCCTGTCCAAGGCAAACATTGTTAATTCAAGCACGGGCAAGTATAAACATTCAGGGGGCATAGCATATGCAAACACAAGAGTCGTTATAACATGATCGTTTAAGTGTTCAGTTGTTTTCGATGCGATGTAGTAACTCGCACGCGAATAGCCGCTAAACGAGGATGACTTATCTATATGAACAGTTATCGTTGGCATAGCCATAAAGGACCAGTTTAGTCTTGAACAAGGATGGAAAGCAACAAAGATTCAGTAGTGGCTGCAGACCATCATGTCCAGATGCAGTAGACTAACGTGACGTTCCATCCGGATCGGATCGGCCCCGGTGCCCCGAAAACTGTCCGTGGAACCATTGACCTTGTTTCCAAGTTGTCTGCTGTCACGCCCCGATCTCCCGCAGGCTAATCGGCCGTTCCCGCTAGGCGGGAATCACCCTCGCCAGCGCTCCCGCGGAACGATCGCTTGACCCATCCGGGCGTGATGTCGCACAAGCGTGATCCACGCCCGTGCAAGGCCATGGTTCATTGGCTGGCGGTTAGAGTTCTAAGCCACAGAGTCGCACAGATTGTCCGAGTGCAGCGGAGTCATGAACACATAAGCGATCGGTAACAGGTTCACTGAGTTGACAATATAGAGGAAACATAGAAACACAAGTTGAAGTAAAGCAAGCTCTTTTATTGATATAAACTTGTGTTACAGGCGGCGTATAGCCGAGATTACAAGTCGCTCAAGCCTCTCTCTCTGAAACAGTAAAGCGTGCCAAGTGGCTACAATTGTGGATGATTGTACAGGCGATGTTTAGGCGATGTTCACAACATTATGCCTTGTATATGCGCTTCAGTTCCGGACGCACCGTTGCTTTGGAGTGTTGTCCACGCCTTAGCACGCACGTTGGAGGCATCCGCACCGAACGAGGTTATCCCGCACCCTGCATACAAACTGGTGGATTATCAGTACATTGAATGCACTGGTGGGGAAGCTACTCGCCCGCTCGACAAATCCAAACACGTAATACAGGTTCCGTGCACAACTATTAAGTTGTCTTTCTAGTTGCCTTAGGATCAGTTTCATGCAAGCATTGAATAGCCTAACGTGTCGGGCAGTGCGCCGTGCGATGTTTGAGGAAACACGGCGAGACTTACCAACTTACCATTTCTCCTTCCCTGTCCAAGGCAAACATGATTAATTCAAGCACGATAAGTATAAACATTCAGGAGGCATAGCATATGCAAACATGAGGGTCATTTTAACATGATCGTTCAGGTGTTTCGTTGTTCATTGATGCGATGCAATGACTCGCACGCGGATAGCCGCTAAGCGAGGATGACTTATCTATATGAACGTTAGTCGCTGGCATAGCCATAAAGGACCGTTTATAGTCTTTGAACAAGGATGGTATGCAACGAAGCACGTGAGGCGCTGCACGCCATCCTGTCCGCACGTGAGACTATCGTGATGTTCCATCCGGATCGGAACGGTCCCAGTGCCCCGGTGACCGCCCGTGGAACCGTTAAACCTTGTTTCCAAGTTGTCCGCGACATGCAGGTCAGGGCCAGTTTCTAATCCATAACTTGATATGATAATCCATGATTCGTGATCTGAACGAGAGTTTGCTCCAAGAGCTGAAATACGTGGATTCGTTACATGACGTGATTCTCGTTCAGACATAAACTTGATGTGATTATCATTCAGTTGCACGTGACGTGATTCTCGTTCAGTATTCATTTGCCCTGATGTGTGCCCCTGGTTCGGGGATTGCCTTGGCGACCCAATGGTCCCGGATACTTGCAGGTTCGTTCAGGCACAGAACGAGTACGTAGTAGTCTTCCGGGGTTTGGATGAAAATATGGCAATATTACAAGCAGACAAGCATGCGTTTCTAAGGAACATAATCAGGCACGTTTTGCTCGGACCCGAAGGTAAGCCGAGAGATGAAACCGTTAAGGGACTTAGCATGCGAGGGTCTGTATATAAGCAGTATTTCTTGAAAGCAGCAACTACCAGCTTCAACTGGACAGCTAGCAACTGAACTGATCGTTGCATTCGGTCAGCAACCCTGCTTACCTCATTGCACTTGCTAGCTACAACTACCAGCTGCAACTGGACAGCTAGCAACAACTGGACTACCGAGTGGGCGCGACTCCACCTTCCCTCTTTCCACTTGCAACAGGACAGTTGGAACAACTGGACGGAAAGCAGCAACAGGGAGATTTTCTAACCCGAAAGCGCTTTCCGGAGGTGTGTCTCAAGCGGCGACGCCTGGCAGCAGATGTCATGTTCTAGCAAGCAATACAAGTTGGGATTATTCCCTTAGCTAGGTGCGTTGGATTTATTAGCATGCAGGGGGTGATTCACCTAGCGACTAGCATGTATCATTCCAGATTTTATGTGTGCTGGCTAAGCAAAGACAAGTTTACCGTAGCCACCCACCTTAGCGATGATTCGCCTCGGTAGAGCGATACGTCTGAGCGAGCCTCTGAAAGCCTAAGCCGGATTCCTGTAGGGGCAAGTCTGGATATCCTTTGCTTCTTGATCGAGGCAAAGCGGGTCGGGACAGCTGCACGATTGCCGATTGAGTCGGCAGTCCGCTTGAGCGGAACGGGGTGTTACATCTGCGATGCATGTCTCTATACTTTAGGTCTCTGGTCTGGTACAGGAACAAGTTCGAGGCAGTATGTGTATATATTGAACAAGTCCGGTATGGAACGAGTTCGAGGCAGTATATATATACAGAACTTGTTGAGGCAGTATTCATTCACAGTAGTGTATCGATTGCCAGGCCAGTTGATTCAGTAGTTTGCTCTACGAGTTGTGATTCAGTGATTCATTCATTCAAGGTGCAAATTCCCTGGTTCGGGAATTGCCTTGGTGACCTAACGGTACCGGACACTTTCAGGTTCTTCCATGCACGAAACGACTACTTAGTAGTCTCCCGGGATTTGGATGAAAACATGACAACTACAAGCAGACAAGCATGCGTTTCTAAGGAACATAAGCAGGCACGTTGCTCGGACCCGAAGGTAAGCCGAGGTATCAAACCGTAAGGGACTTAGCATGCGAGGGTCTGAACATATATAAGCAATATTTCATTTCCATGTTCTAGCATAAGCAATACAAGTTGGGATTATTCCCTTAGCTAGGTGCGTTGGATTCTTATTAGCATGCAGGGGTGATTCACCTAGCGACTAGCATGTATTATTCCAGATTTTATGTGTGCTGGCTAAGCAAAGACAAGTTCACCGTAGCCACCCACCTTAGCGATAATTTGCCTCGGTAGAGCGATACGTCAAGCGAGCCTCTGGAAGCCTAAGCCGAGATCCTGTAGGGATAAGTCTGGATATCCTTTGCATCTCGTAGAGGCAAAGCGGGTCGGAACAGTTGCACTTTTGCCGTTTTGAATCGGCAGTCCGCTGGAACGGAACAGGGTGTTACATTTATAGGATGAGAAACATATTTTAGGGTTAGAAAATCCTAAAAATATCTAACCATAAGATCCAGCCATCCCACTAGCATCCAACGGTCCAAAATATAACATAAAAATTCTAAAAACCCGAGCAGCCGCCGTCGACACCGAACTCGGACCAAGTTCGGTTCAAAGGTTCTGGAACACCACACCGAGTTCGGCCTGAACTCGGCCAGGAATCAAGTTCGGACTGAACTCTGCCCCCTTCAGCAGACTTGATTCCCAACAATCTTCCCCTCCAGTTTGATGAGAGATGTTGGCTCCATAGATCCTCAACTGGACTCCATGCATGTCGTACCGTGACAGAAATCCTACTCCCCCATGCCACCGATCTCCGATCCCCGAGTTGCTTTGCATATTCTGTCATCTCCAGCTCCTCGATCGTCACGTCGACGCTAGCTGCCATGCGTAGCACCTCCTGCACTACTGGGATCCTGCTGATATCGATGATACGGCCAAGATCGAAGTCCCAGATGATCAGCCTCACCGTGAGTCATGGCTGCATGTCCCCTACTTTCGTCTTCCACCGGAATGTGTTAACATTCCGACGAGCTTTTTCACCCTTGGCTGGCCCAACCAAGCGGACGGTACAATTCTTTCGAGATTCGAACTCCTGAATTTGTCCACCTTCGTGTCCGAACTTGAAGCTCCCACATACACATGCGTCCTCGAGCAGAACATCATGCATTGTGCATGTCGTCGATGACCCACAGCTTTCCTTGAACTGTGTGAATGATGATGCTCCTGCCTCAGCTTAAGTTTGCTGCAAACTTAGATCTCCTTCATGGCCTCAAAATGCTGAAATCAATGTCGTTCCGTAAAGTTTTGGCAAACCACCAGTCGCCAAAATTGGATCCGTGGAATAACCCCCACCTGGAGACCGACCAGTTGTCATGGGATCGACAGACAGACCCTCAATCTTTGACTCATCACCATTCGTCGCTTTCTCTCGATGAACTGAATCCTCTGTATCCCTCAAAGTATCTCGAAGCCCCTCCAAGATAAGTTTTCCACGATCCACCTCCTGTCGAATACCCCTCGAGCCTCCATCCGGTGTCTGTGTGTAAACCCCCAGATTTTGCAAGAATATTAAAATTAGAATTTTTCACAATTTTCTGGAATTTTCTGGGAATTTTCTGTAAATAAAATTAGGGTTTTGAATTATTACATGATTTTTAATTGATAATAAATAACATTAAAATATAGTGAAAATAATATTTTTGGGTGTAAAATAAAAAACTGGACTTAGGGTAATTTTTCTGGAATTTATTGGACCCCGGACCTATTTTTAATTACCTAAAAACTATTTATTTATTTATTTATTTATTTATTTATTTATTTATTTATTTATTATTATTATTATTATTATTATTATTATTATTATTATTATTATTATTATTATTATTATTATTATTATTATTTTTTCTGATTTAATCCGGCCCGGCCCATTCGGCCCAGCATCCCCTGCGGGTCGGGCGGGTCTGCCCGGACCCGACCCGTTCCACCCCCTGACCCGTTCTTCCCCAACCCTCGACTGCCCGATTCCCCCGCCGCCTTCCGCGGCTGCCGCCCCGCCCGCGGCCACGTCGCCTCCCAGCCCGCACTCCCCGGCCGACGACCCCCCCACGTCACCGCCCTCCGGCGGCCAGCCCCTCATCCCCTCCTCCCTCTTCTCCCCGACCTCGAGCAGCAGCCCTCCCCGTCGGCTCCGCCTGAGTCGTCCCCGGCGACGCCGCCCTGCGCCCAGATCCCCGACGACGCAGTCCCCGGCCGCCTTGGCCTCCTCCGCCGCCCGCCCCGCCGTCTACGGCCGGAGCTCCGCCTGCAAACCCTAACCCTAATTCAGACCCTGTGTCCGACACGAGTCGGACACGACTCGACCCTGATTTTCGGGTCCCCTTCAGGTGCGTGTAACTTTCGCCTCGTAGCTCTGTTTTTGTTTCCGCAAATTGCGTTGTGAAGCCTGTATGACCCTCTCGGTGTCCGGACAAACTGTTCGGGGCATCGCGTCCTGTGGTGATCGCACACCGCGATCCAAAAACAGGAAAAACCAGACCCTGTTTCACCCCGGAACTGAGTGCGCCCCGCCAAACGGGACGACTTGGTCGCGTGCGGTCTTCACAGATACGTACGCATCATCGATACGGACGTGTGAGTTTTCGTGGAAGCTGATTCGGGTGTGCGTGCACACCGGAATCAACGCGTATCCGCGGACATCGCCCCGTATCCGCCTTTTCGGCAATTCATCCTAACTTCGTGCACACACGTCGGATCGAGACGAAACTTACGCCATCGGACTCGTAGCGATACGCTGGTCCTGTGGGTCAAGTTTGGTTCGATTCTGAGAACGTTGACAAAATCGCGTGTCGTGGGCCCCACAGGCCCCGCTCGACGGGCGATTTTGTGTTCGGCTCATCGGAATCCAAATCTGGAAGTTCCGTTGGGTTCGTATCAGCGTTCCTGACCTGTTGACACTAAGTTTGGTGAATTTGGAGACCTTTGACCCGGACACGTTTTTTGGTGCAAAGCGGGCCCACCGGCGGACCCCGTTTTGACCCGAAACTGCCGTTTTTGCCCTTGTCTCCAAATTGGACCCAAGGACAGGCGTTTCTAGCTATTTGACATCTTCTGAGCATGATGGTAATGTCTATTTCAACTTTTGGACTCATTTCTGAAAATTTTCTCGAGACACCAAACTATAATTGGATCCAAACATCAGGCAAGTACCTGCACTTCAAGTTTAACCTTTATATTATGATAAATAAATTCCCTGCTTTATTAGTACCATTGATGATTATATGTAGAGTTAGAACACTGGATTTCATGTCTTGAATAATGTATTTCGTGTCTTGCTTTTCGTGTCGGACGGGAGAATACTAGGAGGCATGTAGTTTACCCTTTCCCCCTGTAATCACTGTGTGCCAGCTGTTGGTACGCGATTGTACCATCAGCCTTATACTTGATTATTCCCGTAATCATTGTGTACTAGTCGTCTATGACGGCCCTATTAGCCTTATAAACCCCTACATGCCAACTAGGTATTCTAAATACACAAGTTCACGCACATAAGTTCCTGTCTTGTTACAGTTATATTTCTTGTCACATTTTATTCCTGTTTTACTCGGATTTCTGGTTTATAGCAATCAATCATATTTTACTTCTAGTCTTGTTTTATAGCATTATTTCTCAGTTAATTTCACTACTTACTTACGCATTTCTCAACATAATGCTTAGTCAGTTATTTTCTACCTGTCACAAATATTTAGTTTAAATCTTGTTGTGCATTGTGTACTTTGCTCCTTTCCTGACTGGATCCGTTATTTAGGCGATGACGAGAACCTTGCCCCCACCTATTATGGACCCTCTGAGACAGCAGGTGATACAGTTGCAGAGCCGGTTCCCACCCAGGAGACTACTCCTGCAGAGTAGTTAGCCTTAGTTATTTATTTCCTTTCATCTTAGTAATCGGGTTTGTCCCCGATATAATCTATGGTTCTGTAATAAACTCTGGATCTGATTATCATATTCTGGTTATAAAATCTTAGCATTCTTTTCCTGCTATTTTTTTTCCTTGCCTATTTAATTATTGTGAATGAGCTAGATTTATCACCTGTGGTCATGCCCTAGACAGCGTACTACCGCCGACACTGTGGCGTAGGCTGGACGTACCCACGCACTCGTGCCCGAATTTCCGGGTGCGGGTCGTGACACATTTTTGTGGCGGCCCATGCAGGTCAAACGACTAAATTGTTCGGTTTCAACTTAGGGACCGAACAGGCCTGCAATAAGATTGAGGATTCTAGGAAAAGCTCATTCACAGTATAGGGTCCTTATTTCAATTCTTGATATCATTTCTGCTCAATTTTCCTATCGCCTTTGATTTCCAAGTATTCTATTCTGATCTTCCAACCCCCCCTTAATCTTTCAGCATGGTTCAGACAAGGAACACAGTAGGAGGCACATCAGAACCAGCTGAGCAGAATGTGCCCGAGACTCTTGCACTCCCGCCGCCTCCACCTGTTCCGGCAGTTACTTTAGATGGGGCACAACTACTTGGAGTGTTCCAGGGACTAGTGGAATCCCAGAAAGAACAGACTACACTTCTGCGGACCAGCCTCTCAGAAGCTCTTAGGTCCCAGGAGTCGCCACAAAAGAGGCCAGGAAGTGCCAAAGATTTCAAGAACCTCAAACCCCTGGAATTTTACGGAACTGAAGGCATTCTCTATGCCGATGAATGGATAGAGAACGTAGAGAGACTCCTGAAGACTGCTCGGGTTCCTGATGATCTCAAAGTGGAGTCCGCAAGCCTACAACTGTTCGACATAGCTCGGACCTGGTTCAGAGATGAACCCCAACTATCTGCTCCTGACCTCACCTGGAAAGATTTTAAGAGGCTATTCAAGGAGAAATTTTACCCCGAGGTGGCTCGGGAAGCTCTCGAAAGCCAATTCGAGAGACTGGAGCAAGGTAACCTGACTGTTGATGAGTATACTGCTGAATTTAGCAGGTTAAGCCACTTTGCGGAGTACATGGTTCGTACCCCGGAGGACAGAGCCCGTAGATTCAAGAAGGGGTTATCTCCGGATATTCGCCTTGCTGTCACCACCAGCCGAGCACGCACCTACGAGGAAATCTTGAGCGTGGCACAAGGCGTTGAGAGAGACATGGGGCATAAACTAAAGCGGGAAAGAGATACCGGAAATGCCGGACCCAACAAACGCCCTTTTCAACAACAACAACAACAACAGAGGGCCCCGCAGCAAACTCAGCGTCCTCTCCCTCGAGCTCCAGCACCCCAACACCAGGCTCAAGGACAGAACCAGCAAGCTCTCCCTTGTAACTATTGTCATAGACCAGGCCATACTTGGCAAGTTTGCAGAAAGAGGCTAGGTGTTTGTCTACTTTGTGGCTCAGCAGCACATCAAGTGAGGGACTGTCCCGCTGCTCAAGGACGCGGACAGGCTTACGTAATGACCGTGGAGAACGCGCGAACTCTGGAAGCAGCTAATGCGCGTAAGTGATTCGTAGATACCTTTTCCTAGTATTGTTTTCGTGCCTATTGGTTCGTGACCTCAGCCCCAACCTAGTAATTTTTGAACTTGCTAAATAACCTGGAATGCTTTTATATTTGATAACTGTAGAGATTTTGAGGTTTTTGCTATTGTGCTTATTATATGTGTCTTGTGAACTTCAATAAATTTGTACCTCTTTTCATCATCATCTAGCGCACTTAATTTTGCTAAACTCGACTAATGCTGCTATTTTATAGCCTAGTTTTGCAAGCCTACCCTTTATCGGGCTTGTTCATGACACATGTATTATTGAGGCCTGATCAACCCCACTAATACAAGTGTCTACTCAGAATCAGTGTACTACGGTCTGATCAACCTTAGTGTATTTTGATTCGCACTTCGCATGACTATTTTACGTGGATTGAGAGATATAGTGACTAGTATACTTGCCCCTAAACATGTCCGAGCATATCGTATCAGTTATATAACTGTACTAATACGAGCATGCGAATAAATGATTACCAGAATGGAATCTCAATCCATAACTGCCTGACAATTCCCATTAGAATTTATTAAAACGCCTTGATCCCTATACTCCTGTCCTACCACCTCGCCCTTGAACTCTTTATTATTGATCCTCGTCTTTCCTTATTTCGGAAAGACAAAAACCTATGGTTGGTATAAGTTGATTTGTAGTGCTAGACATACCCCTCAGACCGGACGAATTGATGATAACCCTTTATGACTAAGACAAGACCCTAGGTGCTGTGTTTTGTGTTGCAGACTTGAAGATTCAATACCATGATTTATTAAGTTGAGACCTAGCCTCACTAGTTGTACAGCCTTAGAGGATATGGGTAAAATTATAAGTTGGGTAGCGACCGCAATGTCCCCCTGAGAGAAACCCGTTAGACTATAATCAAGTGAGTTTGGACAGAGCGAACCCTGCCATAATTTAAATTTCGAGGACGAAATTTCTATAAGTTGGGTAGGTTGTAAACCCCCAGATTTTGCAAGAATATTAAAATTGGAATTTTTCACAATTTTCTGGAATTTTCTGGGAATTTTCTGTAAATAAAATCAGGGTTTTGAATTATTACATGATTTTTAATTGATAATAAACAATATTAAAATATAGTGAAAATTATATTTTTGGGTGTAAAATAAAAAACTGGACTTAGGGTAATTTTTCTGGAATTTATTGGACCCCGGACCTATTTTTAATTACCTAAAAACTATTTATTTATTTATTTATTTATTTATTTATTATTATTATTATTATTATTATTATTATTATTATTATTATTATTATTATTTTTTCTGATTTAATCCGGCCCTGCCCATTCGGCCCAGCATCCCCTGCGGGTCGGGCGGGTCTGCCCGGACCCGACCCGTTCCACCCCCCGACCCGTTCTTCCCCAACCCTCGACTGCCCGATTCCCCCGCCGCCTTCCGCGGCTGCCGCCCCACCCGCTGCCACGTCGCCTCCCAGCCCGCACTCCCCGGCCGACGACCCCCCCCCCCCCACGTCACCGCCCTCCGGCAGCCAGCCCCTCATCCCCTCCTCCCTCTTCTCCCCGACCTCGAGCAGCAGCCCTCCCCGTCGGCTCCGCCTGAGTCGTCCCCGGCGACGCCGCCCTGCGCCCAGATCCCCGACGACGCAGTCCCCGGCCGCCTTGGCCTCCTCCGCCGCCCGCCCCGCCGTCTACGGCCGGAGCTCCGCCTGCAAACCCTAACCCTAGCCCTAATTCAGACCCTGTGTCCGACACGGGTCGGACACGTGTCGGACACGACTCGACCCTGATTTTCGGGTCCCCTTCAGGTGCGTGTAACTTTCGCCTCGTAGCTCTGTTTTCGTTTTCGCAAATTGCGTTGTGAAGCCTGTATGACCCTCTCGGTGTCCGGACAAACTGTTCGGGGCATCGCGTCCTGTGGTGATCGCACACCGCGATCCAAAAACAGGAAAAATCAGACCCTGTTTCATCCCGGAACTGAGTGCGCCCCGCCAAACGGGACGACTTGGTCGCGTGCGATCTTCACAGATACGTACGCATCATCGATACGGACGTGTGAGTTTTCGTGGAAGCTGATTCGGGTGTGCGTGCACACCGGAATCAACGCGTATCCGCGGACATCGCCCCGTATCCGCCTTTTTGGCAATTTATCCTAACTTCGTGCACACACGTCGGATCGAGACGAAACTTGCGCCATCGGACTCGTAGCAATATGCTGGTCCTGTGGGTCAAGTTTGGTTTGATTCCGAGAACGTTGACGAAATCGCGTGTCGTGGGCCCCACAGGCCCCGCTCGACGGGCGATTGTGTTCGGCTCATCGGAATCCAAATCTGGAAGTTCCGTTGGGTTCGTATCAGCGTTCCTGACCTGTTGACACTAAGTTTGGTAAATTTGGAGACCTTTGACCCGGACACGTTTTTCGGTGCAAAGCGGGCCCACCAGCGGACCCCGTTTTGACCCGAAACTGCCGTTTTTGCCCTTGTCTCCAAATTGGACCCAAGGACAGGCATTTCTAGCTATTTAACATCTTCTAAGCATGATGGTAATGTCTATTTCAGCTTTTGGACTCATTTCTGGAAATTTCCCCGAGATACCAAACTATAATTGGATCCAAACATCAGGCAAGTACCTGCACTTCAAGTTTAACCTTTATATTGTGATAAATAAATTTCCTGCTTTATTAGTACCATTGATGATTATATGTAGAGTTAGAACACTGGATTTCATGTCTTGAATAATGTATTTCGTGTCTTGCTTTTCGTGTCGGGCGGGAGAATACTAGGAGGCATGTAGTTTACCCTTTCCCCCTGTAATCACTGTGTGCCAGCTGTTGGTACGCGATTGTACCATCAGCCTTATACTTGATTATTCCCGTAATCATTGTGTATTAGTCGTCTATGACGGCCCTATTAGCCTTATAAACCCCTACATGCCAACTAGGTATTCTAAATACACAAGTTCACGCACATAAGTTCCTGTCTTGTTACAGTTATATTTCTTGTCACATTTTATTCCTGTTTTACTCGGATTTTTGGTTTATAGCAATCAATCATATTTTACTTCTAGTCTTGTTTTATAGCATTATTTCTCAGTTAATTTCACTACTTACTTACGCATTTCTCAACATAATGCTTAGTCAGTTATTTTCTACCTGTCACAAATATTTAGTTTAAATCTTGTTGTGCATTATGTACTTTGCTCCTTTCCTGACTGGATCCGTTGTTTAGGCGATGACGAGAACCTTGCCCCCACCTATTATGGACCCTCTGAGACAGCAGGTGATACAGTTGCAGAGCCGGTTCCCACCCAGGAGACTACTCCTGCAGAGTAGTTAGCCTTAGTTATTTATTTCCTTTCATCTTAGTAATCGGGTTTGTCCCCGATATAATCTATGGTTCTGTAATAAACTCTGGATCTGATTATCATATTCTGGTTATAAAATCTTAGCATTCTTTTCCTGCTATTTTTTTTCCTTGCCTATTTAATTATTGTGAATGATCTAGATTTATCACCTGTGGTCATGCCCTAGACAGCGTACTACCGCCGACACTGCGGCGTAGGCTGGACGTACCCACGCACTCGTGCCCGAATTTCCAGGTGCGGGTCGTGACACTGTGGCCTGCCTGTACACCTCAACGGCTTAAGCCTGTATATGCCACAACACAAATCTCATCGAGCCACCTGCTGGGAACCCTTCGTAAGCATCCAATCATTGTTCCCAAATAAACTGTGACAGTCATCATCCACCAGTCTCCCTACCGAAACCAAGTTATAGCGCAAACTCGGTACATGTCATACATCCTTGAGAACGAGCTTCTCACCAAGCTCCGTTGTCAAGTGCACATCATCGATGCCTAAACCTGCAGCCGTCCCCTTGTTTTCCATATTTATACGTCCAAACATGCCACCGCGGTATGACGCAAAGATCCTCCTATATGGAGTGGCATGATACGACGCCCCCGTGTCCATGACCCAGTCGTCATCGTGACATATGCCACAAGGTTCCTCTGCATCGGTTGCTGCGATGATGGAATCTCCCATAGTCGTGAGATCCTCTTGATCATCATTGCCTTTGGCCTTCTCAGCTTTGAGCTTCATGCAGTTCCTCTTGATATGACTCATTTTGCCACAGCGATAGCAGCCCTCCTTGCGGTCCACAATCGCAAGATCCCGAGAACTCCCCTATGTCCTCGCTTGTGACTTGGATCTTCTCTTCCCGTAGGAAGCCACCAGAGACGACTCCTGCAATAATTCCACTTGCTTACGCCGGATCTCCTCGTTCAACAAGCTGCTTTTGACTGCCTCCATCATAATAACTCCATCAGGAGCAGAGTTGCTCACCGACACCTCCAACGTCTCCCAGCTTTCCGGCAGAAAACTCAAAAGCAAAAGGGCCTAAGCTCATCCTCAATCACCATCTTCATCGCAGACAACTGATTGATGATGCCCTGAACCTCGTTCAGATGTTGTGCCACCGGTGCACCCTTCATGTACTTCGAGTTGAAGAGTTGGCGAATCAGAAATGCTTTGTTGCCGGTCGTCTTTCTTTCGTACAACGAATGCAGCTTCTCCCATAATGCTTTTTTGAACTTTCCATGGACACGTGATAAAATACCGAGTCGTCCAGCCATTGGCGGATGAATCCGATAGCCTCTCGATCTAGTCATTTCCAGTCATCGGTATATTTTTCTGTCGGTTTTGCGCTGTTGCCCTCCAACTGACCATGCAAGTCCTTGCACCAGAGTAAATCCTCCATCCTTGGCTTCCAAATTGCCCAGTTTTTCTCTGTGAGGGTGATCATACGAGTGTTCATCTGCTTCGTAGATATAGTTGTACCTTCCCATTCGAGAAGAACCTGGCTCTGATACTATGTGTTGGGAACACGTGCGCTCTGATACCACGTGTTGTGCGCGTCACGGAAGCATTTTGCCTACCCACCTGAGATGACCAAACCAATCTACGAACACCAAGCACAAATGAAGACAAGTATATGGCGGTGACTACGTCACCTGGACAAATCCTAACATTTATAACTCAGATTAAATTACAAGATTGCAAAAAACTAATGTTGAAACCATTTGCCCTAATAGGTTCAATCCCCTCACAACATTCAAGAAGAAAAGTAAAAAATTATAATTGATATCACTCACCAACCCGTAGCAATCTCCCTAACCGAAGTTGACGACTCCTCGATTAGATCTCCTTCTTCCTTCTGTCTTGGATGGCGAAGTCCTAAGAGCAAAGCACGGACTTTCTCTTAGATTTTCTGTGGTCGAGCATCCCGAATCTTCAACTTGTGCTTCTCACTTTGTGCCTCTACCCTCCTCCCTATTTATAGGATGAGAAACATATTTTAGGGTTAGAAAACCCTAAAAATAGCCAACCATAAGATCCAGTCGTCCACTAGCATCCAACGATCCAAAATATAACATAAAAACTCCAAAAATCCGAGCAATCGCCGCCGACACCGAACTCGGACCGAGTTCGGTTCGAAGGTTCTGGAATATCACACCGAGTTCGGACCGAACTCTGTCCTTCTTCAGCAGACTTGATTCCCAACAGACTATTTTGTGAGAAACACATTTGTGATGTGTTGTTAGTGAGAACACATATATGAGTTGTGTCATTGTGTGCTGTAATATTTTTGTGAGGCTGTTACTAAACCGCCATTGCTAATAATGATTATGTTTCCAAACCGCCAGTACTAATGACAGTATGTCAATAATTTTTTTTAAAAAATGTTTCACCATGTCATTAGCATTGCTTCACCCCGCCATTACTAATGGTGTTAGAGTGTCCACATATACCGCCAATGCTAATAGCGGTATGAGTGCATACACTCGTACCACTATTGTTAATGACAAATTTTTATTGTATGTACATTTTGACAAATTTTTTATCATCTACATAATACAAATAAAGTTTGTTACTATATACATAATTTTATGTATAAATAAACAATATTTACAACAATAAAAAAATGATGAATAGAGAGCAAAAAGCCAAAATGTTAAGAGGTCCTTCATAAAGGCTGATGACAAAGGCACTATAAAATACACTTGGGGCTAGCCCAGTATTGGGACTAGCCCATTAATGAATAAAGTTTACTCATACTAGCCCAAACATTACTCATATTAGCCCAACCTCCTCCCAAACCCCCCAAACCTCCACCATCGGAGCCCTCCTCCTCCCTTTCTTTAGTTGCCGGAGCCCTCCTCCTCTACTTCTTTCATTCGAAACCTAAAATTTTGCAATCTCCATCTCCTTAAATTCAAACCATTAATCTATGGCTCCCAAACTCTCAAAAGAATCAAGGTACAATTCTTCCTCCTCCTTGTCCTTCTCAATTTTTAATAATTTCTATTGCATTTTGAAAATTTTCCAAAAATTGTCTTTCCAATCTTAAAATTATAGTCCTGAATGTAGTTTCAAATATAGTTTTGACGTATTTCTGGAATCTCGAACCCGATTTTAGGGCATACAAGTTCGAAATTCCTCGAACGTTCGGGACAGAAACATGTCGGACTGTAGATATTTCAAAAATCCTATATACATTGTGGACTGTTAAAATATCTGCAGCCCTTTATGTATAGAGGACTGTAGAAAATTCAACAGTCCTGTATACATATAGGACTGTAGAAATTTTTACAGTCCTGAATATTCAATTAATTTTGGGATGTTAAAATATATATCTTTTTTGTCTTATAGTCACGACCCTCGAAAGGACATTGAGGATGAAGGTATCATAAGAAGACGTCCTACTGCGTCGATGTGTAAGGAACGCAATGTTCAGAGTGCTATTGAGATAGCCCTCACTATCCTCGACCCCGAGGCACCCCCTCAAGTTAAGAAACGTCGACTGAAGAAGACTGTAACTCGTTCGAAGAGACGTGCTCCTAGTACTTCTGGTTCTTCTTCCTCCTCCGATGAAGACATACCAACCGTCCAAAACCGATCAACTCTTCTCAGCATGCAGATAGTCTAGTCGAGACTCGGCCACCAACCCTCGAAAACTGACCTACTGATGGTTCGGGACCTTCTCAGCAGCCAGATAGTCCAGTCGAGACTTATCCAAACGGTTGCTCTATGTTTCCGTCGATCGAGAACCATATTGCATACCAAATATAGAACAATCCAGTAAGTACATTACGTTATGATAATTTTATATATAGTTCTAAGTTCTAAGTTCATCCAATTATTTATAAATAACTACACTTAATATATAGGTATAAGTTCATCCAATTGTTTACTTTTTAGGAGAGTTCTCGTATGTTAACGGTGATCAACCATGGCAAAAAGTGCAATACAAAGGGGTTTGAATTTTTCGGAGATGATGTAAAGGCTAAAATCAATCCCATCAGTTTATAAAATTTGGGTAACTACTCATATACGACGGTGGACAATGCACTCATATCAGCATTTGTAGAACGATGGCATCCAGAAACCAACACTTTCCATCTCCCAAACGGGAAGTTGACGATTACCCTGGATGACGTCCATCATATATTGGGACTTAGGGTTGATGGTCGAGTCATGATGAATCACACTTTTGATGAATCGAGCATTAACTTTTATGACCATATCGTGGATTATGTATCAGGCTGTCTAGGAGTTGATGCGACGAGTTTTACAAGCCTTCGAGACATCAAGAAGTCATACAGACTTCCTTTGAAATATTTGGAGGAGACATTCGATGATCCGGACCCAGAAGTGGATAATAGCGATAATGTGGCTCGTGGATATATACAGTTCATCTTGGGGGCTGTCGGGTTTCCGGGTAAGTCTGGAACGTCGATACATGCTAAATATCTCCTAAATTTTGATGACATAGACACGGTAGAAGAAATATCTTGGGGAAGCGGTATACTAGCATACCTTTACCGCGAGCTTGTTGCAACATCCGACGTCGGTTCCAAGATAATATCCGGATGCCAGACTCTACTCCATGTAAAGATATATCTTTGTCAACTTGTATACATAATAGAAAATTTTGTTGTGATTTTTTTGACTCATTTTTTTTAACTTTGTTACGTGAAGGTATGGATATACGAGCACCTTCCAACCCTGAAGCGGGCTAAAATTAACCAAGGGTATGACGAGCACCTTCCTAGAATGTGCAGATGGAAGCCAACTAAGGAAGATGTCAAACGTTCACACATATTGGCCGGCCTACGGAATGCACTTGAAGATATGATGATAGAAGAGATGAATTGAGACCTAATTTTTTTTATGTTTGGTAATAATTTACTAAATTACGTTATGCTAAACTTCATGCGTTGCAGATAGTTTGGAATCCATATCGTGATTTGCGACAGAGTAGTCGTCCATTGCAACCAGTCATTCTATATCACGGTCTAATAAGTTGTCATAAAATCGAGGAGCCTTATATGCTTGTAGAGTGCTCCGTCAGTTTGGCTACGTACAAACGGTCCCGAAGCGCACATTGAAAACAATAAGTGCTCCGAGAGGTACAAAATCCCTAAACTATATTCATACGGCGTTCAACTGGGTCTCGGACTTCTTTACTGAGTGGCAACATCACGTTATTAGAGAAACTGAACGACAAGCAGCAGTAAATATGATGAAATGTAGTGACGACTATCTCTCCTACTACGCTGGTGTTGGACTACCTACGTTGTTCAAACGCGAAGGCGATATTGTATGTGTACCATCAGATCTTTCCGCCAAATCTGTCTTGTGTACTGCATTGGTCAAGATGGTGAGGCAACCAACTTTCAGTTTGAAGATATGTAAATGTTTGTAGCCTAACAAATTTTATGAATTGTCATCAATAGGCTAGGAAAGCAAAGAAGTTGGAAAGAAGCCCCGTCAGTTGCCAGGGTACGAATTATATGAAAATTAATGAGGAGCTATAACACATCGACAACACTGAAGATTTTTCTTTCTTGGAAAATAGGGAGCAACGTACAAAGAGGCGGCATGAAGTTTAGGCCATGTTTCAATTGATATAAAACTTTGCTACGTTGCTACAGTTTGTGTTTCGAGTTTTTTTGTGAGATACTACATGGATTAAAGCATACAAGAGGTGTTCATGCTTGTATTCATGCTTTACAATATTGAGGCTCGTCTCAAATGATGCTACAATCTCGTTCATCGTGGAAATAATCATCAAATTAATCGATTGCCAAACGGAGACAAAATTATCGATCGATGACCGTAGATATCTTTTTAAACTTGAGTGTGATCCTTCGACCCGGTTCGTAGTGATTGTGCCATAATGCTTCACCATGTTCGTCCATGCTAAGACGAATTATTCTTTATGTGGTTCTAGCCAAGTATCTTTGATATAAGAAATGCATGTCGGGTTATTCGTCTCCCACTTTTGTTTGATCATGTACCATACTGTGTCATAGCTATCTTTAGTACTTGCTTGACATACAAGACTCCAATCACTGTAGAATTCTTCGAAGCGAAGCTTGTCGATTTTACCGTCCACATTTTCAAATTTTCTCTTACATTGAGCTTGGATATTTCGATTTATATGCCAAGTGCATAGTAGTCTATGCACATGAGGAAATACAATAACTATAGCATTTATTAGCGCATATTCTCTGTCGGTAAAAAAAACATAGGGCTCTTTGTATCCTGTGTAAAGGGATTGTAGTTTCTTCAACGCCCAAGTGTAATCCTCTACTGTCTCACTCTTCATAAAACAAAAAGCGACTAAAAATATTTTCTTCGTAGATGTAAACCCAACTATATAAAAAAGAGGCATCTTGAACTTGTTGATCTTATATTTACAATCAAGGACCAACACGTCTGCAAAGGACCTAGCCAAGTGTGTGCAATCAGGATGAACCCAAAATAATGAAAGAAATTCATCATTTTGTGGATGTCTTCTATGGTACTCCACATAGTGATGCTCCCAAAGCAACTTCAATACTTGTTGCATCGCCATTCTTCCTTTCATACTATTACATTTCGCTCTCATTAAAGTATTATAGATCGTCCTCATGGTTGATTTGTTCTCATCTTCTTTTTATCGTACGGAAGAATAAATTTGTTTGGGTGCAACTCCGAAAAGGAACAGTTCTTCAACCAACTTTCTCTCATCCTTGTTCAACCGTGTCATGTAGGCATGACCCGTAAGTGTCTCTGGAATAGGATGATTGTGTATTCCATTCTTATCTTCGACTATCCACTTCACATCTTCTACTTTTACAATCAACACCTTAAATGGACAACCACATTTTCTCGTCTCAACGTTTTTTTTAGGAATTTTTTTTTCAACAACACCTTTTTTTCCAATGCTGCCTGAACACACCTCCTCTTTCGCAGCCCAGCTCTAAATATTTCTGGCCCGGCCGAGAACTGATTGATCTTGCAATGACAATGACTATGTTATGCCGTCTTCCAACTCTGCACCAATATAATGCTTCTTCGTGGGATGCAAATCGAATATCCGTTGAGAATACATTCTCCACATCAACCCCAATAGCAGGATGTATTACAACATTTGTACGAGGTTGGTCCTATAACCAATATAAAATAATATAAAAATTAATAACTTTAAATAATTGGCAGTCCAAATTAGGACTGTCACAATTTGTACAGACTAATGTATTGAGTAGACTGTCAAAATTTTTACAGTCTTTAAGAAAATACGTTGGTCAGCATTTTATTTTCAGGACTGTCAGTATTTTGACAGTCCACATAGTCTATAGGACTGTCGAAATTATGACAGTCAGATATTTATATAGAACTGTAGAATTTATGAATGTCCTATATTTATATAGGATTGTCGTAGTTTATACAGTCCTTACACGTTGACTGTTGACTATCGAAATAGGGTTATCATTTTACGTACCGTAGGTGCTTCGAAACAACCGACATATTCTTCGGAAGGAGCGGAGTGCATATTTAATGGATTGCATGATCCGACTTCTTCATCGAAGAGAATTTCGTTCATCGCTCCTACAATAGTCGAATAAAACTAAATAATTTGGTGACAATCGCAAAACTTATTCATCGTATGTTGTCAAAGAAATACCGAAAGAATATTCGTTGAAGAATTACCAAATCAGAATTTTCTTCCACTTGGAACCACAACTATCAAATTCAAAAATTAGGTTTAGGTTTTAGGATTTGGAGAGATTGAGAGATTTCTTCATTTGAAGGTGAAAAAGAAAGAAGAGAAATAATTTTTACTTATATAGGTTGGTGTGGAAAGTCCTAAATAAGTTTAAGGAGTGGTAAACTTATAATTTTTAGGAAGAGAGGAATGGACAGTACTGAATGTTCTTTGTAGTGCCACCTTCACAAATAACCATTTTATGAAATAAAAAATAAAAATCTTACTCAAGGCCGGCCCCATTTGAAAAAGGGAACTTCTCTTCTCGATCCAAGTATTACCATATCCCGTAAGAAGTGGACGTCCCCTCTACTTTAGGTTATATTTGACCAAACCAATCGTTATAAATAAATAATTGAGATCTGAGTTCCTAACGTTTCTATTATTTTTTTTTTTTTTAGAGCATGTAAGGAATGTGTATTGATTGATAGATACTTGTTACTAGCTAAGCTAGCAAGCTACCTAATTGTTCAAACTGCATATATATATATATATATATATATATATATATATATATATATATATATACTTGTTAATTAATAGCTAAAACAAGATTCCGAGTCACTCCATAAGGCTTTACTTATTATCTCCTCTCCGTCTGCTTTAATTTGTTGGAATACAAAATTATCTTATAATATATATATATATATATATATATATATATATATATATATATATATATATATATATATATATATATATATATATATATATATATATATATATATATATATATATATATATATATATAAGAAAGGTAAATTTTATTTTGATCCGAAGGTCTATAATAAATTTTTGCCCGAATGCCTACAAACCTAGTTCGAAAGCTACATCTCGGCCAGAGGACCACATCCCGACCTGAAGGTCCCGCACCAGCACCACAATAGCTCTACACCGCACCATAATCGTACTGCATCCGTATCGCATTCGTGCCCGAGCCGCACCACACCTTCGCATAATTTTTCCACAAGAGAATTAATGCAATTCACAACCACCTCTTTGGGAGGGGATACCTCACTCTCACCACTTGAACTAGAGGGCATATACGGGATATGAGTCATAGACTCATATTCTTATATGAGCCAATGCACCTATCGACCAATAGGAATCAGCACATGGGTACACATGGGATGTAGGAGTCCATTTCTATTGGTCCACATGTGCACGACTCATATAGGAATATGAGCCAATGACTCATATCTCGTTTATATATATATATATATATATATATATATATATATATATATATATATATATATATGAGCAATTTTTCCGAGCGAAGACGACGACTTCTCGATTAGATCTCTTTCTTCCTATTGTTTTGGATGGCGAAGTCCTAAGAACAAATAACAGACTTTCTCTTAGATTTCATGTAGACGAACAACCCGAATCTCCAACGTGTGCTATACTTTGTGCATCCACCCTCCTCCTATATTTATAGGATGAGAAATCATATTTTAGGTCATAATAGAATTTTCTAAATAGAAAATCATAAAATAAGAATCATATTCCACCTAAAATAGTCCAACATCAATTATGGACGTCCAAATATGGTCAAATTAAATATTTGATACAAATTTGAAATCTAATCAAATCTTACAGTTAATATAGATTTTTAAATTATATCAAATCAAATCTTTGACCATATTTGGGCTCAAAAATTTACCAAATTCAGACTGGACCCCCAACAAAAGGGTATTTACAAATTTTCATGATAAATCTTACTTTTGACATTATATATATATATATATATATAAAAGAAAAGTTGAGGCTTCATTGTGGAAGTTCGTATTCAAAAAATATTCTTATCTAAGTTTACTAATTAAAATTATTTAATAAATTTAACGTGAATAGTTAGTTAATTACGTACATAAAAAAATTTAAAAATTTATTATTTTCTCTTTTCAAGTAGTGAAAAAAATTAAAGACTTTACTTTTCTTTTCTCACTTAGTAAAAAACAAATAAAAAAAGAAAAAATTTGTGTTACCCCCCACTTTTTTTACCATATTTAAGGGTGAACCTCACAGTTTTTCCATAATGTACATGTCCCCCCACATTTGACGAAATTCGTCCAGAATTAACGGTCAACTGCTTTGACCAAATTTTTTTAACGAAAATGTCCCTCCCCATTTTCTTCTTCCTCTTCCATCCTCCCCTTCCTCCCCGCCACCGCCGCCTGCCCCCGCTCCCTCCGTCCCCGCCACAGCCTCTGTCACGCCCCATAACCAGAATACTGGAGAGCGGGGGCGGACAAAATCAGCTACGTACACCAGAGTACTCCATACCCCAAGATACGGTCACGACTATCTAGACATGTAAGGGTTTACTCTATAATCCAACAGGCATTCCTGGGTCAAGAGTCATAGTTGTCTCAATCTCAAGCAAGCAACAAGTTACAAGAAGCATAATCACCAAGCATATAATAGTAAGGCGTCCCAAACTATACATACATAGATGATCATGAAGCTAGTTACCCAAAATAAAAAACTACCAGAGTACAATATTACATGATCAGCTCTAGCTATAGTCTAGAATATTCATTACATGTAGGCCCGAAGGCTAGAATGACAAGTATCAAAATACGAGCTAAATACGTGCTCGGTGGCTAAACGTCTCAAAAGTACAAGTATAAGATCAGGTGAGTGATGAAGAAGAAACCCACTCAAGTCCTCGAGTGTTCCTGGTGTTCACCATCTAGAGGCGGAAAGTACGAAAGATCCTATGATGTTGCTCCAAAATTTGGCCATACAATGTTACGCCCCGATCTCAAACAGGCTAATCGGCCGTCCCCGCTAGGCAAGAATCACCGCGCCAGCGCTCCCATGGGATGATCGCTTGACCCATCTGGGCGTGATGCCGCACAAGCGTAAGTCGCGCTCGTGCAAGGCCGAGGTTCATTGCTGGCGGCAAGAGGTCTAATCCACAAAGTCGTGCAGATTATCCGAGCAGCAGAATTATAAACGCATAGGTGATTGGAAACAAATTCACTGAGTCGTCAATAGCGGAAGCATTTAATAACACAAGTATAGAAGTAAAATAACTCTTTATTGATATTGAATAAATATTACAGGCGGTGCTAGGCCGAGATTATAAGTCGCTTAAGCCTCAATCTCTAAATAGTAAAAGCGTGCCAAGTGGCTACATTTGTGGAATGATACATAGGCGATATTCCAACATTATGTCTTTGTCACGCCCCAGTCCCAAAATACGTAGGACTAGGAACACGTAAGAATGCCAGCCGTATGTATATGGCAACTCCAATATATGGATACCATAATACACACGTACGCTGTAAATGAATATAAACTCACATGTGGTATATATAATGTCACAAGTCACAGATATGCTAATCTTATCCACACAACAAGTCATAGAAAAGAAATACTAAACTAGAATAAGGAGTCTGAAATATCCAAAATAATAGTCGGGTGGAGACAAATCCACTACCAAAGACTATATCTAAAACTAAAATGAGAGAGAAGTATAAAATCTCTAATATAAAATAATATGAAGACAGAAGTGTATCAGCTAAAAGAATCCATCGCTAGATATAATCAAGGTTGCTCAGAAGGTAAGACCTCCTCGGCAGAAAATAATTCGTCAGGTCCAGGCCCGTACTCCTGCGGATACTCCTGGTCGTCTATACCTGGCAAGGGACCAGGTCCTCAGAGGGACATAACAAGATAAAAAAAAGTGAGCCAATTTGAATACAGTGAACATGCATAATGTTTAAAAATAAATAAGTACGCTGTACAAGATAATCTATATGAATGCAATGAGGACAACTTTTCGACGTATGGGCAAGGGTAGGCTACTCAATCTAAGCCTCACAACTCACACACCCGTCAATGGACAGCAGAAATCGATATACCTCTGGGGTAGCGACCAACGCGACTCTACAGAAATCGACATACCTCGGGGGTAGCGACCAGCGCGACACACGTCCGTAGTGCGAACTATATACTACGGTTTACCAGAGTGGTTAAAAGCCCATACGCCTAACGATTGTCCTCTCATGATACTAGGTGCCATGTGTGTGTCAACATATCTAATATATAGTATGACTGAAAGAAACTACACATGCAATAAATAAATAGAAATATAATAAATATACAGAAATATACTAAGCATGCAAAATACTGTAAACAATTTGGCAAGGTATCTTGCCTGGCAAGAAAGCTGCAAAATATAGTGTCCCGATGTCAACACCAAGAGTCAGAAGCTACGGCCTCAGAATGAACGTCTCCGGATGCTGAAATAAATATCACCAACGTTCCCAGAATAAGCAAAATAGCTAAAAAATACTTCCCTTTCGTCCAATTTGGACAAAGGGGCAAAACGATAATTTCGGGTAAAAGTGGGGTCCATATGTGACCGACTTTGCACCGAAAAGCGTGCCAAGGATAACAGTCTCTAAATAGGACAAATTATAGGTCAAATAACTCTAAATGTCAATACGAACCCAATGGTATATCAAAATATGGATTCCGATTAGCCGAACACAATTTTGTCCAAAAAGTCAACCGTAGGGCCCGCCAATTGGCGACTTGGTCAACTGTCTCAGAATTGCGTGAAAATTGGGTTACAGGACCAGCACGTTACCACGAGTCCAGTGGCGCAAGTTTCGTCATAATCTGACAAGCGTGCAGAAAATGCGCACGACTTCCACAAAAGTTGCGACACAGGATGTGTCCGCGAATAAGGGCTGATTCCGGCGCACACACGCGTTCGAATCAGTTTCCACGAATTTTTACGTGTCCGATTATGCTGCGCGCACCGTTCGGTACACTTGGTACACGACGGGACGGTCCCGTTTGGCGGGACGCGCTCCGTTTCACAATTTTTGGAAATCTAGAAAAAGTGGGTTCGCGGAGTTTTCTAACGAATTTAATTCTGTCTACAGCAGTTAATAATCTAGGATTATTTAACATAAATTAAACTAGGTCAAGTGGTCTACATATACCGAAAAGAATCATCGAATTCGGATCTCTATGGTGGGAGATACGAACTCGGCAACATGGGTGGTCACCGCAGTTTTCTGCGATCCCAGAATTCGGTCTGTTTGCGCCAACTTTGGCGCTGTTTTCGCCTAGGATTTTATGTTGTTCGAGGTTTACTAACATACAAATATGGAAGAGGGTTAAGGGGGCGGCATTTGGTTGAGCGAGTCGACGGGAAACAACTCTGGAACACAGGTACCTCGCTGTAGGAATCTGCAGTGCGCGGGATCGCGGTCGTCGGAATTTGTTTGGACGGCCTGGCGGGGTTCTCTGGCTGCGGTGGCGGCGCTCTCTAGGTCTAGATGGGAAGAGGGAGATTTTGGAGGTTTAGGGTTTAGAGAAATAATATATATATATATATATATATATATATATATATATATATATATATATATATATATATATATATGAAAGGGAGAGAGAGAGATAGTGGGTTCGGTTTGCTCATTCGCGGGGGTACTGTGCTTTGTGTGCTACAAAAGGGTGGGTTTCCTTTTCTATTGACTTAAGAGCAAAGGGTGGCTCATAAAGGCAGCGGTGGCTGCTAATGGTTTGCATGAAATTTGTTGGAGTAGTGGTTGGTTTGCTACTAAGGAATGGTTTGGTGTTGTTATTAATAGTTATTAGTAATACTATTATTTTCTTTTCTTTTCTTAATCTTTTCCTTTTCTATTTAAATATATACATGCATATATATATATATATATATGTGTGTGTGTGTGTGTGTGTGTGTGTGTGTGTGTGTGTGTGTGTGTGTGTGTGTATATATGCTCATAGAAAAATTCCAAATTATATTAATGCACACTATTAAGCTAGCAACTGCTCAAAGGGTCTCATACATGAAATAAATTCGAAAAAATTCCTAATGGTCCCATAAATCTTCCAAGTGCACCAACACTTAAAATAAAAATTAATAAAAATATATTTCTCCTAATTAGCACATAATTACTATAATTAAATTATTAATTAATAATAAAATAATAAATACGATTTTTTAGAAATAGGGGTTTTACAGTCTTGTATATGTGCTTCAGTTCCGGACGCAACGCTCCAAGGCTCCAAAGTGAACTCCACGTCTTAGCACGCACGAAGGAGGCATCCGCACCAAACGAGGTTCTTTCACACCCTGCAAACAATCTGATGGGTTATCAGTACATGAATGCACTAGTGGAGAGGCTACTCGCCCGTTCGACAAATCCAAACATGTTCAATATGTTTCGTGCACCATCTATTTAGTTATCTTTCTAATCTTGCCTTAGGATCAGTTTCATGGCAATATTGAATAGCCTAACTTGTGTGGCAGTGCGTCATACGATATAAGAGGAGACACGGCGAGACTTACCAACTTATCATTTGTTCTTCCCTGTCCAAGACAAACCAAGTTAATTCCAGCACAAGCAGCATATATATATAATGAATTCAGGGCAATAGCATATGCAAACACAAGTGTTGTGAGCGAGACTATGTTTCGGATGCACGAGTATACAAGTTATCCAGCAGTGTTGTAGAGGATGTTCAAGTGTTCCATATGTACAAGTGTTATACTCAAGATCGTTCAGATATTTCAGTTATTCTCGATGTGATGCAATAACTCGTACGCGGATTGTCGCTAAGCGAGGATGACTTATCTATATGAACAATTATCGCTGGCATAGCCATAAATGATGAGTTATAGTCACGGGACAGAAATGATATGCGACGCAGGTAGCAAGCCCCGCCATATGCCATTTCCTCCTCCAATATACTGACTAATCCATATGTTTCATCCGGATCGGATTAGTCCCAGTGCCCCGACAATCATCTGCGGAACCCATAAACCTTGTGCACAAGTTGTTCGTGATATGCAAGTCTCTAAGGCCATTCCAGATTCATAACAGTAACCCTTGATTCTTTTCTGAACGAGCATTGCTCCACGAGCTGTTGATTCATTGCTTTACTTAACACGATTCTCGTTCAGCGTTCAACTTGATATGATACAATCTAAGGCAATACGAGCATGAGACAATCACATATCATGATCTGTGTTTGCATAGTTTCCCTGAGCCGTTAGATTGAGTACAAAATGATTATCACTTTTTTGAGGTGTTGTGATATTATCTTGCTTTAATTGTCCCTTGATGCAGTCCCCTAGTTCGGGAAATGCATTGGCGACCAAACGGTCCCGTATACTTTCAATGTTCTATACCTGGCTCCGAACGACTATTAGATAGCCTTCCGGTGGTTTGGATGAAAATAAGGCAAGATAGCATTCACTTGATATTGGCATGCAATTATGTGACAAGCATTGAATCGAGGAAACATTACAAGTTAACATATAAACAAGCAAGCATTGCATTCTTATGAAAACACATATTGGTCTCTTTTTGACCTTGACTGCTCGACTTGCCGACCTCTCTCCTTTTTTTTTCTTCGACCTTGTTCTTCTGTGGCCGGATATCTCTATTTATAGAGCTCGGTCACAGTAACTGACTGGTCTGCGTAGAAACCAAACAGCAGAGAGAGCTGTACTTTTTACACGGCGGTTATAATAACTGCTACCCACGTCTGAATGATCTCCTGAATCTGCGTGTGACGTGTGTCCCATTATGAGGCAACGCGTATAACTGCTCCGAAGATCATGGCATGCAAGCCACGTAGATAACTGCCCCTCGCGTAGAGATGGTTGGCATAAAAGCCAAATAACTGTCTCGTTTGGCGTAAAAGCCAAATAGTTATCTTGTTGGCGTAAAAGCCAAGTAGTTGTCCTGTTGGCGTAAAAGCCAAGTAGCTGTCTTAATGGCGTAAAAGCCAAGTAGCTATTTTGATGGCGTAAAAGCCAAATAGTTATCTTGTTGGCGTAAAAGCCAAGTAGCTGTTTTGATGGCGTAAAAGCCAAGAGGCTGTGTTGATGCTGCATAGGTTGGTAACCAGCGTAAACTAGCCAATTATCCTTCCTTGACTGAGGTCTTGAGCGTATTCTGGGCCAAATAGCCTTATCACGCACCTTTGTAAATATAGCCTGAGTTGGCGTATTTCGAGGAGATAGCATACATCGTGCTCCTATGGTCGAAAATAGCTTGAGTTGGCATATTTCGAGGAGATAGCGTACGGCGTGCTCCTATAGTTGAAAATAGCCTGAGTTGGTGTAAAATGCAGGGATGGTGATGTGGACGTATTAGGCCTAACTTTAGCTCTCCCAGTCATTAAAAGTAGAACCAAATCTCGTGCATTAAATGCAGAGATCTGCCCCCATCTCGCGCATTAACTGCAGAGATGTGCCTCGAGTTCTGTACGAAGAACAGCTTTTGACGTGGCGTCTGATTTCGTCTCATCTTGAGCGTAAAAGCTCATGTATGCCTGTGTAGAATAGGCAGCGTATTCCTTGAATGCGTAAACGACGTCCTATATCAAGGATTATGTCACTAAACGACAGCCTGGGTCTCTGTGCAAAATCATCATTACAGCCGTCCTCTTGATCGTCGTGCAGTACTCTTTGTCAGGAGTCAGGTTCACTGTTTTGTCTGACAGGTTCATTCGAGGAATACGAAGAGTTCCTCGTACAGCTTCATGCTGCATTAAAAGCAGACATGTTTTACGAAGAGTGGCGATGTAGCAACCTTTTTACGCCAAAGCAATCTGAAAGTACTATTTTACGCTGGTTGTTTTAGAGCTCTGTTTTACGCTGTATAGCGTTGAAGCTCTGTTGTACGCCAATGGCTCTGAAGTCATATCTTACGCCACCCAGTGCTGAAGCTTTATTTTATGCGGGCTTCATGCATTTGGGGGTTTTACGCGTATAACTCTCCAGTGTATTTTTTATGCTTCTACACTCCCATGCAAGGGGGGGTTGGCTGGCTATCTGCGAATTTACACTCAAGCAAAAGAGAAGAGCTTCTGCATCAGATCGTCCACGGAGTAAAGAGACTTGATACACTCCTAACTCTCCATTGTCATCCCCAGAAAATAAATTTGTACTTAGATTGTCTTCTATGACTCTTCTTTGTACTTTTTTAGTTTGTTAATTAAATTCAGTTCTTCCAGTTCTCTTTTTGATTTAAATGACAAATAACACATCCTTCCGTGTTAGCTACGTCAAGGGTGCAAAAAATCTAACAAAGTCTTCCATAAATCGTCGATAAT
Organism: Iris macrosiphon; assembly: GCA_036927795.1. Lineage (NCBI taxonomy): Eukaryota > Viridiplantae > Streptophyta > Magnoliopsida > Asparagales > Iridaceae > Iris > Iris macrosiphon. The sequence goes on along the minus strand of JAYESA010000014.1, from coordinate 174,899,625 downwards.
ATCCTGTTAATCCCAGGAAACTATGAACTTCTGCAACTGTCCTGGGTACTGGCCATGTCTCAACTGTAACACCTCGTTCCGTTCTAGCGGACTGCCGACTCAAACGGCAAAAGTGCAGCTGTCCCGACCTATTTTGCCTCGAACGAGAAGCAAAGGATATCCAGACTTGTCCCTACTGGAATCCAGCTTAGGCTTTCAGAGGCTCGCTTGATGTATCACTCTACCGAGGCGAATCATCGCTAAGGTGGGTGGCTACGGTGAACTTGTCTTTGCTTAGCCAGCACACATAAAATCTGGAATGTTCATGCTAGTCGCTAGGTGAATAACCCCCTGCATGCTAATAAATCCAACGCACTAGCTAAGAAAATAATCCTAACTTGTATTGCTATGCTAGAACATGGAAAATAAAATACTGCTTATATATGTTCAGACCCTCGCATGCTAAGTCCCTAACGGTTTCATCTCTCGGCTTACCTTCGGGCCCGAGCAAACGTGCCTGCTTATGTTCCTTAGAAACACATGCTTGTCTGCTTGAATGTTGCCTTGTTTTCATCCAAACCCCGGGAGACTACTAAGTAGTCATTCCGTGCATGATTGAACCTGCAAGTATCCGGGACCGTTAGGTCACCAGGCAGCCCCGAACCAGGGTGTCACGTCCCAGTCCCAAAAATACGTAGGACTAGGACACGTAAGCATGCCAGCCGCATGGATATGGCAACTCCAATATATGGAAACCAATTCCATACGTACGCTGTAATATGAATATAAAATCCACAAGTGGTATAAAATGTAATACAAGTCACAAGGTAAAATCTAAATCTCATCCACAAAAATTAAATATAAATAAATAACCAGCATCTATGAAACTAGACCTCAATATAGGTATCTAAGGATGATAGTTGGATGGAAACAAATCCACTACCAACTCGAATATAAGAGCAAATACAATATGAGTACAACACCACAACACAATATAAGATTACCAGCTATCCATCACAGCTCGAAGAGAAGACATCCTCGGATCACATGTAACCATCCAAATCTGCGCTCCTGCAAATACTCAAGAAAAGATACACCTGGCAGCGGACCAGGTCCTCAGAGGGACGTAACAAGATACAGAAAATACGAGCCAATTTGAATACAGTAAACATGCATATGGTTTGAAAATAAATAAGTACGCTGTACAAGACAATCTATATGAATGCAAATGAGGATAACTTTTTGACGTATGGGCAAGGGTAGGCTACTCGATCTATCTCACAACTCACACACACGTCAATGGACATCAGAAATCGACATACCGCGGGGGTAGCGACCAGCGAGACTCCAGAAATCGACATACCGCGGGGGTAGCGACCAGCGCGACACACGCCCGTAGTGCGAGCTATATACTACGGTTTACCAGAGTGGTTAAAAGCCCATACGCCTAATGATTGTCCTCTATGATACTAGGTGCCATGTGTGTGTCAACATATCTAATACATAGTAATGACTAGAGAAAAACTACACATGCAAGAACTATACAGAAATGAAATAAATAAATAGAAATATAAATAGCATGCAAAGTACTGTAAACAATTTAGCAAGGTATCTTGCCTGGGGTCCTGCTGCTGGTATGAATCAGAGTCCAAGTCACAGTCCAAATAGCCTATGTATTACAAATTTATCACGTCAAAAGATAATTTATTTTAATTTATTTAATTCTGGAATAATTACTCTAAAATCCTATTTTAATCTTATTATTCTGATTTTTATGTTAATTCCTAAATTTTGTCCAAAGAAACTGAATTTTATCAACTCGAGACTCATGGCACGCAAATCGAGACGATCTGTTGACCAAAAAGTCAACCGACACAAACTCAGATTTCATGCATAATTTTCTGTAGATTTCAGCATCAAAAACATGCTGGAATTTACAGCTCGTCCGAATTCAAATTCGTTTGGGAATTATGGCACATACAAATTTTGTATTGTGCACCGATGGTTAAATTCTAACCTAGAAGTTCTACAGAATTAACAGTATGTAAATACTTTGAAATAAATTCTGGGAAAAATATATGTCGATGATCTCGACATTAGCTTTCCGAAACTTTAAACGGTTCATGATTCTGATTCCTGGTTCTCCCGGAATCGCGAAAACATTAAAACACATCTATTTTTGGACATGCTGTGCTCTATGAATTTTCCAGAATTTAATACTCATAATTTAGAAAAACAATTTATATAATCAGAAAGTTAACCTCATTATCGTTCTAACAAAAAAAACTTGAGCGCGTTTGGAGTCCGGAGCTAGGAGATATCGTCTTTTTAATTCGTCATAACTAGTAGAAAATGAGACTGAATTTATGACAAATTTTGACTATTTTTGGACGAAAAAGAGAGGAATTTGGGGAAGAAAAATATGAAGGATAAGGTATTTATAATGGTGGAGACTACTTAATTAAATACAACTAGGATTGGTTAATTTGGATAGGATTATGATGAATTTAAATAAGGATATGATATACATTAAGTTGCTTTCCTAGTAGGTTCAGGATTTGAATTAATTTAAAGTAGAGTTTGAATCTATCTCAATAATTTATAATCTTGAATATAATTAAATATAATACAAATAATTTATAAAATCTTATTAATATCTATTAACACTAAATTAGCATCTATCTAATATTAAGACTATATATATCCAAATAAATCCTAATTAATTTCAAAAATCTAAAATAACCTAAAAATAATTCTAAATAAATATTTATATAAGTAAATATATCAAGAAATTCATTTGCTAATTAAATAACAGAATACTCTAAAGAAATTCAATATCTATAATAATATAAAATATACACAAAATATCTATTTTGGGTGAGGGGGTTTACACAGGGGAATGCATCAAGGTAAGTTATTCACTATACAAAATCATGATTCAAGTATCTCGTGTACTCGTGTTCTTGTGTGCACTCGTGTTCTCTTGTTCTAGTGCACTCTTGTTCTCGTGTATCTCGTGATAATTGGAAAGACCCAATGATTGCATGTCGCGGACAACTCGGAAACGAGGTATAGTTCCACGGACGGTCACCGGGGCACTGGGACCGATCCGATCCGGATGGAACTCACGTTATTGTATAGTCCATTGTGCTGGACGAGATGGCATGTAGCGCTCCTTGTTCTTTCGCTGCATACCATTCTCTCCAGTGACTGAACCCTACTGTATAGTCCATTGTGCTGGACGGGATGGCATGTAGCGCCCCTTGTACTTTCGCTGCATACCATTACCGCCAGTGACTATTGTCCTAAATGGCTATGCCAGCGACGCTTGTTTATATAGATAAGTCATCCTCGCTTAGCGGCTATCCGCGTGCGAGTCATTGTATCGCATCAAGAACAACTGAGCACACCGAATATTGTCCCGTTCAACGACCCTCGTGTTTGCATATGTCATGCCCCTGAATATTTATACTTGCCCGTGCTTGAATTAACAATATTTGCCTCAATGTTTGCCTTGGACAGGGAAGGCTAAATGGTAAGTCTTGTCGTGTTTCCTTTAACATCGCACGACGCACTGCCCGACACGTTAGGCTATTCAATACTTGCATGAAACTGATCCTAAGGCAACTAGAAAGACAACTTAATAGTTATGCACGGAACCTGTATTACGTGTTTGGATTTGTCGAGCGGGCGGGTAGCTTTTCCACCAGTGCATTCAATGTACTGATAATCCACAGTTTGTATGCAGGGTGCGGAAGAACCTCGTTCGGTGCGGATGCCTCCTTCGTACGTGCTAAGGCGTGGACAACACTCCGAAGCAACGGTGCGTCCGGAACAGAAGCACATATACAAGACATAATGTTGGAACATAGCCCAAACTCGCCTGGACATCGCCTGTACAATCATTCCACAGTTGTAGCCACTTGGCACACTTTTACTGTTTCAGAGAGAGAGGCTTGAGCGACTTGTAATCTCGGCTAAGCGCCGCCTGTAACACTTTTTCATATCAATAAAAGAGCTTGCTTTACTTCAACTTGTGTTTCAATGCTTCCGCTATACTGTCAACTCAGTGAACTTGTTACCGATCGCCTATACGTTCATGACTCCGCTGCACTCGGACAATCTGTGCGACTCTGTGGCTTAGAACTCTTGCCGCCAGCCAATAAACCATGGCCTTGCACGGGCATGGATCACGCTCGTGCGGTATCACGCCCGGATGGGTCAAGCGATCATTCCGCGGGAGCGCTGGCAAGGGTGATTCTCGCCTAGCGGGAACGGCCGATTTGTCTGCGGGAGACCGGGGCGTGACATCAACGGCTTCTATCTTCTTGGAATCTACCTCCACTCCACCTCTGGCAATGATGTGTCCCAAGTAGGAAATACGATGAAGCCATAACTCGTATTTGCTGAACTTTGCATGTAACTTATGCTCTCTGAGAATTTGAAGAACTGCGCGAAGATGTCGCTCATGTTATGCTTCACTTCGACTGTACACCAAGATATCGTCGATAAACACTATCACGAACTTGTCCAGATAAGGCATAAAAATACTATTCATGAGATCCATAAATACTACCACTACCAGAAAAAGTCAAATTAGCGACGTAAACGTCGCTAAATGACCAATAAACGTAGTTAATTACTTTTAGCGACGTAATTAGCGATGTTTTACAGAAGTCGCCTTTCAGCTAGTCGCTGAAAGGAAAAACGTCGCTAAACATCGCTATACCGACATTTTTTAGCTACGTAAATGTGTCGCTAGATTAGCGACATTTAGCGACGCAACGTCGCTAATTAGCGACATGCTCATCTGTCGCTTAACGTTGCTAATTAGCGACTTATATAGCGATGTTACAATGACGTCTTTAATGACCTGACAATACTGCCATGTCAGCAAGTTGCGACGTACAACGACATTTTTAGCGATATTTTTAGCGACGTCATTAGAGACGTGTAGTAACGTCGCAACTTAGCGACGTATTTAGCGATGTGTAGTAACGTCGCTAAACGTCGCTAAAAACGTCGCTAATTGTACAGTAAAAAAAAATGAATACTGAATTATTTCCAAACTATTATTCCTACAGTTTATCAATTCATAATCTGTACAAATAGATCTGGAGCAACCCTCCGTTGAAAATCCTGGGTTTGCCGACCCCCTTGGGTTGAACACTCAACACCGGTAAATTAACATATATTTAATATGAATAATATAATAGAATTTGAAGAAAATAAAATATCCAGTAAATATCGTCGTAAAGAATACAACAAATATATATCCATACAATGAGTCTCATCCTAAATAATACAAAGAATACAAATATCCAGCAAATATCCATGCAAATATATATACTACTGCGGATCTGCAGGAGGAGGACCACCGGTGCGCATAAAGGATAAGAACAAATCATACTACTCCCGTAAAATCGACACCGATGTCGATGGAGAAGGCAGTAACGTCGGTGGAGTCTGTGTCGATGTAGGCGCACCTGGAGGACGTATTCGCTCCAACTCTGCGAGTCGCTGGTTGTAAGAATCCATGGTAGATAACAGCCTCGTACTGCTACGAACCATTGAATCCTGCATCATCGTCAGCCTCTCGCCCATGGATAGCTGTGATGCCTGCA